>PVKU01001471.1:0-298973 GCA_004027475.1 Anoura caudifer
GTTAAATCCTACTTAAGTAAAAGGTGCTGTACACGTACTCCCCAAATTCATCTCCATTTATCACCTGACTGCTTGCCTACGTGGTGGAGAAGCAATCTTTCCTGTGACCTCAAGAATCTTTGGGCTGGTCTAATAATCCAACAGGTATGACGCAGATTAGCGAATGAAAACCACCAAATTCGAGACGTGCATGGGCATGGGAACCTCACTGTCGCGAGAGCGTCAGGAGCCCCGCGTGCAGAACAGCGTCCGACATCGGACGGAAATGCAGGCGCAGGAAGCGCACCGAAGCCGTGACGGTGTGAGAGGCAGCGGGGCTTCAATGTGACCTTGCAAAATGAGAGGAGCAGCTGCTCATGCGCCCCAGGGAGGTTCGGGGTTGGAGGAAGGTGCCCTGCCCGGAGCGCAGTTCCCGCCTCCCCCGCACGGAGCTCGGAGTCTGCGATGACCAGTCCGAAGGGAGGAAGCGGACGGCTCCGCCAGCCGTGGTGCCGCTGGCCTCTGTGCGTCTGAAGAGTCTGCTTGCGCCTCCTGGCCTTCGCGAGGGGCCCCCTGGCACCCAGCGCGGTTGTCCTAATGCCCGCACCGCCTGCGCTGTCCCCAGGAGCCAGTGAGCGACCCGAGGGACCCCACCGCCCACCACTGCAGCCCCTCAGGGCAGCCCCAGGTAACGTCCTCCCCCGCTCCGAGGTGCGGATAGCTGGGCACAGCGGGTGGGGAAGGGCAGCGTCTCTGCAAGGCCGGGGACTCCGTCTCCCAGGTGGTGGGGCAGGCCAGCCCTGGGCTGCGGCGACGCCCTCCTCCTGACGCCCCGTGTGCACGGCGGGCGCTGGAGAAACGCTGCGCTCGCGGTTCTGCGTCAGGTTTGCGAGTCCGCTCTGGTGGGTTAGGCTCCCACAGGTCTCCATCTCCCCAGGAACAAGCCCCCGGCCGCCCCCAGCCCCAGCTCAGGAGACGGAAGAGTTAGAGTCCACGGAGGGGCCAAATGCGTTCTCCCGGATTCCCTCTTCAGCGCTGGTTTTCAGGTTGCACAAGGAGCCCACGTTCAGTGTAAAAACTCCACAATGGGCTGAACAGTGAGAAAACGGCTACCGACCACCTTACTGCCTCCCCGGAGTGCAAGGGACGCACTGTTTGCAGACGGTCGCTGCAGAAAACCCTCACCAACCCTTTGAGGTCAAGGTGGGTGGGTGCGCGCTGCTATTTTAAAAACCGTCTCAGACTCGGAGGTTTCTTGGGATCAGCCACCAGGAGGAGGCGTTCCTGCCCCTGTCGGTACTGCAGTCTCGCAGGGAGGGAGCCGCGCATAGGAGACCCTCCGAGCTGCCCTCCCCACTCCTGGATGCGGAGCGGAGGGATGCAGGCCCTCCGGTACTTGCCTGCCGGGCCAAGCCCGAGGCGGGTCTTCGTTTCCAGCACCAAGCTGACGCCGAGCGCCGGGCACCAAACCCATTGAAGAGGGAGCGGCAAGAGTCACCCGTGAACGCACCGGAGTCGCACCGCAGGATGCCACCCCCAGAGGAACCCAAGTTTGGCTGAGAAGCAACCGAAAAGCAAGCTGTGTCCTAGGGGAACGTGACTTTGCTGATAACTCTTCCCACCCAGATTTCTGATGAAAAGGCCCCGGTGAGAAGCAGGCGACGGTCGCCGGTCCATTGCACACTTGCCTTCAGGTGTCTTCTCGCTGGGCCTCCGCTGGCTCTCCACCCCACTTACCTGCTGTTTCTCACCGTGGAGGGTCGGGGGCTGCGCGGCGGCCGAGCCAGGAGCCGCTGTTTTCTGCTTTGTTTCCACTGGGTTCCAATGATCGTCTTCTCTTGGGAGGTTCCTGCCCAGACCCCCGCCAACGGCGGGGCCACGTCTACCCTTGGCGTCGGCGCTCAGCCGGGCCTTCGTGTGTTTAACTCGCTGGCAGCGCCCACTCAGCACAGACACAGGCGCACGCAGACCTCAGTGCCTCGTGGGAAACGGTGCATCAGGAAGGGTCTGGAAGGAAGGCGGAGGGGCCCACGACCAGTGTTCCTCTGCGATCCTCTGAGGACAGCCCTCCTCGCGGTCTTCCCAGCCCTCAAGTGGCGCACCTGCTTCCGCAGCCGCATAGTCACGACCGCAGCAGCACCGACTGGAGGTCCCGCAGCGTGTGGGGGACAGGCTCCCAGTCCCAGTTCCCTGCTGCCTGAGTCGGTTCCAGAACCTTCCTGTGCGTCCGAGGCGGAGATTTCTTCCTACCTGGGAAATGCCAGCGCGCTCTTCCCGTCGGAGGGAAGCAGCGGGACCAGGCTGCCCCGGGACCAGCAGGGACCGCATGCCGCGCGCAACCACGAAGGGTGGAGTTCCCGCACAGCGCGGAGTTCAGGCCGCGGAAGACCGTACGCACCGCCTTCATTCGGAGAACCCGGGGCCTATCGCTACGGACAGTGATACCGGGTCCTCTTCCGGGTGCCTCTTCTGAGGGCGCAGAGCGCATCCATGCAGGCCTGGGGCCAGTCCGGGCGGCGCACGCACGGGACCCGGAGAGGTGCGGACCGCGGCCCCAGGGCGCCGACTGCGGCGTTAGGGAGTCAAGATACTGCGAAGGGTCGGCGGGGAGCGGCTCCTCCATCACAGCCGGCCTCGTCCCCGGGTCTGTGCCCTGCGACCGCACGGTCCTTTCTGTGCCAGGGAGCTGGCTGGACGTGAACCTCCGTCCGCCTCACTTCACCACATTCTGCCAAACGCGCCGCTGAGGGCTCAGCGAGCGGGACACACACAGCGCAGCATTCGGGGCGCAGCCAGTGCCCTTTCTGTTAGGTGCTGGCGCTCCTGCGCTCTCAGAACACAGCGCGAACGGCTGCGTCCTTGTCGATCTTCCCTCTTCCAGGGCAGGAGCGCACGCTGCGCTGTGCAGCATCCAGGACGAGCGGCCCCCGACGCAGCAGGGCTGACGGTGTTCTGGGAGGAGGAGGTCCAGCTGCACGCGCGCGCGCGCCGCAGCTGCGGTGCGGGGACGAGCGTGTCCGCAGGAGCGCCCTGGACAGGTGGGCATGTGGGGGGCAGCGGCGGGGCTACCACAGCCAACCCCGCGGCTCAGCCCTCCGTGCCCAGACAATCAGCAAACCCCCCCCCCAACAAAAGCGCGTCAGGCCCAGACTTCATGTCGCAGGTGGAGACACCCTGCGCTGGAAATACAGCCCACATTAACTTAGCGTGGAATCCCAGCATTGAGTATGCGGAGAGAGGAACACCCCAGGGTGCCATCCTCCCCTCCATCGCCCCGTCCATCCCCCACTCTGCCGCCCATCCCTCCCTCGGGCAGGCGGGTAGGGCAGGGTGGGGGTGGACAGGCCTCGGTCCACCCCCGCCCCCCCACTCCGAGGAGACCCCAGGCTGGAGAGTCTCCCACCAGTGCGGCTCCAGGCCTCCCAGAGGCCGGGGGGGGGGTGGGTGGGGGGGGCAGTAGGCCCACCACTCTCCCCGCCACAACCTACTCTTGGGCGGTGGCTTCATGGGCCCAGTGTGCTGCGTGGTTTTGTCTTTTTAACTTTAATCTATTGGGGCGTGACGCGTACAAGCGCCTAGATACTGGGGGACACCTGGGGAACGACCGCAGGGGGCCGTCGGGGACCGCTGCAGGCTCAGGTGGACAGAGAGGCACAGCTGGGGCTGGTGGCTCAGTGGGTCAGGGATCACCGCGTGGAGCTAGGGGTCGCCGTCGGTTCAATCCCCACCGCGCACAGGCCCATGGTGAGGCTGGTTGCTGCGCAGGCCCACGGTCCCTGGTTGGGGCTTGTACCAGAAGCAGCTGACCCAGGCTTCTCTCAAGTCTCCCTCACTTTCTCCATCACTTCCCCTCTCTCTGAAAACAAATAAATAAAATTCTTTTTTTTAACTGTTACATAAAATAGCCCATACATTATTGGCTAGCAATGTTTCAAATTGCGGGGTTTCTACTGGTCGTTCAGTTCCTTCAGTCTTGCGACGGCGGACTCGACTGTGACGCAGAAGTGGCATTGCAGGTCCAGGCACCGCCGGCGACCATTCCCACGGAGGAGCCACAAGCCAGATCCCCGGTGCGCCCCTTCGTCTTGGTTTTGCCATGGAAGGAGCAAGTGCACTTGGCGCGCTGGCTGATCTCAATTCTCTTCACCATTTTCCTGAGGGAGGAGCCATAACGGATGCCGTATTTACCAACGATTCCAACTTTCTTGGTGCGTTTAGCCATGTTGCCCCAAAGGAGGTCGGACCCCAAGAGCCAAATAAATAAAATTCTTAAGAAGGAGCGCTAACACGGAAGTAAGAGGTGGTGGGAGCTGCTGGGCAGCACTGGGGGACCTCAGCTGGGGGGCGGGCGGCGCTTTGCTCGGTGCCCCGGGGGGGGTCCTACAGGACTGAGGGGTGCAGTGGGGACTCCGAAGAGAGCACGCGCGGACGGGGGCTGTCGGGCTGGACGTGCACGGGTTCATCGTCCAGAGGATGCAGCCGTCCAGGAATACCTAGGTCTGGGCCTCTTCGTGGGGGTCCGAACATGATTGGCGCCAGGCGTCTTCTTCCTCCTCCAAGAAGTCCTCCTCCTGGTGGGACCAAAGCCTCCTCACCCGCCAGTGGTCCCGTGGTGGCTGCCACCGCCACACAGGCCCCGTGTCTCGAGATGCTGAAGACGGAGAGAGTGGTGAGCGCACCTGGCTCACGGAGGCAGGGCCGCGGCCTGTCATTGCTGCCATCTGCCTGCCCTTGCCGGTTACAGACCAAAGGGAAGGTGGCGAGCCAAGGTCCGAAGGGAATCTGGTGCTGGATGGCGTTAGCGAAGGACGAGTGGAAGCAAGTGGAGCCCTCACCGCTGTGCGTGAGAGCCCTGGATGCAGGACCTGGGTGGGGATGGTCTCTCCAGTGGGCCTGCCGCTGCTGCTGGGGTCTCACCCAAAGCTGAGGGGACACTTAACCCCAGGCCGCATGCAAGGTAGTAAGCTCCCCATCACCAGAGTAGGGAGGAGCCTCTAACGGCCAAGCCCCACATTTCGAAAGTGAGACAGGGCAGATACTGAGACATGGACCGGTGCTAGAGATGCCCACCCCTCCATGCCATCTCCCTGGACGCATGTCCGGAACAGCCCACTATACAGAGCCTGGGCAGAGGCACTGCCGCCCCCTAGCTGTGTGACCTTCTGAACCCCTGGAAGCGGCCCTCCACCAAGGACAGAGGGACCTCGGGGGACAAACACCGTGACTCTCCAGCTTTGCAGAGGCGCCTCTAGGCCCCCGCTGCTCAGTTTCCAAAGCTCCGTGGGATTCAGCGGTTGTCCACACCGGCTCTCCGCTTGATAACAGGCTCCCCCCAGCTGCATCCCAGACCCACCACCCGCACTTGAACCCCTGCCTCAGGAGAGACAGCAAGTTATGTAACTTCTCGGGTCACAGCCCCTCTGGATGGGAGAACTCAGAGAGTTCACAGAAAACGCTCACAAGGAACAATACCTGCAGTTCTTTGTTTAATGAAAACCAGGGAGATACAGAACCCGTATTCATATAAAACTCCATCTGCTCAGCAAACACCAGCACCAGGTCAAAAACTATTTCTGCAGCACAAACCAGCGTCACTCCCCGAGGTCCGGGCCAGGGTTCAGGCTCAGTGTGCCCATGTCAGTGTCCGCCACACCCGCTGGGCTGGATCACAGGAAGTGAGCAGGTCCCTCGGGTCTCTCTGGGGCTGCTTGCAACATTGTCCGTGGGACACAGAATGTCACCAAGGTAACTGGGCACATGTATTTCCAGGGACCCCATGCTTAACAGGAGACCCCGTCTCACAAAGCTGATGGCACTTGTCACGTAACAACCACCATATCTCGTGTCACACCCCCCAGTGGACTACGCCAAGGCCCTGCTTTGTGCCAGCCTTCTGAGACCCTGTTGAATGATGGGCACCTCTGGGCAAATGCCCATCCTTCCGGAACATCCACTTCCCATCGGTGTCCCGGGACTCAGCAGGCATTCCTGTTGACTTGCTAACTTTGAGGCTCAGCATCCCATCTGGCAGCTGGTCCCAGGACTGGGCAGGGCATGGGCAGCTGAGTGACGAGGTGGACAAAATACACCTTGGGCGAACATGACAGGGACAGCAGCTGCACAGCTGTGGACGATGAAGCAGCCCCCGGCTCATTCACAAACCAAGGCACCCAGGAACCTCCCCATCGCTGTAGGAGCCTGCCGTCGGCACATCCACTGGGTGCGCTGAGCCTGGGTCAGTGTTGGGAGCAGAGGGCCCAGCCTCTGTAACACCAGGGCTCTCTGCATCTTTTGGAAACCTGCCAGTCTGGATGCCCTCCAGGGCGAGGCATTTTCCAGACATGGGTAGGGCCCAGTCCTCACCTGTAGACCTCACCAACGAGGTCACACACCTAGGAAGCACTCACGCAGGCTGGCCCTGCAGAGAGTATGGCACTCCTTGGGGCCTGGCTTAAGTATTGCTGTGGGTGGGCTGGAGGAACAGTGAGACACCAAAGGGTGCCAGGGAGGCCATAGGAAGGCAGGGGCCTGGGGGCCTGGGGGGGCACAGACCTGCCTCCATCCACCATCCACAACGGCAGCCTCAGCAGGTGCCAGTCACATAGGCCTCACCATGCTCCTCCTGCCACAATGCCGCTTCCAGCATCTACACGGGTGGCAGGAGAGAGATAGACAGGCCACTTCACTGCCCGGGTCGTCCCCGAGGGGGTCTGTGGCCTGCTCCAGGGAGAGAAGGGGCTTCCGGCTTTCTCCTCCCGCTCTGTCACTGGCTCCAGACAGGGTGCTCTGGGGAGCTTCTTAGGAGGAATGAGTTCTGAGGGCTGTGAGGTGGCTGTGTGTCCGGGACGAAGGGAAACAGGGATGGTGGCAGGGTGCCAGGGCAGCCAGAAAAGAGGATCTGGAAAGGCCCATAGCCCCTTCCCCACTGCTGGCCTCAATCCCCACTGTCCCCCAAGGAGGACACCACTGTCAAGCAGGCTGAGGGTCTTGTGATCAGCTCCCCAGCAAGGGCTGCTGGGCAGGGGGATAGGACACACCGACTCCTGGGAGCCCAAGGGCCAGGGCAGGTGAGGCTGCCATGTGCTACAGGATGCCCCTGCAAGGGACCTGCTCCCAGGTATCTGGCTCTAGCTGGAGGGTGGTGGATGGCTCCAAGGGCCCGGGGGGGGGGGGGTTGGGGCAGAGGGGATATCAGGGTCCCTTTCCTCCAGGCATTTAACAGACTATGAAACCTAACCCTAAAGCCCAGCCCTGTGCAGAGCAGGACCAATAAAATGCCGTTGGTCTAGCCAATATAGCACAAAGTATGTAAAACAAAGTGGAGTCCTTCATGCCAACCAAGTGGGCTGCTAGTCAGCGGTGACACTTTGGTTCAAGAGGGAAACTACCTATGTCACGCCAAACACTCTGGCAAGGAGACACGCCTATGATAGCTGCACAAGTGGTCAGAGTAACCGTGACTGCAGAGCGGGGCCACCTGTTGATAGGCTCCTGGAGAAATCCCACACTTGCCCTAAGGAGTGCCAAGGTGTTTACCAAAAAAGAGCCAAAGGGCCAAAGGGCGGAGTGCGCCATTGTCACGGGTATAACCGAGGCAGGCTTCGGACCACGGAGGGGACGGCCGAGCCCCACACGCTGGGGGGCTGCTCCATGCCACCTTGGGCTCCCTGGGCATCGGCAGCTGAAGGCTCTGCCCTGCTGGACCGAGGACCTCACCAGCCCTGCCGCCCACCTGGCTCCGGACTCCCTTGCCCACCGTGCTGTCTCCCGGACCCACGGACTGAGACTCTGGGACTCGGTTCGTTATCCCCACTGATTGCTGTGCGCGCGCATTCCCGGACGGTTACAGTGTGAGTAGGGCATTCATGTGCGCGGGATGTCTACTTGAAGGGAACCTGCATTCGGTAACAGCTGAGCGAAGAGCACAGTTGAACCGTGCGACTCTCATCTGGTCCTCGGGGCTGGGCTGCTCCGCAGGAAGCGCACCCCGCTGCTGCCCCGCTGACGGACAGGAAAGACTGTGTCGCGGACTACGCGCGCGACACGCCCCTAGGTCTAAACCCTCACCTTTACCCTTTGACCCTAGTCCCTGGTCCTTAAAACCCGCCGTAACCCTCCCCTCGCGTCCGCAAGCTTTCGCTCCGTCCAAGCCCGCCCCGCGCGGCGGAGCGTGCGCGTGAGCCCCCGGGCTGACAAAACACGGCCGGACGCGCCACGACTCCAAACGCCCGCCGCGGGCCGCGCCCCGCCCAGGCAGTTAGTCCCGCCCCCGACTGGCTGTCCAATCGCTTCGGGTCCTCTCGCGCCGGGGCCGGGGCCGACTTCCGCCTTCCGGCCGGCGCTCCGCGTGCCATGGCGGCGGAGCTGGGGTTCGTGGAGGCGGCGCCGGCGTGGCGGCTGCGCAGCGAGCAGTTCCCCAGCAAGGTGGGCGGGCGGCCGGCGTGGCTGGGCGAGGCCGGGCTGCCCGGGCCCGCGGAGCTGGCGTGCGCGCGCTGCGGCCGCCCGCTGGCCTTCCTGCTGCAGCTGTACGCGCCCCTGCCCGGCCGCGCGGACGCCTTCCACCGCGGCCTGTTCCTCTTCTGCTGCCGCGCGCCGCCCTGCTGCGCCGGCCTGCGCGGTGAGCGCGGGGGCGGGGCGCGACCGGGCGGCGGGCGGGGCGGCTTCTGGGGCGTCCGCGGCCCCGCCCCCGCGCGTTCCCGCCCCGGCTTTTCCAAAACCGGCGCTCGGGCTGCGTGATTGTGTCAGTTACCAGAATGCCGGGTTTTAGTAGCTTTTCCGCAATTTTACGATCTGTTATTCTCCTTATAAACGTAACTTGAGCAAGCTTCAGAGACTTGAAGACTTTCTTGTTCTTTTCCACTTTTTTTTTCGTTTTCTCTCGTTCTAGAAAATAAGCTCCCGGAAAGCAAAACTGCCTTCTGTTTGTGAGAGACGAGTGTCTTGTCTGTCCCGAGTGGAATGGAGGTTCATATATTTGAGTTGACATCCTGTTTATTTAAAATATTGTGTTTTTTCTCAGTTTTTAGAAATCAGCTACCCCGGGAAAATGACTTTTACTCACACGAGCCACCTGCTGAGGAACCCCCGCCAGAGACGGGAGAACCCATTCGCCTCCAGCTCTCGTCCGGGCCGTGGCTCTGCAGGGTGTGCGGCTGCTTGGGCCCCAAGACCTGCTCCGGATGCCACCGGGCGCGCTACTGCAGCAGGGACCACCAGACCTTGGACTGGAGAGCTGGGCACAGGCAGGCCTGTGGACAGGCAGGTGAGCCCCCATTCGCATATCTGAATTTTAGCTCGGGTTTGTGCCATCTCTGCACCCAGATCTCTTCTCTCCTGGGGGAAAGTTAAAATTAGAAAAGCTCTAATACTTTCACCAAGTTTGGTAGCAACACCTGTGTGGTAGGAGATCCGGGAGGTCTCGGGCACTTGGTTTCAGGCTGTAACCTGAACTGCTGGAGCCTGGCACATGGTTTACGAGGGGAAACCGTCACTATCTAAGATGTGCTTTAGAAGTAGGAGCGCCCGCCATCTTCAAAACTGAATCATCTCTAATAGTGCGGATTACCTTTTGTGTTTCAGGTAATTCGGACGGTACAGTGCCAGACCACAACTTCCTTTTTCCTGAATTTGAAATCGTCATAGAAACAGAAGATGAGATTACACCTGACGTTTTGGAGAGGGAAGATGAGTCAGAGGTCACGGGGAGCATGGGTAAGTTTGAGGACTTTATGTGCCGGGTGGTTAAACATAACGTTGGAAACAAAGGGTTCAGTGTGTCAAGAAGAGATACTAAGAGGAAAAGTCAGCTCACCTTAGGGGCTGCAACAGAGAATTCTCAGATGTTGCCTCGTTTGACAGCATCCTCCCTGTGCCTCCTACCTGGGTGCGTGTCAGGTGGGTTCTGGTTCCAGGAACACACGCGTGAGTGTCCTGCTGGTCACTGGGTAGGACCACATGAGACGCTGGAAAATCAGGGAGGTTGCCTGGGTCCCAGATGCGCTCCTCAGATCCAAGTGCGTGTGGGTGCTTCCAAAGTGAGTTTCTCTTTGTTTTCTTAAGTTTTTAAAAAATACTTTATTATTTTTTTTGGTGGGCGGGGAGGGAGAAAGAGAGAGAGAGGAACATCGATGTGCCTCTCCCACACCCCCAACCAGGGACCTGGCCCGCAACCCAGCCGTGAGCCCTCATGGGAATCCAACCGGCGACCTTTCAGTTCACAGGCTGATGCTCAGTCCACTGAGCCACACCAGCCAGGGCCGAAGCAGGATCCTCTTTCATCTGGCCAGTTTTAGACACACGACTTGGTCAGTTCTCTAGAGCTGATCGTACTCCTGTGCCTCTGCTGGTCACATACCCAAGAGACCGATCGGCAGCCGGCACGCACTTCTTCACTGTGCACCAAGGGCTTTCGTGCAGGGTCCCCTGAATCGCAATAAATTAGCAGCTGCACCCCACTGCTGTGTGTGGCCATGTAACTGACCCCAGGCTGGAGTTTGAGCTCATGTCTCACTGACCATAGAACTCATGCTCTTAACTGCTACAAGGTTAGATTCCAGAGTAGAGTGCCGACTTGCAGGTCTGTGGTTCATGCTAAAGACATCAGAAATATGCTTCAGTAATTGTCACAAAGATTGGCTTCCGCTGGGGACAGCAGTGGTACAGGGACCCGGGTCCCAGGAGCTGAGAGCGCAGAGGAAGGAGGGCCAGGTCCCCAGTGAGCATGACGGGTGAGCGCATGGACCAGCTGGGCAAGGAGTGTGAGGCCTGAGGAGACTGGAAGAAAGCATCCAGATGGCTTAAGGGCAGCAGGGATAAGGACTCAGAGTTGCTGAGCATCCTGTCGTGTGCCCGGCCCAGCCATCCTGATCCCAGGACTTGGGTCTGTTGTTTGTTTATTTTTTTTTTTAATTGTATTTTATTGCTTATGCTCTTACGGTTGTCCCAATTTCCCCTTAGTCACCCCACCACACCTCAGGCAGTCCCCACACCATTGTCTGTGTCCATGAGTCATGTGTGTAAGTTCTTTCATTACTTTTTCAAATGAGTTTTCAATTTCTTGCTCTCCTTTCCCTCCTGGTACACCTGTGATTGGAGTGTTGGAAAACTTGAAGTTGTCCCACCAGCTGCTTACACTGTCCTCTTTTTTTTTTTTTCCTTTTTTCTTCTTATTCTGATTGGTTGTTTTCTTGATTCTTTATGTTCTAAATCATTGATTTGATTCTCAGCCTCATCCACGCTACTGTTACTTCCCTGTAGATTGTTCTTTATTTCAGCTATTGTATCCTTCGTTTCTTGCTGGGTCTCTTTTATGCTGCTGATGTCTTCCCTAAGTTCCTTGAGCATCTTTGTAACCAGTGTTTTGAACTCTGCCTCTGATAGATTGCTCATCTCCATTTTGTTTAGCTCTTTTTTCTGGAATTGTGATCTGTTCTTTCATTTGGGCCGTGTTTCTTTGTCTTGTTTTGGCAGCCTCCCGGTGTTTGTGTCTATGTATTAGGTAGAGCTGCTTTGACTCCGTGTCTTGGTAGTGTGGCCTAATGCAGTAGGTGTCCTGTAGGGTCCAGTGGCACAGCCTCCCCATCACCCAAGCTGGGTCCTTGAGGTGTGGGCTGAGTACACCCTCCTGTTGTACTTGCAAGTCCAGGGTCAGCCACCACCTGTGTTCTGTCCACGGAAACACAGCAAAAGCTACAAAGTGATCTGCAGGTGGGTGCTACTTGTGCTGGGCTTGCAGGTACCCAGGTGAGGCCCCGCTGTGAGCCAAGCCACTGCTCCTGGTGCCGGGCCTGGGGCACCTGAAGGAGAGGAGTGGGGCTCACTGAAGCCAGATGCCACTTGTTTGAGAGGATTTAGGAAGATCTGAAGCAGGGGCCAAGACAAGCTATTCACGTGGAAAAGCCACTGGAAACAGCTTGGGTGGGCCTGAAACTTAGGTGGGGCACACAGTGTGAGGCAGGTTGATGGAGTCTCAGAAATGGCCCCTGCCTGCTGGCCCTGTGGCTCCGTGGGGGAGGGCTCAGAAAGGGAATAGCAGCCTGTGACAGCACTTCTGTCTGGGAGAAAGCTGCCCCCCTACCCCCAGGGCAGTTCAGTTCCACCCTGTATGTCCCCGATGCCTTCCTTTCCATCTGCTTCCCCAGCGCTGGAGCTCAGAGGGCATGAGTCCAAGTAAGTCCGTGTGTGGGTTCTTTAAGGGGAACTGCTTGGGACTCCAGAAGTTTCTGTCCTCCACAGCCTCAATCCCTGCTGGTTTTTGCAGCCAGAAGTTAGGGAGACTTCTCTTCCTGGCACTGGAACCCTGGCCTAGGGGGCCTGGTGTGGGGCCAGTACTCCTTGCTCCCGAGATGCCCCTCCTGGTTTCTACCCCCACACGTGGGTGTGGGACCAGGCCAGTCTGCGTCTGCGCCCCGCCTGCCAGTCACGACGTGGTTTCTTCTCTAATTCGGTCGCTGTAGGCCTTCCTCAGCTCCGTTTCTGACGGTTCCGAACGATGGTTTTCTGTAGTTCAGCTGCAGTTGCGAGGTAGTTGTGCGAGGAGGCAAGCCATGTTTACCTGCGCCACCACCGCGGCCGTGCTGGGCCTGTGTTTTAAATCCGAGGCTTTGCTGGAGAGCAGCGCTCACTCAGCAGGCTGGCCGAGGGGCCTGCATGGGAGCCTGTGGCTCGTGGAGGAGACCTGCAGGCTGGGCTGGTCTCGCAGCACCGACAGGCCGAAGTCCAGCCTGTCTGGCCCCGCCCTTGGCCAGCTTGAGCTGTCGGGGCCTGGGGTGGTGCCTGTCAGCGTAACAGTCACACTGGTGGTTTTTCAGCTGAAGCACCGGAGGAAGAGTTGGACTCCATGGCAAAACACGAATCCACGGAAGATAAGATTTTCCAGAAGTTTAAAACTAAAATAGCCCTGGAACCAGAACAGGTAAAGTGGAGCACATTGCTCGCTCTCGCGTTCTTGTGAGAGGTTATCCCTGGAAGCCGTCCCGTCACCGCAGCCACTGGCCTGGAGGGCAGGTGTCCGCTGGGCCGCTCCTGCCCCGGGTGCTGCATGAGTGGCTGTCAGGCCGCGTGCCCACAAGGTTTGTTTTCTGAGTGCGGTGTCAGGTGGGGGTGTGACACCTGGCTTAGGCGCCGAAAACGAAAGGGAAAGATACTCTTCCCGATTTCCTAACAGGGCCCTTTGGCTTGTAGAACCAGCGTGAGACGTTCACACTGAGACACTGGCTTTGTGGGAAGAGCCCTGGATGCCAGTGTGGCCTTGTGACCTGCTGCTGAGGCCACAGCGACAGAGGAACGGGGTGGCTGTGGGTTCAGGGGGATGCTCAGCACGGTTCCCTCGCTCCTCTCCCTTGTTCCCCTTCCCGCCCTCTCCGGGAACGGCGGTCATGGCAGGAAACTTGGCTGGATTCCCAAAAGCCCGTCGCTGGCTCCGGTCAACACCCGGGGTCCGGGACGCTGGTGAGCTGATCTGGAGCACGGGGAGCTCGTGGCAGAATTCGGGCCCCGCTCAGCCGCTGCGCGAGATCTTGTTATGATGTTACCTGAACACCACCTTTCATGCGATGCTGGTCCCTTTCACGGTGTTGGTCTGAGTTCCGCATGTCTGTGCAGCCGCACACGGTGGCATTTGCATTAGGAGCCTGGTAGTGGGCACGCAGGTTCATTGTTAGTCTGCTCGCAGAGTAGTCGTAGGTTGAGATTCGAACCCCGTCATCTGCTAGGAAATGTGCTCTCTCTGCCCTGCGTTTCATAAGCGGAAATGCCGGCTTTGGGGATGGGAGAAGGCGTTCACTTTGACGAGGGGCTGGGCGGAGCGGGGAGAAGGCCCCGCGTTCAGAGCAGTGTCCCTCCAGTGTGGGAGCAGATGGGGTGTCTCAGGTGAGACGGGGGAGGTTGAGACATGACCCCGATTGATTTTAGGTTCTCAGGTACGGCCGGGGTATTGCCCCCGTCTGGATCTCCGGTGAAAGTATCCCCCGAGAAGAGGATATTCCAGATTGCCCCTGTGGCGCCAAGAGAACGTTCGAGTTCCAGGTATGACCTTAAACGGGGGCTGTTTTACTCTGTGTGCACTGCTTTACGGTTTTAACGTGGCAGAACTTGCCCAAAGTCACCTGTGTGTGGGGTCTGCATGCTGTTAGGAAGTTGTCTTACTGTGGAATTCGGTAGCTCCCTGACCCCCTCAGGGCTTAAAATTGGTCTTTTACTGCTTTATCTGGTAATTCTTTCCATCCCTAAACGATACAGTGTTTCCAGTATTTGACACTGACTGCCTTCCACAGCAGCGAGGGGGGTTCCCGGTGCTGCCCTCACCAGCCCTCTGACCCGCCCACCTCCCAGTGCAGGCTCAGAGCTGTTTTTAGTGCCTGTGTTGTGAGCTCTGCGGTTTCAAGTAATACACCTCCTTCCATCGGTCAGGCCCTAGTTCTGTGCTTCGGGAGAGGAGCCTTTTAGAACTTAACCCTGTTTAGCCTGGTTTGTGCATTCCCTAAGAAAGCCAGTGGATGTAAGCATAAATGTTTTGTCTGGCTAAATTGTCAGCATCACAGTCACTCTGGGGCTGAGTGGAGATCTTCAGCTGTGGAGTCACTGACCTTAGAGTGTACAGGTCCTATGTGTTCCTTGGGGTAGAAGAGGGAAGTCCAGCACCGGCTGGCTCTTCGTCCCGAAGCCCGCGATGCGAGGAGAGGGCCGGTGCCCGTGCGTCTGGGAGTCGACAGCCAGGGTTGGGCCGTGGCCGGAGGGCCTGCTCACCCGAGGCGGCTCCCTGACTGTCATCCCTCGCAGGTCATGCCTCAGCTGCTCAACCACCTCAAGGCCGACAGACTGGGCAGGAGCGTGGACTGGGGTGTCCTGGCCGTCTTCACCTGCGCTGAGAGCTGCAGCCTGGGCACGGGCTACACGGAGGAGTTTGTGTGGAGGCAGGACGTGGCGGCTGCACCCTAAACACCGCGTCGCACAGCCTGGGATGCGCACGGCCCCTCAGCCCTGCGCGTGCACTTAGGGTTCGTCCCGAGGAAGCATCGTGGGAGAGGGGAGCGAAATGGTGGTTCCCGGTTGTTGGCCGTGTCTGAGCATCACTGAAATGGAAACGTCCAGGACAGGGGTGACCCGAGGCTTTGGTGGGTCAGCCCAGGGGGAGGCTGCGTGGCCCTGCGCGCACAGCACACGGGGTGCACGTCTGCACGGGCACCTCGAACCGAGGTGCCGTTACACTTGGCGTTCCTAGTAGGGCTGTGTGTTTAAGAAAGTGTGTGTGCGTGTGTGTGTGCGCGCATGGACGTGAAGCTGGAAAGGTGCACACCAGGTGTGAGGGTTACCAGGATGGCGCACCATGTGAAATGAGCTGTTTACTTGTGTGTATTTTTTTCAATAAAAGTGGGTGTATGCCTAATTAAGCCAAAACATCACTCAGATTATTTCCCCCTAGAATTTATAGAGTAAAAGGGAAAAATACTCGGGTAAAACGCTGAAAGGCATGTCTGATAACCAGGCGGTTATCACAGGCTCTGGTGTGCGCGGGAGCCCAGAGCGGGAGGGAGACCTTGAGCCCCACATGCACCCCCCCCGCCGTAAGCACAGTCGGGGGGTGCCCAGTGTTCTCAGGGGGCAGCACAGCTGGCAGATGAGGGAACCGACTTGGGATCAGACAGCCCGAGTTTGAAGAGAAGCCCCCCTGCTCGCAGCCGACCTTGCTCAGCTGGCGGCCTGCTCACACGAGACCAGCCAGCAGGGCGCTGGTTGGCCTGGCACGGGCTCGCCCCCCACCCCCCGTGCTGGGGCAGGAACCAGAGTGTGGATGCAGGCGTTGCGGCTGAAGTAGCCCTGGGTGGTCCCGTCGAGCTCAGGAGGTCGGCTTTCGGGTGCTTCTGTTCACACGGGTCTCTCCCGAGTCCGCATTCAGCCACTCGAAGGCTCCCGCCAGCCCCAGTGGTTCGCAGTGGTCTTGCGCTCATCCCCTGTTCTCTCTGCCCCGGTGCTGCCTGCCCTGCCCCGAGGCAGACCTGCGGGCACTGCCCTGGCCGATGCCTGCACACCAGCAGTGACCGCCTCGTCTCGCGGTCACCTCCGTCTGCGCTGGGTCACGTTCTCCCTCACCCGGCCCTGCCGTGCCTGAGGGGCACTGCCACCATCTGCTACTGTTGCCACTTGGCTGTTTCGCTGTGTTTGTATCGGAAAGTCCACGTCGTGTGTGAGAGTGTGTGTAACTCATAGACGTGTGCACCTGAACACGGTCAGACGGCACCATGTGGAAAACTCGTACGGACCTCCCACAGGGAGGCTGTCCAACACACTTCGAAGGAGGGAGACAGGTTTTGAGGCTGGGGGAGGGGCACTAAGTCTGAGAGTCACTCCCAAGTGGTGGCAGAGACCACGGCTGCAGGGGGACACACTGAGAGTTCTCATCACCTGGTGGCAAGAGTCACACACGTGGCAGGAGGCTCAGTGGCTGCTGCAAAAATGGACAAGTGGGGCCTCATGTCCCAAATTAAGATAATTCTTCAGAGTCAGTGCAGCATCCTGACTGCTAAGGATTTTTTCAGCAAATTCATTAAGGTCTGCCTATGTGGACACACAAGAATATGTGGACAGCCTTGGCTGGTGCGGCTCAGTGGATTGAGCTCCAGCCTGCAAACCAAAGGGTTGCCAGTTCAATTCCCAGTCAGGGCACATGCCTGGGTTACAGGCCAGGTCCCCGGTGGGGGGTGCTTGAGAGGCAACCGCACATTGATGTTTCTCTCACCCTTACCTTCTCTCTAAAATTAAATAAATACAATCTTTAAAAAAAAAGA
This sequence comes from Anoura caudifer, assembly GCA_004027475.1. Classification (NCBI taxonomy): domain Eukaryota; kingdom Metazoa; phylum Chordata; class Mammalia; order Chiroptera; family Phyllostomidae; genus Anoura; species Anoura caudifer. Next base: position 16,764 of record PVKU01001471.1, read on the forward strand.
TGGAGACCTTCGCCCAGGCCCATTGGTAGGAACCAGCCAGGCTGTCCTTTAGCCGTATGTCCCCACCACACTGGGGGTGACAGCGAGCATTCACAGGGCCTCTCACTGGGGGACAGACTAGTCTGAGTCACCAGAAATAAAACACACTGACCTCCAACCATGTTCAAAAATAGCAACTGTCAACAAATTTCCTGAAAAGGAAATAAATTGGTCACATTTATAATAGCATGAAAAACAAAACACTCAGGGATAAGTGTAATTGAGGTGAAAGATCTCTGAAAACTACAAGACACTGATGAAATAAATTGAAGAAGACAAACAAAGGGAAAAGCATTGTGTTCATAGATTGAAAGAATTAATGTTGTTAAGTTGTTACTACCCACCCTGACCGCTGTGGCTCAGTGTGCTGGGTGTCATTCCGCAAACCGAAGGGTCGCCCGTTGATTCCTGGTCGGGGCGTAGGCCTGGGTCGGGTGCTCCTGCAAGAGGCAACCAATCAATGTTTCTCTTGCACATGAAAGTTTCTCTCCCTCTCTTTTTGCCTCCCTTCCCCTCCTCTAAAGATAAATCTTAAAAAAAAAAAATTATTCCCCAAAGCCATCTATCTGCAGCTTCAGTGCCATCCCTAGCAATATTCCAATGGCAATTTTTTACAGGAGGAAAACTCCTCAGATTTATGTGGGTCCACAAAAGACCCTGAGTAGCCAAAGCAACCCTGAGAAAGAACAAAGCAGGGCCATCACACTTTGCTTTCACGCTCTGCTCTAGATTAACTGTCATCAAAACAGCTCTGGCATGAGAACAGACGCTGAGGTCAGTGGCATGGAAGTGAGAGCCCAGAAGCGAACCCGCACACACGGTCAAGCGTGTGGCAAGGGCTCCGGGGAGACTCGGCGGAGAAAACCCAGTCTTTTCAGCCCATGGTGCTGGGAACGCTGGATACGCACGTGTGAACGGCTGAAGCCGCTGTGTTCCACCACTCCCAGGCACGAGCTCCCGGTGGGTTACGGACTTGCAGGTACCACCCGAAACCATGCAGCTCCTAGAGGAATGAGGGATAAGGGCTCCTTGAAGTGGCACTGCTGATGCATTTTCTGACATGACCCCTGAAGCACAAGCAACAAAATAAAAAAACAAGTGGGACTACACAAAACTAAAAAGCTCTGCACAGAAAAGAAAACGGCAACCTATTTAGAATGGGAAAACTATTTGCAAACCAGGTATCTGATAAGGGGTTAATACCCACACTATATAAAGGACTCATACAACACTATGGCAAAAAACAGTATTAACACTGTGGAAAACTGATGAACTCAATCAAGGTCATCCTCAAAGACACTCCAAAAACGTGTCTGACAGCTCGTGGAGGTCAGCGGGCGCTGGGCAGCCAGGGTCCGGTGGAGAGGCCGTTTCCTGCAAATTATTAGTCCCCCACAAAAGGGACGTCTGGTAACAACACCACACGGAGAATTCTTCCTGTCACTTGGCAGAGTTTTGAAATATCTTTCCAAAATTCACTCCAAGACTACGTTTCCATTTTGGGGGTTTGAGGGTATTTACTTGCCCTTTAGAGCATATTTTTTAAGCAAAGAATACACACAATTTTTAAAGAGATGCGCTGTGGAGGGGCTCTTTAGAGGCACTGGCTGTGGCACAGGGGACGGTCTGTTTGAAAATCAAACCACCAGGCGACAAAGGCACAGACTGTCCCCACCCAAGACTAGCGGGTCAGGGCTGCAGAGAGAAGGCGCGTTTCCGGTGCGACGCATGTGCTTGGTCACAGGGTCACCAGGCAGGCCAGTGGAGGGCAAGACGCAGGAGACACGACGTCTGTCCTCTCTGCACAGGTGTGCACACGCGCACCCTTCTCTGCTCGGCCTCTCCCTCCAGCCGGTGTCAAAAACACAGGTGTCGTGAGGCCGAATGCCCTGAGTGCACCGACCTCGTCTCACAAAGTTGCTGCTGCACGAGTGAGCCCAGCCGTCCTCAGGGGGCTCCGCCCGTTGAAGGACGAAACCCTAACTCCGTCATCCAAGTGCCAGCAAGATCACATGTGTCCTCCGCCTGGTATGGCTGCCTTCTGGGGGCTCCTCCCAGGCCTGAGAAAGTCTCGATGGGGCTCAGAGCTGAGTTTGCAACGCCTCATCGGAGACAGTCATTCTGAATAACTCAACTTCCATCGGGATGCGTTTCAAACAGCCGTGCCTGCCCCCCGCCCCTCCGCCAGCCCCTCAGCAGGGCGGGCTGTGAACACAGAGGGGTGCAAGCTGTTTACCTTCCGTCTGCATCGAGGTAAACGCAGCGACTGAGCGTGTTCGGTTCCCTGAAGGAGTGACTTCATGGCAGCATAGTCTCGTAGTTAAAAATTCGACTAGTGTGGTGTGCCTGTTTATTTCCTTTTTCTAACTGTATGTTTAACAGGGTTCACAGGTGTATTGCCCTGGGATGGCATAAAAATTAGAAAAGACAAATGGGTCTTTTGTGAGGTTTGACAGGTGCCAATCCACAGGATCATCTGCAAGGCGGGCAGTGTCCCGACCCCACCGTCACCCCCTGGTGCTCCCCTGCCCCCCAGGACACCATGGGCTTTCAAAGCTGCGGGCGCCGTCCTCCCCAACACCGCCCCTGCCACCTGCACATCCGTCCAGCCCAGCCTCTCTGAGTCAGGGCTCTTGGTTGCAAATGACACAACTCTAGTCACTTAAGCAGCCAGGGACTGACAGACACAGGAGGAGCTGGCTCGGACTCCACAGGCTCAAGGGACCCGGTGGCTCCAGGGCGTGCTCCCTCTGCACCCCGCACCCCTCCCTTCTCTGGTCAGACTCACCCACCGCCCTGGCCTCCTCCACACACAGCTGCCCAGCCAGCTGAACACAAGACAGACGTCCCCCTTGGCTTCCGGAGGAAATCACCCCAGAAAGGAGTCTCCTTGTTCTCAGTTCTCAGTTGGTTCTTGATTGTGTGGTCTAGGAGAAGGGACATTCCCTGCTGTCCACCGCCCTCCCTTCCCCTTGGTAAAGTCTGAAGTGAAACCTCGGCGTCTGTCTCCTGGTCTTCAGGACCCTACCTTCCCTTTCACCTGCAGGGAAAGACGACACATTCCTTCCCTCAGGAGGCCTGGGTGCCGCTGCTTTCACTGCTGGAGGGGAAGGTGCACCGTTGCCTGCAGGGCATTTTTCGACTGAGCTTTCCGGGGTGGCCCTGGTTCATAGAATCGCACAGGTTTCAGGTGTGCAATTCTACAACGCATCATCTGCATGTTGAATTGTGTGTTCACCACCCGAAGCCCCGTCTCCTTCCATCACCACTCATCCCTTACTCTCCCCTACCTCCCCACCCTCTCTCCCTGCTAACCCCACACTGTTCCTTGTCTGAGGGTTTGTTCCCTTAATCCCATTACCTCCTCACTCAGGCCCGGACCTTCCCCTCTGACACCTGCCAGTCTGGGCTCCAGTCCCGCAGGTTGGAGGCCCCTCCCCCCAACAGCCTGGCAGTGACTCCCTCAGTATCCCCTATAATAAACTGAGGTTTAAAAAAACAGCAACTGTATCAAAAATATATAATGTGAGATACTACCTCATGCAACTTAGTTACCCCTAGACATGTCGAGACATTTAGAAGCGCTGTTTCTCACCCAGTTACTACTTCTGAGACCTTGGCTTGGCAGCTCCGCCCAGCCAGCAGCACAGCCAGGCACTGTGCTCCAGCTGGCCCTGCGTTCTGGCCTCAGCAGCTTCTGACAGTTCGGAAAGCACCGCAAGAAAAATACATTGTAACACTTTTGGTCACCACGGGGTGGTAGCTGTTCTGTTACTCTATGAACGCTGTGTGTGTAACATGAGAAAATGGTTTATGGGACATTTTAACTCATTTCTTTAAAATTAGTAATTCTCATGTAAAAGATAACATATAATAGAGAATTGGTTAAATAGAACCCCAGTAGTCCTAGATTTGAATTGGGTGGCATGAACTCATGAGGTTTTTATCTGGAAAACTTTTGAAGTGTATCAGTTTATAGAAATGTTCCAACGAATATAAGAAAAGGTGAAACAATTAGACTTTCATCTTTGGCAACCCCCTAACAAATCAGTGATAGGTCGAAGGGAAGAAAGTCAACCAAATGTCTGATTCCTAACGAAAGGTCACACCGTTGACTCGTGGCAAAGGGACTGTTCTGAGTCGAGCCCGCAGACGGTAAAGCACACACAGAGACCCTACCAGCCAAATGGCCTGAAAGGATGGAGGGGAAACTTCAGCAGTAAAACATATAAAAACCTATCAAATTTCTGAGAATGGGAGACTGACCTCTATCGGGATGGTGGTGGTTTTGTGGGGAGGGAAGGGGCTGCCCTGGAGTAGGAGGGACCCGGGGGATGCCAGGCCTAGTGCCGGCTGCCAGGTCCGGCCGGTCGCAGGCCGTGCCTCTGGGGACAGGAGGACGCAGAACGTGGAACACGATCAACAGACGCTTGAAGAGCAACCTCACACTTTCAGACGCTTCTTCCACTTTCATCGCAACGAACGATGAAACGCTGATCGGAACAAAGCGCAGGCACACACGGAAGTGATTTCAGGCATTATATCTAAAATACAGCTTTTCAACAGTGTGATCACGGAAATCTTACAAGGCATCATCTGTAGGGTCCACCCAACACTTTTACAAACAGCATTTATTGCACAGAGTGCGAGAGGAGGCGGTGGGCACGGCGCTCACGCCCCTCACCCGCCGGCTCTGTCCTGCAACACTGGAGGCGGAATGTGCCCGGCACAGACATGAGCCCTAGGCGTACAGATTAGAAAACAACACTTTAAAAAACATTTTTACTTTCTGGTAGAAATATAAAAACTGTGGTTTACGGGGAAGAAAGCAAACAAAACGAAAAGCCCAGTCAACTGCAGGCGGCTCCCACGCTGACGTTTTCTCCCTCAAACGCACTTGTCGCAGCAGGAAGCGTCTAAAACTCTAACCCAGGCTCGGGGCGCGGGGCGCCGCCACGACGGTGCCGCCGGGCGCGTGTGCAGGCCGCCACCCACACCGCCACCACCGAAATGTACCAGAACGGGTCTGTTTCCAAAACCAAGCGGGCGGGGAGGGCGGGAGGGCCGACAGCCGTTACGTGGTCTTCCGGAAGCCCTTGAGGATCGGGTAGATGTTTTCAAAGGCTTCGTAAATTTCCGCTCTGACCTTAGCACCTGGGGAGGCAAGCAGAGCGCCCTGAGGGTCGGAAACGCACTTCCCGTCACCGCGACAAAACCACAGCACGACCCTCCCCTCGAAGTCATGCCGCAGACAGGCACGAACGCAGGAGAGACGGACCCCTCCGCATCGTCCCGTTCTGATTTACAGCAGCATCTTCATACGAGGGCTCTTCGAATTACAACACCAACGCCCCCGGTGACTCAGTCTCCCTCTCTGCAGCTGTGGCCGAGCTGGCCCTGCCCCAGGTCGCGGCCACAGGAGCAGTAACAGTGGCTGAATCTTCCGTCCCAGCTGCCACCTTCCACCGAGAGCCTCCGAATCTCCCTTCGTTGTCTCGAAATGACGTGGGGGCTGAGCGTGAAGGCTCTAGGGGCAATTCCCCGCTTACAACTGCATCTCATGGCCAATGTCAGGCTCACCCTCTCCCCTCCCCCACAGGCCCAGCAGGTATGGGGTCCGGCTTCCCTCATGGCAGGAGTTGTGGGGTGGGGGGGCCGCGGGGCCGGGGGGGGGGCGGTGACACACGATGGCGTTGCTGCCAGGCCAGCAGCTTGGGATGGGGGGACAAGAAAAGGCCTCTACCAGTCGCTACCAACCGTCCCAAATCCGCACCCTCACTCCTCAGCATTGACAGCGCCGTTCTGAAGTTTTCAAACCTTCAGATGTGATTTCCGGTTACAACTTACCTGTTAGTACAACTTTTCCAGAAACAAAAATAAGGAGAACAATTCTGGGCTTGATCATTCTGTAAATTAAACCAGGAAATAACTCTGGCTCATAACTGGAAGAAAAATGGCAGAAACAATGTGTAAGTTAAGAGCTGCCCATGCTTTCAGAGGAAAGGCCTGTGTGAGCAAGAACAGACACGCAGCTGCGAGGAGGCAGAGGCCAGCTCCCCCAGCAGCACCCCAGGGGCGGGGACGGGAGGCCGGCGCGGCCAGCAAGCACCGGCACCGGGGGCGTCGGCACCGCGGCTCTTAATGAACCTGGATTCTCGGTGGAACGAGAACTCCACGCTAATGCTCTGCAGTCTCTCCGACCTGAGCTGGGACCATTCTGGACAAGTGCAGGGATGACATTTCTTTCTCAGACCTGGCAGTAACAATGTGCCTTTTAATCACCCCCCCTCGTCTCCTTAAACTGAAATACTCTCCAGCTATCGTGCTGGTCAGCAGATTTAACCCGAGAGATGGGAAGCACCGGGGTGGAGATCGGACCTGCCCTCACTCCGCTGACCGAACGCTCTGCCTCCATGTCTCACTGTGACCCTGCAACATCGTGTCGTCACTCAGAGGCTGGACACAGTGAGGATGTGTGTGTGACCTAGTGGGGAATTCAGGAAGGTTCCTCTGAGGAAGGGATGCTCAGTCGGACATGAAAGGCCCGGGCGCCCCGAAGCCACAGCAAACCTGAGGGTGCCCGGTGCCTCACGCTGAGAGGCTGCAGAGGGGCCGCCTGCCAGGAGGTCTCAGCGGGAGGAAACGGAAAGGGCACTCATGTCGCTGGCGGACCTGGTAATGCTGAGCGCACCAAAGACCGAAACGACGGGGGGAAGGCGATGCCTAAGGTGGTGAGTTTAATTCACGCACTTGAAACGTACTCGCTGAGCAATGTAATGATGGAGCACGGAAAGGGAATCAGCCCCACCCACAGAGGGGGTGTTCCCGTCTCCACGTGCAGCAGAAAGAAGGAGGCCGGCTGAACCAGATGCCCCCACAGCTGTCGAAGAAACCCCACAGCGAAGGCACTGGACGACAGAGTCTGCTCCTCCGAGCGGATCACTCTTGCAGACATGCTGGCGCACACGTCTGACCCGAGCTGCCAGGCGCAGCCCCGCCCGCTGGGGACTCACCTGCTGAACTGCTGATGGGTCAACACGAGGCCTTCCAGCCGGATGGGGAACTTCACGTCGCAGCTGCCCACCATGTTCTGGATCTTGAAGTCCAAGAACTTGGCCGGGAAGCCCAGCTTCTGCACGACTCTGGCGTACTTCCTGGCTGCGAGGCGGGACTGCTCTTCGCTACGGAAGGGGAGAGGGAGCTGTGTGCACACGAGGACGGCTCAAGGAGCTACTTCAACGAGCAGCTCCTTCAAAAGGGTGGACGGGTCACCCCTTCCCAATAAGAGTAAAGACCACGGACACGAACAACTGTACTGCGAAGTCATCCTGCGCGCTTGGCAGGAAACCAGGCTCCCGAAATGGCCACCCTTCCGATGCACAACACCCCAGACAGCGCAGAACTGACAGGTGTGAGACACGCGGCCGTCCCCATTAGCATGGCGGTTGCCGTGTGTCGGCCCACAAGCCCTCCGGAGACCTGTGCCTGGGGACGCGCACCCGGTCCTGCCCGGTGCTGAGCCCCCCTGGGACCGACGTGCGGGACACGACTGTGAAGCACAGTGTGCGCACCTGGGCCGCCCAAACAACGGGCTCTCAGGTGCAGGCCAGGGATGAAAGCAACACGCACGCTGTGCCTTTTCTAGGTCTGAGCAGGTGCTCTGGGCAGCGGCCAGAAAGTCAACACGAATGCCTCCTGGAAGGGAGCAGCGCAGAGCCGCCCCGCAGCCCCAGGCTGCTGAGACCAGAGCCAGAAAGTCCACACCAACGGCCTGCGCTTGGTCAAAAGCCAGCCTTGAAGTTCAGAACAAGCAAAGGCCTCCGCAGCCTGCTCCAGGGCTCGCACCTCCAAGCGCATGTTAACCATCTCTTGCTTTAAGCGTTTCCTTCACCTGTGACTCACCTCCCTCCCTGGTGCCTCCTGCCAAGTCCGGGGCGGAGACCGGGTAGCCTAGTCAAGCCCCCGAATGCCGCGTGACCCTGACAGACAGACATGTCACCCGGAGGCGCACGACTCGGACCCTCGGGGCGAGCGCCGTTCTCCACGAGGGCGGCAGCACCTGTGGCCCTGTGACCGCACGCCAGGCTGCCAGAGCCAGGGAGGCCGGAGGCACACTCCTCGTTCCTAACCACACGTTTCTCCTTGCAGAGGAATCTGTGCCACGTGCACGATTCCTTACGTAAAGGGAGCCTCCTTAGCTGTTCTCATGTAACGTGTTATCAGGCACACGTAAAATGCAGCTGAAAGCTGAAATGCGTGGACACAAGCCACGGTAACGTACGCCCAGAACCCCTGCCTGCTGGTGAGAAAATGGAGCCACCGCTGACTGCAGCGACCGGGACCAGCCACGCTGCATCTCAGCGCCAGCCTCCCTGAGAACCCCCGGCAAGGCAGACGGCGTGGCCGCCCGCACCCACCTCTTGGCGCCTGTGCACACCATCTTCCCGGAACTGAAGATCAGCGCTGTCGTCCGGGGCTCCCGGATCCTCATGATCACAGCAGCGAAGCGCTGCAATGGCCGGAGAGGGCGGGGGGTGAGGGAGCCCCACGGCACCGCGAAGGCCCCTGAGCCCAGCCACCCCTGCCGCCACCCCTGCCCACGCCGGCCCCACCCTTGCGGGCAGCGCACAGGGAGCAGACCTGTGCGGGCGACTGCGCTGGACCGCAGCCCGCGCGCTCTTTCCTGCGGCCCCAAGAGCTCAGCAGTGTCTGCAGCTTCCCCGTAACTCACTGCACCCCCAGTAAACCCAGGGCCTCTGCTTCTCCCGTTCGAGTGCTGCTCCTCGTGACCGGCTTCTGCAACTGCCACCCTCCCGCCCGAGAGAACCTTCCCCTCCCGAGGGGCCGGACACACCGACACCAAGCACCGCCACGTGCACTGCAGTGACCCCCGTTTCCCACTGGCTTCTGGAAAGAGCCGGAACGTCCTGCCACGGCACAGCCCTTTCCGTCCCGCAGCCTTCGAAGTAATTCCTGCCGTCTGGTTTGAAGCACGTTACAGCTGCTCTCACCTTGGGATTATACTCAGCGTTTCGGGCACGAAGAGCGATGGTCTTCAGGTCAAGTTTACAGCCAAGATTCACTGTGGATACAATATTTCTGCAAAAAGAAAGAGAGGAAAACACGATTTACTCACTTTTACATCTAACAGGATGAGATGTTAGATGACTGTCTAGAAACCTATTTTTTCCACAAGAACTAATGTAACTTCATTAAATTCTTTTAATTTTCAGATAACTTTCTAATTAAAATTCTAGTAAGTTGTTGACATTTATGAAGTGTTTCACAGGTACCACACACCATGGTGCGCATTTTATTGTACATATGCTATTTCCCATGCACTGTGGAGTCATGACCATTTCAGATGAAGACGCTGAGGCTGAAACAGGGTGACCTCCTCAGGACGCACTGGCCCCTCAGGGCCAGGGCCGCCTGCCCAGAGCCCCGGCCGCCCACTGAAGCTGGCGCAGCCCTGCCCTGTGCTCCGAACGGCCACCACTCCCAGCCCTGAAACCGCCCTTGACAAAGAAAGGTGGAGGATGACTTTCTCCGTCCTCTCAGAATAAGTATCTTTTGGAAGAACAAGAACTTGGTGTCTTGGCCCCAGCTGGTGTGGCTCGGTGGACTGAGCATCGGCCTGCGAACGGTAAGATCACCCACCAGTCCTATTCCCGGGCAGGGCACAGGCCTGAGTTGCGGGCCAAGTCCCCAGCAGGGGGCGCACGTGAGGCAACCACACACTGATGATTCTCTCCCTCTCTCTAAAAGTAAACGAGTAAAATCTTAAAAAACAAAAACCAGCAACAACAAAAAACAACTTGGTATCTTGGCAAAGAAGAAAAACCCTGTTTTCTTCTGATTAACCTCAAATATTACCAATGAATGCCCTCATTTTTAGAATCCTTGTATTTTATATATAACTTACAAAAGAGTATGTGGTGAAAAACAAATTTATCGGAAGTTTTACTAAAAATTCAAACCTAAAAGCAAACCTAAGTTCTTCCGCATTTTCCTGGCCTTGACAGCAGAGATTCACGTGTGCAAAGCAGCGCCCTGTGACTGAAGCTGTCTGTGCCTTGCGAACCCCAAGGCTGGACTGCAGGTCCACGTCCCATGGGTTCCCGCTCACCCCCACTTCTGGTTCCTTCTGTCTGAACGCAACACTTCGCAGACTTGGTGGCTCACAGCCTGCCTGTCTGCGTGAGAGCACAACTGGAAGGCCACGTTGGGTGACCTGGGTGGCGAGTGTCTTCATCTCCACGTCACCTGTGTCCTTCCAGTCAGCTCCCATGCACCTGCCTGCAGCACTGGCCCCCTGACAAGGGCACCCAGTCAGCTCCGGGGTACCTCTCGCAAACCTAGCCATGTAGGTGTTGCGCACACCCTTCTTCTCTCTTTAAAAAGCTGTCTTTGCAGGCATACAACATAAAATGCAGCCTCTTCCCCCGTCACAGGCTCCGAGAGCTGTGCAGCCGTCACCAGCACCCACCCCTGGGACTCTGCACCCAGCAAACACTCCGTCCACCCCCCCCCCCCCGACTCTGTCACACGCAGGCCCCACCTCGCTGAGGCAGGAAAGTCCATTCAGGGCAAGAACAGCCATCCTCAGCTTGGGAGAAAGACACAGCTCAGCTGGGATGTGGGGGCAGCCCCCTAACGTTCAATGAAGGAGAAACGAGGACCACTGTGAACTGGGCCGCTCACGAGTAAGGAGCGCTCTCCTGAAGAACACCCCAGGGGGAGGAGACTGCGCCCGGCTCGGTGGAGCGCGGCGGCTCCGGGGAAGCGCTGGAGCATCCGCAACCAAGCGCAGCTGGGGCTTCACTGGTCCAAGTGTGCGAACACGGGCTGCTGATTTCTACACGCACCGACGGCGCTTCCTGCTGAGGCGGCTTTGCGTCCCTTGTCCCACGAGACAGCGAGCCGGGGTCCAGGACACCGCCAGCGCCACACCCTTGAACCCGAGATCCCCCCGAACACAAGGCCAGGGGCGTGGCTCCCAGGGACCCTCCAGGGCAGCAAGAGGACACAACGCAAGCACTCACTGCAGCTGCGGCACGATCCCAGAGCTCTCTGAGGCCGGCGTGGCAGGCGTGATGGGGGTCATGGGCGTCATGGGCGAGGGGTACAGGGGTGTGGTGCCCGGCAAGGGTGCCGTCGTAAGAGTCTGTGAGTGGTAGAGCTGTGGCGTCTGTCCCGAGGGCCCCTGAGTTGCCTGCTGGGTCACTGGCTGCTGAACCGCGGCTGTCACTGTGGTCACTGTCGCCGGCTGAGGGGGCGGCTGCGGCTGCGGCTGCGGCTGCTGCTGCTGCTGCTGCCGCTGCTGTTCCTCCAGGATGGACAGACTGTTGGTGTTCTGAATGGGCTGTGGAGTCAGCCCTGTGCCATACGGCATCATCGGACTGAAGATGGGGATCCCGGGAGTCATGGCGCCCTGTGGAAAGTCCAGGGAACAGAGGGTTAGGGGGTTAGGCTGGCTGGCGCCGAGCGTGTGTGGGACCTGCCTGGTGACAGGACAGGTGAGGCGTGGGCAGAGGGGCGCCTTCTGGTATAAGCAGGCCATCGGGCACGAGGAGGGAGGAACTTGCTGTTCTCGCACGCATCACTTCCTTCGTTACCGGCACGCGGTAGGTAAGAGCTCAGGGTCTGGAGCTGGACTGGGGTGTGAAATCCCACTCTTTCACTGTGACACGTGAGCCTGAGGAAGTTGCTTAACTTCGGGCCTATCTAGGGGAGATAACGCCCTAGGACTACGAGAAAGACTCGGGGGTCGCACTGGAGTGGCCGCACATCCTTGTGCACACTCCGATCCTGTGCACCGTCTGGGGAGCACCGCACCTCCAGCTGGGATAAGCTCACGGTCCCCCCGAGAGATCTGCTCACAGCGTCTGGCACAGTGACAGGCATGCAGGGAACACTGAAGCGTCAGTGCCGATTATTTGAATACTATCAAGGTCAACCACTGCTCCCCAAAGTTTCAATCAACAAAACCCAACGCGTTTATCAAAATAGTATCAATTTACTTGTCTGCATTACTTCTGAAGGCTACAGACAGAGTGACATTCATTAGTCTCCCGAGTCTCAGCACAGCCCTCTGGGAAAGGGAGAACACACGGGCCTCCCCCCACGCGCAGCTCAGGAGCCCTGGCCTGGAGGGCAGGCGGCTGCGTTGCCCACGACCACAGGTCTCGGAAGCACCTCAGCCAAGGTCGCCACCCCAGTTCTCTGGCGCCTGGCCCAGTCCTCCCACCACACAAGACCCACCGAGACGGCGGGGGCGGCACCCCTCATTACAGCCGGGAGCCTCCTAACATCAAACCCCAGCAGGTGTTAAGACGTGTGTGCCTTACCGCCTCCCCGGCTCGGTGGCGGAAAGAACAGGAGAGGAGGACACACTACACGCTGTGGCCCCGCGCGTGGGCATCATTCCACGGCATCGCCCTCTAACGTCTGCAAAAGTACTGGCTAGAAAAAAATGCAGGCTACGTCCAGTGCCTTTCTTTACACTGTATGTGACAAGGAATGGCGAGGAGCCACACCTATGACTTCAGGTGGGGGAAGATTTCCTGACAAGACACAGAAGCACAAACTATGAAGCAACCGCGATAAGGAGACCAGAAAAGGTGAACTTCTGGTGAACTCTCCCAAAGGCACCACCTGCAGGATGCGTCGGGGGGCGGGGGGGGGGGGGGTGTCGCAGAGCTGCTGTCCCTGGACCTGCGCTTCCGCTTCCTGTGCTTTCAGTTCCCCACGGTCCCCCGTGGCCCAAACGTATGACGTGGGAAATTCAAGAAATCAGCAACCTAGGTCACGCTGTGCACAGTTCTGAGGAGCGTGATGGAATCTCGCACCCTGCTCCATCCCGGGGGGATGGGAATCCTCTGCCCAGCGTCTCCACGCCGACAGGGCAGCACAATGAGAATTGTGCTGTGGTCTGAGAATGGCCACAGTCTCGTAACTTCTCTTACAGCACTTTATCACAATCTTTCCGTTTCACTGTTAGTTACCGTTGTTCATCTCTTCCTGTACCTAACTTATAAGTAGGGGAACACGCGTACACTTTAATGGGTGTTTTACTGCGAGTAAATTACATTTCAACAGAGAGCATTTAAAACTTCAGAAAATAGAGAAGTTATCTGGGACCTTACACATACAAGGGAAAAGATAAAAACTAGAAAATAATTGGTGAGAATCACTTCCAAAATCAAAGAGCCTACCATTCACCTGAACACCATCGTGTTTGTCAAAAGTTCTTACAAACACCTATTTTAGCCTCCCAGTACACTCCCCAAACTCCCCACCGTCAGACCTACGCAAAGCCCAGTGGACCTTCTCAATAAAACACTGGAGGCTTAAAGCGCACAGATCAGTGTTCACCAGCGGGCGCTCCTTACCTGGGGGGAGGCCAGGCCCTGGGCGTAGGGCGGCAGGCTGCTGTTCTGATCCATGGCGCCGCCCACTTCCCAGCAGATCACACTTCACTAGGGAGCCGCTCAGCACCCAGTCTTCCCCTGGGGCATCCCCACGCAACTCCACGCGACTTCCTCAGCCCTCCAGGTCGTCGTCCTCTGCTAGGAAAGAGATCCTGCTCTGAAATTGGAAGTTTAATGTGAGAATACAGACGGCTACACCGTCTGATAACCAGAGCCAGGGCTACCCCACCCCCGCCCCCCAACCCAAGAACAGAGCTGCGGTGGACACGCTCCCTTTCGTCTGGGCTGCAGGAATCGGACTCCAGTGTGTCCTGTGACGGCGCAAACTGCAACAGGACCGGCTTGTTTTGGTGCACATCCCATTTAAATTCTCAGGATGTTCCAAATGCAGGTGCCACAGTCAGCGCTGAAAACTTGGGGGAAAAGTTCCCAGAGAAGACGAGCCCCTGAGTGAGCTTCATGCCTGAGCAGAAACAGTAAGCGCAGCACAGGCAGCGCTACCAGGCCGGCTTCGGGCTCACATGTAAGCGGATCAGTGTCACGCCGTCCACCTCTCAGGTGTTCCGCTCAATAAACGTTTAAGTGGATCCGTGTGCTCATTCCTGGAGCTGCTGTTTAATTAGACGCCGGGAGAGAAGTTGTCCAGACGCCACGTTTTCACTCACCGGACAGCTTCACCTCCTCAGAGCACAGAAACACCGGGAGACCGCGTCCCTGGCTTCCCCGAAATCACTGCTTCGGTCTCGGCTACAAGTCCGAACTAACTGCCAGACAGAAGAACCAGGCGGCTCTGCGCAAAGACTGTGTGTCCAGTGCAGCTCGGCCCGCTGCGTCGCCGTGGGAACTGCCTGGGCCGAGTACGGGAGGTGCTGGGCACATCACGTGGGCACCCGCAGTCACACAGGAAGAGCGCCGCTCCCACCGACTTCAGCGTAAACACCGCCCCCCACCCGGACTGTCTCCCCCGGCCTTGCGGGTGGTAGTCACAAGTTAAAAGTCGAAACCCGCGCGCGCTTCCGACTTGTGCTGGCGCCGCGGATTCCCTATTGAACGAGGGGGCCGAACCCCCGCCTAGAAGACAAAGGGCTGCACGGGCGACGTATCCCGGCACCCACTCCCGCAACACCGGCGACAGGGAAAAAATGAGAGCGCTGCTCCAGGAAGGGTCAGAGATGTGTGGGAAGTTACTTTCAGAACGTTGCTGCACTCAAACCACCGAAGGGCTGCAAATGCAAGACCACCGGGAAGGAGACGGCGATAGGACGGGGGTCCTGGCCTGGGGCACGCGGCCGCCCGGCCCGGCCCCCGCGGCCCCTAGCCTGACTGGCGGGACTCGCTTCCAGCGCAACGGAGGCCGGGCGGGGCGGCGGGGACGGCGGGGAGCGTCTCCAAGCGGCCTGCCCGTCCCCGGCCTCGCCGCCCAGACTCAGAGAAGAAGAAAAGCAACAACGGCTGTTGTTGCTGTTACCTGGAGTCACGGCCGCCGGTGATTCCCACCCGCGAAAAACAACTCAAACGGCAAGCAGCCCCAGCGCCCGCCACTGCGACCCTTTGCGACCCCTCTTGAACTCCTGGCGCGCGTTTATAGTGTCACTTCCGCCAGTGCGGCGTTCGGCTTCAGAGAGAGGCCCGCGCGGCAGCGGCGACCTTGGTAAGTGCGGGAGTGCGTCACTTCCTGTGTTGCCTCGGGTAATCAGCGTGGGGGAACGCAGGGTGGGGCGGGGCTACTCAGGAGTTCCGGGGCGGGGCCGCTTGGTGAGAGCGTTTTCTGATTGGTCGTTGCCGGGTAGGCCAGATTTTGATGTCTAAACCGACAATCTTTGTGACCTTTGGCAATTTACGTGCCTTTCCGCCTGAGTTTCTTAGTCCGTCTTAAAAATAACTTTTTAAAAAAATGTAAAATATGACATTCATATAAGGAAATTAATACACATATGTACATATTAACACATGGCTTTAAATCAAGAAACAGGCCCTTCCTACTCACTCTGTCCTCCTAAATTGTGCTGTGTGTGTTCTGAGCTAAGTAAAACCGACCCATAGCAGGCGTCAGCTGATGTTCCTCACTGTGACATATCCCTGAGTTTATGGACATTTGCTCATTTCCAGATTGGGGTAATTAGGAACATTTCTGTGTAAGCATTCTTGGACATGCCTTCTGGTGGAGTGCATACCTGGAAGTTAACTGCTGAGGACTCAGGTATGCACTTCTTCAACGAAGCCAGGTGATGCCAGTCCCCTTTCCAAATACGGCTGCACCAGCTTACACTCCGATAGACGATTCGATTTTCCCTAGCTCCATAGTGTTGCCAGTTTTTTGTATGGTTAGACTTTAAAATTTTTGTCCATTAAGAGACAATTCGAATGTTTTCTTAAGGAAGAAAACCGTGACATCCCCGTCAGCTTTGGAGTAGGGGGGCCGGACCTCTGCGACGCGGATCTCCGGGAGCCGGGCCTGCGTGCGCGCCGGAGCGACGGGAAGGGTTGCCGCCCGGCAGCCGAACGTGGCGCAACTTCCGACTTCCGGTTGGACCGCCATCTCGCCGTGAGACAGCAGGGAGCGGTATCCGCGATGTCGTCCTGTGCAACCGTGTCCTGGGGCCCCGGCCGAAGCCCGGTGATGGAGCCGCACAGCGCCGGCGCCGTGCAGCTGCGCTTCTCGCCTTACGCTTTCAACGGAGGGTGAGGCCCCGGCAACCGCGCCCTGTCCTGCCCCTACCCACGCCCGCGGCGGTCGCGGCGGCCTCTGTCTCCGCGGGCGGCTCGGCCCGCCGCGGACTTCGGCGGCGTCTTCCTGGCCGGTCGCTGGCATGGCGGCGTGGACAGCCAGGCTTGCGGTGACGCCGCAGGGGGGCGCGGAAGCCCGGCCTCCGCTCCGGCCGCGGCGAGGGCAGGATCCCGTGGGGCGTGAGAGTGGGGGTGGATCGGTCCACGTTGTTAGATGCGTAGTTGTGCGTGTAGCTAAAAGGCCTAATCGAACAATCGCTTTTGTTTTTTTAGACGGAAGGCAGGATTAGTTGGCCCCACTTAAGTTCAGGGGAAAATACTCAGAAGGCGGCCTTTTAAAATTTATTCTTGCGTATTACAGTCAAGTTCTTTTTTGAAAAAAAAAAAACAAAAAAACAGCAGCTGTGTCTTGGGTGATACCTTTTCTTGACGTCCACTGGAAGGATTGGGGTTGTAATGGAACAGGAAAAGCCGGCGTTCCTGCTGCCTGTCACCTCCCAGACCCAAAAGGCAGAGGCAGGGATTGAACCTCTGTGGGCACCTTCTTCAGATGGCAGTGACCTGAGGAGGTGTGGGGTTTGCACCCTAACCCACCGTCTTACACTCCATCACAAACCCACCCTCTTTAGAAGAAGAGAAGTGTGGGTAAGGGGATTGGAATTCAGGGGAAAGTCAATCAGATAAAGAACTGTAGCATACTTTCATCTGTGCCCTGGGTCATTGTCTTTAGCTGTGTCCTGGGCGGTGGGCACCTCACCCTGGAATGCGGTGGCTCAGGGACCATCCTAATCACGAGCAGTTACCCCCAGGCACAAAGGTGGAACTGCTTGTGGTCTCCTGGAGTCAGGGTGGGTCACACCTTCAGTTCCAGGAACAATAGCTTTAACGTGGATTGATTACTGAGCTTATTAGCTATTACTTAAACTAAAATTTTTCAAGCATTTGAGCCCCCCTTATTTATTGGGTTGGCCAAAAAGTCCGTTTAGTTTTTTATACATTTTTCATTTTCACTAGTAACTTCATTGATTTGGATATTTTGAGCTTGTCAGGTCTCCCCTGCTATTGGCTTCCAGTGGACAGAGGCCAGGGTGCTGCTGAACATCTTCCAGTGCATCACAGCCCCACAGCAAAGGATTATTTGGGCAAAATGTCAGTAGTGCTGAGAGACTTCAAAAACCACTTTTCACAGGTTTAGTCAGTCACGGCACCTTCTCCATATGCTGCAGAGGTATTTTTTATGTTTGTTACATTCTTACCTTTCTTGCAGTAATAAAGCATAATACACCAAAAATGTTGCGTATTTCCTTCCATCTTCAATTTTAAAATGGATGCACAAAAATTGACCAGTTTGGATGTTTTTTTTTTTTTATTGCACATCGATACAGCATCTGTCACAACACAATCTAACGAAATTGGTTCAGGTGGAGTTAGACAACTAAGCACAACTAGCGCCATCGTCGGAGAAAACGTAACAGGCTTGTGCCAACCCCATAGGAGGCTGGGCAGCTGCACTCTGGGGCAGTGGTTACATTTACCGACCAGACTGTGCTGACAGCGTCCACGCCCCGCGGAAGCAGCCCGGTGGTGAACGTGACCAGGTGGTTCCCTCGGCGGCGTGCGGGTCTGAAAGCCTGACGCGGGTTTTGGAAGCGCTGGGAGGAGAGTGGAAGGCACGGTTCCGGCCTCCTCTCTGCCGTGAAGGGCAGACTTGGGATGCAGATGCCCTGCTCTTCCCCAGCTCCTGGGTGGGTGGGGGGAGAGTCCAGCGTTTTGTAAACTCTAGAAGTTACCTTTTTTCTCTTGGTAACAGTGGAGAGCCTGGGGCTCCAGCCCCAGCCCAGGGGTGAAGTGGGGCCAAGACTCAAATCCTTAGCTCTGTGCCCCTGGGTGACGCTTCCCCCTTCGGCACTTTCTGTGACAACTAATGATGTCGTGAGAGTCATCAGACCTGTTGCCTAAGGTCCAGTGAGGTCTTTACACCGTTGTTCACAGTGTGGGGTCCTCGGATTCGTTACTCACTTTGTATTAACCCCTTGTAATCCAGTTTAGGCCGTTACTGCCCTAAAGTGAGTTGCTTAGGACCTTCCGATTATTAAATTAAGTTCCCTTTCCTCAGTTTTTGTTCTTTTTCCACAGTGTTTGTTGCTGCTGGCTCTTGGGCAGCCTTTGCTTCTACTTCTATATCTTTTAACACTTTAGCTCTTAAAACGTGATTGAACTCCTAGTCCTTAGCCCCGTGTTGGCCACACGTCTCACTCCTGGACGGAAATCCCCAAATCTGCTGCTCCAGTTTCACCTCTCAGGGGGCTCTCAACTCTGGCTTCTTAGGTAGAAGATTTCTGCCGGGAGGCTCTGCTCTCACCACACCTCAAGGTGTTGAAACGGACCACCAGCTCGCGGCCCCTCCTTTGCGCTCCCTGTGACCGGCATCGGGCCGCTCACCCAGGTTTGAAGTCTGGGGTATCATGAGTGGCTCTTCCAGCTTCTAGCACATTTTTGGTAGTTACGAACACCTGTGCACTTTGGGTGTTCGTTGGTTTGCATTTTCCCACTTTTCCTCTTCTCACCGCTGCCGTCCTATCGCTTCAGTCTTACTGGAAGTGTTTGTCCCGATTCCCAGGTTGTGTGGGTGGCACAGTAACCTTCTTAAAACTCCACTTTGCCAAGGGAGCCTTTTTTGTTCTTGCACCTGTAGCCTTGATGGTTTCTCACTGAAATGCGCAAGTCTTCAGTTTGTCACTTGGGTTGGTTCACAGTCGGGTCCCTGCCCAGCATACATGCTCTGTGTCCCTGCACCTGCTCGCACACAAAGGGGCACCTCGGAAAAGCTGCTGCAGGGTTTACGTGAACCGTTACCCATCTCCTTTCATTGGCCGTCCGTATCGCCTGGGATGCCACCTGTTCCTGCCTCAGCTGTGCGCACTTCCCGCCTCCTTGGAAACGGTGGCTGGAGTTTCCTGAGCTCTTCCGTTCTCAGGCACTGTCCTGGGCGCTCCGTGTGAGTTATGTCAGCTCTCGAGGTCACCCTGTGACACAGGTACTTGAACCTGGATAATTTGTCCAGGCTCACAGAGCTCTACGAGGGGCAAGGCCAGCTCTCAGAAAAGGGCAGAGCCCAGGGCTCAGGGACAGCGTGGTGCTGCCTCCCACACCTGTGACCAGAGCTGCTCTGGGGACCAGCCGTGTTTCAGGCACCAGCCAGAGGGCTTTGCGATGATTAACTCAGTCTCGTCGCCCTGAAGGGCAGCTGCCGCATGACCTCTGGTGTATGCATGAGGCCGTCGAGGCCCTGAGAAGCCAAGCATCTCAGACCTGCGCACGGGGAGAGTCAGACTGAGGTGGTGGGTCATCTGCTTCCGGAGTTCCTATTCTAGGCCTCTCCGGTAAACTGCCTTCATAAATCAGACAACCACAAAGCAAAACTTAGTTCTTTGTTCATTCATTTGCAGCAGGTACCTGGGTGTCTGCTGAGTGCTAGGCAGGCAGCACCCTAACCTCTTCTTGGAGCTTGGGTAGCAGGGGTCGTCCCTCTGTCTCCTCCTGGCCCCGTGGGCAGGGCTGTGGCCTTTGGCTGTTACATAAGGTCAGTGCCTCGCACAAAGTAGGTGTTCAATTTTTTTAACATTTTATTTTTGCTTATCTTTTGAGAGAGGAGAAAGGGAGGGAAACAGCGATGGGCAAGAGAAACACCGATCGGTTGTCCCCTCGCGCACCCGCCACTAGAGGCCTGGCCTGCATCCCAGGCATGTGCCCTGGCAGGACATCGAACTGGTGACTTGGGTTCGCAGGTCGGCTCTCAGCCCGCTGAGCCACGGCGGCTAGGCCAGTGTGTAAGTTTTTGATGACAATGAAAACTCGGCTGTTCTGTTCCCTCCTGCTGGGGACCCTGCCCGTGACGTAGGGCCGAGTTTTTAGGGCACTCTCGATGTTTTCCCAGACGACGTGTGGCCAAGGCTCCTTTCCCTGACCTTTCCTCTTCTGTCCGATTCCTGCTCTTGCTCTGTCTGCTGGGTTTGGTCCCAGGGCAGGCACCTCGTGTCGCCGCTGCGCCTTGCTGTGCTCGCAGGCTCTGCGCTTTTTCTTTCTGCAAAGGGAACGTCCGGGGCAACCCTGCGTGGAGCAGGTCAGTGGGGGCTGTTTTCCCCGCAGGCTCCAGTGATGGTTAGCGGTTTTAGCAATACCATTTTTTAATTAACATATGTATCTTTTTAAACAGGTAATGCATTGCACGCTGACGATAGTAGAGTGTAAACCTGATGGAGTGTAAACGTAACTTCTCTTGTGCTCGCTCGGGGACAGTTGCCTTACGGCCGTGGTTGGGAATGGACCCGCTCTCTTCCATTGGTTCAGGCTTGATCACCATCCAGGAGAATTCCTTAATTTTCTTTGTTTTTTTTCCTCAGTACAATCCTGGCAATTGCTGGAGAAGATTTTTCAATTGTTGCTTCTGATACTCGATTGAGTGAAGGCTTTTCCATCCACAGCCGCGACAGCCCCAAATGTTACAAATTGTAAGTAAATCTTCCTAATGATACACTTCCCGGTGCTTCGTGATCCTTCAGTGCTATAAGAGATTTAGCTTATAAACAATGTATCTTCATGAGTTTTTAGATAGTCTGTTTTGGAGCTTAGTTTGCATTTTTGTGAGGAAACAATTTTCTAAGTTAACATTTTCAAATAATGGATGACGCTGTCTTCATGATATTTGCCATATTTGGGTACCAACTTTTGATAACCTGAATATTTTTATCTCAACATTTTACCCTGAAAATTTTCAAATATACAACAAAAATAAAGTTTGGTAATGAGCAGCTCATGTACTACCACCAAGATTTTATTAGCATTTTACGCTATCACTTTGCCACATCCTTCCGTCCAAGCATTCACCCGTTACAGTCTGCTCAGTTTCTTTCTGACCTGACACATTTGGCCATGTCCTGCATGGTTGCACCCATGGCTCACGGTTTCAGCGGGCTGACTGCATTTGTTTCTAAACACAAAACTGAAGTCCCGCGTGCATCACCTAAAAGCATTTTGTGGGTGGCAGCGGTTTGTATCTAACGTTCCTGGGGATGGTCACAGTGGCGGTCAGTTCCCAGGCTGGTCCGAAGAGCCTGTTAGCCCTGAACTGCAGCAGGGAAGGCCTGGGGAGGTTCCGCCTGGAGGGGCTGTGGGGAGTCGGCAGAGAAGGGAGCTCCGCCTGTCCTGGCCCGGGGCTGGCCCCCTCCTCCCCCAGAGCCCTGGACTCTGCCAAGGCCCTTCTCCAAGGAGAGACCAACGCGTCCTCTTCCCCCGCCCGTGAGAGGGCCGCTCTCCGCGGGCGGCAGCATCAGGCGGTGCAACGGGGTAGAAGCCACGAAACCACGTCCTGTTGAGATTTGCCTTCCTCGGTGACATGGAGGCTGTTTTTACGTGTTCACGGTGGCTTGTGTTTCACTGAACGTGACCTTCAGCCCCTTTCACCATCGCAGTTTCGGGGGGGGGGGCAGCGTCACGGTCCCAGCCCATGTATGTGGATCACAGTGTGCGACCTCAGCTGACCTGGTGGGAACCTGTCCCTGCTCCTGGTTGCACAAGGGTTTTTCCTGTGAGAACTTCCAGGGTCTCTGCTAACGTCCTTCACACCTGCGAGCCGGGCAGCCCCCTGCCGCCCGGGGCAGCCCGCGGTCCCTTGTGGTGCACACGCCTTTCCCAGCTGGGGGTGCCAGCTGCAGACTGAGGCAGGCAGAGTCGGGTGTGGCCGTGTGGATTGCAGACATGTTTTCTTAGTTTTTCCTTTTAAACTTTGTATTTGCCTCTGTAGCAGTTTTATTTTTTATGAAGTACATGAACCTTTGCTGTGTGGACGTTGGGTTGCAGCGTATTTAAATTGGCTGTCCTTGACCATGGATTGTCGCTTCTTAAAAATCACCCTGGCTCTCCGCAGTCCACTCCTAGTTCTGCCATTTCTTTAAGTCTTTGGTTCTTCTGTAATTTATTTGGTGTCAGCAGGCAGGTATCAGCTGCAGGCTCCCCCCTCGGTAGATGCTGGCAACGGGAGCTTTATATTTAAAACTGCCCAACATGTTTGGCTTCGCTGTCTAACCGCCTCGGCTTCCTGAAATGTGCTCTTTACAGAACAGATAAAACGGTCATTGGATGCAGTGGTTTCCATGGAGACTGTCTCACCCTGACGAAGATTATCGAAGCAAGACTGAAGGTAGATGCCTTTTACGTGTCTGTTGGAAGTTGGTAACTCATTAGACCCTTAAGCACGCAGTGTGGCTGCTGCTCAGAGCAGCCGGAGAAGCGCCAGCTGAGGCCAGGACACTGGCCTGTTCCTCCTTCGAGTCCAGGACGCAAACTGCGGCGAACCCGCCGGTCTGAGTCCCCCCTAGAAAGGGTTCCTCTGAAGACTCTTCCCTGAGAAACAAAACCTACCAATTTCTCTTGAGAAGACAAGCTTCCAACAGGAGCCTGGTAGGGACCCTGTCAGCTGGCCTGCACCCTACAGACAGGACGTGTGCTCCGGAATCGGGCCAGCTGGGTGCTGTCACCTCCCCCGCAGCAGACTTTGGCTGGCAGGAGGCAGGTGGGGTGGGGAAGAGGGACGGTGTCAGGAGGAAGGGACTGAACAGGGGGTCTGACACCACGCTGCCTGAGGCCCACGGAGCTGGGGGCCTGCTCTCTGTGAACCCGGGCGGGTCTGGCTGGGTTTGCGGCCTCTGGTCAGTAGGCGAGTTTGCTTCTCGTGATGCCCAGTCGGCCGGGACTGTGTGGGCTGTGTGAGGTGTTGGCAGTAACCAGGAGGGACACCCCGGCCCGGGGTGGGGTGAGGTGTGTGCAGGGTCCCAGCCGCTGTCGTTGGCGTTCAGATCGGCAGTGTTGCCCCAGCAGTGTGGCCTTGGGGGGCTCGCTGGGGCCGGTGGGGAGACCTGCAGTCCTGGCACCGCGGCCCTCAGTCCTCCCGTGTCACCGTGCAGGCCGCGTGTCCCAGTTCCTGAGTGGTGGGTGGGTCCATGTGGTACCTGGGAAACCCCGGGTTAGCGTGCGCGGAGGGGCAGGAGGGCCTGGGGCGTCCGCGCCGGTCCCAGTTGCGGGGCCGGGGGGTGGTGCCCTTGCCTGACGCTTGCTTTGTGAACGTGTGGAAACATTTTCGTTCCGTGTTCGTCAGCTGTTAATACTTAAAATTTTTACTGACGTTGAAAGCGTTGGGGGCTGACTGTGCTGACCTGTGTGTGTGGTTTCCGGTACATATTTTACAAACGGAACTCGGAGGACAGAAACAGACACAGCGGGGAGGGTGTTTTGTTGAATCACACAAGAAGCAGTCGGTTCGCCTTCGCGCCCCGTCCCTCCTGAAGGAGGTGCTTGCTACATACGCAGCAAAGCGGGGAACTGAATTCCCTTTTCTGTTCGCTGTTCCTGGGGGTCCCTTGGTCTGTTGGGCGAGTCGGGGGTCCTGAGGGAGACGTAAAAGCAGGGTTGGAAATCGCTGGCGAAGGCCCTGGTTTGGAGACTCCTGCCCTCTGCTGCAGGTGCGCCCAGGAGCAAGGCCACCGCCCTGACCTGGAGTCCTTGGCAGCGCGGGGCTGTGGCCCTGCCCTGCTCGCACCTGCTGCGTGAAGAGGGGCCCTGTCCTGGGTGGGGTCAGGCCGGCAGACTCCGTGAAGGCCCCGCCAGGAAGCATGTTTCGCTTTGCAGGCCACTTGGTCTCTCTGTCGATCGCTCGGCTCCTCTGTTGCTAAAGCAGGCGGGGACGTGTGTGACGAATGAGGGGGGTGGCCCAGTGCACTTGGCGTAGACAGGCAGCTGGCGGGCTGGCGGCGGGCTTGGCACGAGAGGGGCGCGGGCTCACCGCCTCCGCCCCGTGAGCCTGCGCCCTTGCCTAGGCCGGTGCCTGTGTCCTGAGGGCAGGGAGGCGTGGAAATGGTCTGTAAGCCAGATGGGGGAGGGCAGGCGTAGCATCCCCCGCCCCACACACACACACATACATCGTCACAGACCCCAGAGTGACGGGGGCTGAGAGCTGTTGCTCCATCTCGGTGAGGTTGTGGGTTTGCTCAAGAAGGAAACAGGCACCTTTGTTCCCGACGCCTGCGTTTCCTCCTCGCGGGACGGCCGTTGCTCTGACCGGCAGCGGCTGCGCCTCTCACGCCTGTGTCTTTTGGGAACCGCAGATGTACAAGCACTCCAACAACAAGGCCATGACCACGGGGGCCATCGCCGCGATGCTGTCCACGATCCTCTACTCACGGCGCTTCTTCCCCTACTACGTCTACAACATCATCGGGGGTCTGGACGAGGAAGGTGGGTGCTCCCTCCAGGCGGGCGGGTCCGGGCCCTGGAGGCCGGCCCGCCCAGCTGGCCCTTTCTGACCAGGGAAGGGACGAGGGTGCCAGAGCCCCAGGGCAGTGTGTGGGGTGGGGCCCTCGTGGTGGCCCCCCAGCAGCCAGGCCCCCCACTGTCCGCTCGGGGCCAGGAGTGAGCTCGGAAGTCGACAGGGACCGGTCTGGTCGCACAGGAACACACCTGGCCTGGGCAAGCCCAGCCCGGGCGCAGCGGTTCGCTAACAAGCCTCTTTGACGTCAGAACCCGTCAGAAAGTTCCCGACGGTGACACCTTAGAAGGGTCGCGTGTGTTTCTGCCAGTGTCCTCGGAACATTCTTGAACCTCCCCTGACTTGCTGGCCGAGTCAGGGCAGGGACACTTCCCCCTGCTGCCGATACTGCGCCGACTGGTGCTGTTCCCAGGTCCGGCCTGCGTCGGCTGGGTTGCTTCCAAAGACCGGAGGCGACCTCCCAGGACAGACCTGCCCCGCCCTTTCGCGGGGTTGGTAGCCGGGAGGAGTCTGCAGCGTCCGGGTGAGGACCTCGTGGAAGGAGCCTGACCTGGAGGGGACGGTTCTGGGCAGGCGGAGGCCAGGCTCTCTCAGTCCCCCCTCCCCGCCCCCGCCCCCGGCCGGCATCCTTCCGCCCCCAGGCTTCCCCCTGCTGCCCCCCTCACAGCCACTGTCCCCTCGCCGCCACTGCTCCCCGCACACTCGGGCTCTCGCCTGCCATGGCCCAGGTGCACGCAGTGTCTTTGGAGGTGCTCAGCCTCGGTGAGGCCTGAGGGGACGTGTCAGGACGGGAGTCGGCCAGCAGGGATCGCTCACCCGCGACCTGGCTCATTACGTTCAGCCACCGAAGGGCGTGCCTCACCCAGCACAGCATGTCTGGTGCCTGCTTGACTTCAACTAGGTCTGACTTGAATGTCAAATCAGTGAATTCAGGTTTTGGCCACACTGGTGACAGCTACTGTTGAATTTCAGTGGGGCCGGTCAGGGCCTGGGGCGGCCTGAGAGGTGGGCAGGCTGGGGGCCCCTGAGCCCAGCGGCAGCGCTCCTGCCTGAGGGTCGGCGGAGCTCCAGCCCGGTCGATGGCGCGTTCAGTGGCGCGCGCTGCGGCTGGATTCATCGTCGCCGCGATGTGGGGCCGTGGTTGGGGTGCAGCCTCACAGACGCTGTTTCCCCCTTTCAGGGAAGGGGGCCGTGTACAGCTTCGACCCGGTGGGGTCCTACCAGAGGGACGCCTTCAAGGCTGGCGGGTCAGCGAGCGCCATGCTGCAGCCGCTGCTCGACAACCAGGTAAGGGCCCCGCCCCAGGGCTGCGGCGTCCCACTCGCTCGCCTCCCTGCGTCAACCAGGGGCGGGGGGCGGCGGGGGGCACCAGGCGTCTGGTGCATCTGCGCGGGCGCGGTCTGCTGAGCGGCCTGCTCAGACGTCCCGGGCTCCGTCAGCCTCGCTGCGCCCCTGTCGTCGGGCCGCGGGTCTCGGCTCTCTGCCCCCTTCACCTGGTTCTGTGAAAACGCCTTCCTCCCGGCATCGTTTCCGTGTCGCCGCCTCCTGTGGTCCAGCCCCCACAGCACTTACCTTTTAACTCGCCCTTTGCCCCTTCCTGCCGGCCCCGTCAGACGGGGGTGGCGTCTGGCAGGGGTGCTGTGCTCATGCCCTCCAGTCCACCCTGGTCACCCTCCTGGCCTCTCGGAAATGGGTCACAGCAGGCCCTGCGGCGCCATGACGGCCCTCCCGCCACATCCTGGGAGCTCGGTGCCCGTCCCGCCTCCACACCCTAACCTGCCGCACGGTCTGGCCCTTCGCGCGTCTCCTTCCGTCCGGCTTGAATGTCCGTGCTTCCGGTGGGTTTGGTCGCAGCCGCCTGGGCGCCCCTGGCCCCTCTTCCTCCTCAGCCGCGGCGCACTCTGCAGCGATGCCCTCCTGCCCGCGTCTGCCTCCCCACGGCGTGTGCTGCTCAGGAGCCAGGGCTCCGTCCCCAGGACCCCTGGTCGGGGGGCACGGGGGCTCGGCCCACCCGCCTGCCTGCCGTCACGTGGCGTCTCACCCGCGTCTCCTGCCCCCCAGGTTGGCTTCAAGAACATGCAGAATGTGGAGCACGTCCCCCTGACCTTGGACAGAGCCATGCGGCTCGTGAAGGACGTCTTCATTTCTGCTGCTGAGAGGGACGTGTACACCGGGGACACGCTCAGGATCTGCATCGTGACCAAGGACGGCATCCGCGAGGAGAGCGTCCCCCTGCGGAGGGACTGAGGCCTGTGCCCGAAGCCGGTCACCCGCCCGTTTGCTTGCGGCTTGTCTTTCCTCGGCAGGACAGAACCAGGAAGTCGAATTTCTTTCTCCTTTCACTTTCCTCCTTCTTCCCACACTTTCCCATCTTTCAGACAATTTTTGCATTTTTAAGAATGAAAAGTCCCAATAGCCCATGTCAGTTTTTCCTTACGTTTATGAGCAAGAAACTGAACTGGAAAAGCTTGCTTTTTGATCAGCGCAGTAGCCTGTCTCCGAAGAGGGCGTTCACGCCGTCTGATTTAGCCTTAGTCCATCTTGGTTGTATTAAGACACTAAATGGACGTAAATAAAATACCTTAAGATTCGCCCTGACTGGTGTGGCTCCTGCAAACCAAAAGGTCCCTGGTTTGGTTCCTGGCCGGGGCACGGGCCTGGGTTGTGGGCCTGGTCCCCAGTCGGGGCATGCGAGAGGCGCCTGATCGATCTCTCCCTCTCTCCCTCTTTTTCCCCTCTCTAAAAATAAATAAATACTTAAAAAATAGATGTAGTGGCTGTTTTGGAGACACATCCTCAAATCACCAAAACAGAAGAAAATTGTAAAAGCAAACTAGCCCTTCAAATGGTCTTTTGCCAGAAATCTGAGATAATTTTCCCAGACAGTTTAGAAATGTTAAAATTGAGACCTAAATATTTTGATGGAGCTAAGGTAGTTTTTGTAGACACATTACATACATTTTAACTCCACTACTTACAATGTTGGAATAGTTTTCTTGGTGCTGAGCAAGTCAAATCATGTAATTATGTAACGTAGGGGTTAGAGTTTGCTTTGTGGCCTGACAGATTTGACTGTTGATCTCGTTAAGAACCAATTAAAATCGCCTTGGCTGGTGTGGTTCAGTGGACTGAGCGCTGGCCTGCGAACCAAAGGGTTGACGGTTCAATTCCCAACCCGGCACGTGCCTGGGTTGTTAGATCCCAAGTACGGGGTGTGCAAGAAGCAACCGCACATTGATGTTTCCCTTCTTCCCTTTCCCTCTGAAGAAGAACTAATTGAAATTGTTAAAGCCCCTAGCGGGTATCTGTTTTGAAATTTGTTCTACAAACATCTGTTGGGTCCTTAGTCACAGACGCTCCGCTCAACAGTGAGGCCTCCCCCATGTTGCTCCTGGGAGGTCACGGGGGAGCTTCAGACTGTCCGTGTTCCCTGGAGCCACAGAACTGAGGGGGCAGACGTGTTTGCGCTGAGGAAGCCGCCGTCTGCGCACCGGAGACCAGAGAGCTGGGGGCGGAGGCTCCAGGTGGAGTGTGAAGGCTGTGAACCGGCACAGCTGCCGTGTGGGGCCCTGTGTCCCAGGCCCAGGGGACCGCTGTCCCTGCTCAGATGCTCCCTCCACTGGGTTCCTCCCGGCCCCCAGTGGGTTGGGGGCGGGCCACCGGCTCCACGCAGCTACCCATCCCAGTGCTCCCTATATAATCGAGTATCTTCTTTCTTTTTCAAGGTCTTCCTTATTGAATTGGATTCAGTTTTCCACTATTTGAAGTGATATAAATTTGTGTGTAATTGGAATTTTCTATGAGGTCCTTACCTCTCAACGTCCAGGGAGGTTCTCCAGACTCGTGATGTCTTCTCCCAGTTCCAGCTGTACATTCTTGCACCTGGTTTTCCTCCAGGCATTTGAAGGCCTGTGTCTGAGGGAGGCTGGCCGGTGGTCCTGCTGCCGCCAACTCTGGCTCCGGTTACTTGGGCAGCTTTTCTAGGTGACTCAGCCCCAACTCCTCACCTGGAGAAGGCAGGTTTGCAGCCCTCTGACGGATCTGAGGGACGACCCACCGCCAGCCAGCCCGCCCGTGGTGCCGGTGGGAAAGCTGCAGTTCCTCCCAGAGTTAGTTCCTGCCTCCCACGCAGAACGACAGCATCGCAACAACCCGATGATCTGAGGGGCGGCTGCGGGGCACGGCTGGCTCTTCCGCGGCACTGGCTGCGTCTGGACTCGCACCCTGCACCGGAGTGCTGTTGGACCTCTGCCCTCAGCGGAGGCAGTTCTCTGAGTCTGCCGTTCGGGCCACCCAGGGCGGCACGGGCCCCGCCGGGCCTATGACCTGCAGCTGCCGGTCTGACCTGCAAGCAGAGAGCTTGTCCCATGAGACGGATTTTGTAAGCCTGGCGTCCTCGGGAGACCATTCCGTCTGTCAACGGTCCCCGGTGTCAGGATCATGCAGAGTACTTGGCGTAGGCGAGCTCCAGGGCCCATCCCAGACACACCTACTGCGTCGAGGGGCTGGGACACGAAAATCTGCAGTTCAACCCATCAAATGCTCCGATACACAGTCAAAAGCTCTCTTAGCTCTTCTGCAGGGTTTCAGTCAGGAACAGGCTGGGGAGACAGGTAAGGGATTAACTGCAGGGCTTAACTTTGCACAGTTAAGAGGAGCTGGTTACACGGTCTCTGTGGGCCACACAGAGCCGGGCGCTGGGCAGGGAGGGACATGAGCTTGGGAGCTGGGGCTGTGTGTGTGGCTGCACTGGCCTCAGTACCCCCAGACCCCCGCCTCACTGCAGGCACACCTGCCTCTGGGGAGAGGCTGGAGGGCCTGCAGGGCCGGAGACGCAGCCCTGCGGCTGCCCCTGCCTCCCCTGCCAGCTGCAGTCCCCTCTGAAGGTGCTCCCAGAGGAGGTGGCTGCTGTGTCCTTGGACGGGTCAGGCTGCTTGGGGAGCCAGAAGGCCGGGAGCGCAGGGGAGCTGCAGCGTCTCCCTTGGGCTGTGCTGCCTGGACGTCTTCCACCAGGACAGGCCGGCAGGGATCCCGTCAGCACCTTGGGGTGAGGTTTCTGGGGCAGGGGGCTCCCCATGGCCTGTGCATGCGCATTGCGAATGTCATGACTGGACACGTCCCACAAAGACAGAGGCCCTGGCTGTCTGGCCACAATCCCTGTCTCTGCCCCGAGATGCTTCTCAGACGCCTACCAGTGGCCTTCGCCCTGGTCTTAGTGGCTCCTGGGAGCTCCTCATCCTTGGGAAGTCTTTTTCTACAAGGCAGAGACCTGCATTCAAAACAGCATGTGGTGAGTGGACAGCTGCCTGTGGTGGTGGTGCGTTGGGCAGGTGACCCAGCGCCCGACCTTGCCACGGTGCCCTGTGGCAGCCCCCGAATTCCGCACCTCCTTTGCTCCTGGGCGCCACTAGGGAGCGCCCACGGAGGCCCGTGCTGCTGGAGGGGTTGGCCCAACCCCCGGAATGGGACAGACTCCTTCCCCGGGCAGGTCTGCACACCGCTGTCCTGCAGGCCACCAGGTGGCGGTGTTGGGCCACCCAGTGTGGCTGCTGGGTGCAGACCTGGGCTTAAGGAAGCCCCATCACGGGCCACGGTCTCCATGCCTGGGTCGCCCTTGCCCGGCTGCCCTACTGCCCGGAGCCTAACCTGGGAGGAAGGACGCCTGGCTGCCTGACACTCCAGGTCTCAGCTCGTGCTGATGTCCCGGTGGACAGGGCAGGAGACAAACCCAGCAAAATCGGTCATTAACCCAACTGCAGGTGGAAAGTGGAAAGCTGGTAGGTAACAATTTTTGCCGAGGTCCTGGGCATGTGAGGAGAGGGCGGGGAGAGGAAGAGAGAAGGGAGGCCGGAGGGGCTGCTCGTGGTTCCAAACGTCAAAGCAGAACTTGCACGAAAACAGGGAATCACACAGGTTTGGCCGCTGGCAGAACTGAGTTTGAGACTCAGAATTCTACGGGCCTCCCTCTCACTGTTCTCTGTTTTCTGCTCCCCGCAACTCCTGTAGTTTCTTGTACGTGGGTCAATTCCTTTCAAATAAGCCTTGATGTTCTGATCATCTAAGGACCTGGGTCGAGGGTTTTGTGTGGGCACCAGGAGGGGGAGCCACCCGCAGAGTCGTGAGGCACCGTCTCCGAGGGAGGAAGCTCCAAGTCCCAGGAAACTCTAAGTCCGGCCCAACTGCACCCCAGGGAGCAGCAACCACCGACTAGCTCTTCTGCATGTAGCTGGATGCCTTCGGTCTGCGAGGGCTTGGTCCAGACTGCTTCTGCTGGCCACTGAGAGGCGCCAGTGGGTTTCCTTGTGGATCAGAGGCAGTTTTGCCTTTTTTCTCTGCACAGAAAAACACTCCAGTAAGTCCAAGGCAGACCTGCTCTAGCTGAAGATAAAAGAAAATTCTGGAGGGTTAGTGACCACATTTCTAAGCCAAGGGTTGACGTGTGCTACCAAATATTTGAATTCCAGGCTCTCTGAAATATTAACATTTGCAATAGACTGGAATTCCCTTTAATTCATTTTTAAATATTAACTATTTCAAAAGCTGTAGGTTGTCTTTTCTTTTGCATCTCCGCCTCTCCCGTGCCGGAGTTCTCATTCGCTCTCAGAGCTGACCGTGGGGACCAGGAAGTGGCCCGGATGGCGGGGACGATGCTGCTGCGTTTCCTCATTTCAGACGCTCAGAACACTCAGCTCCAGGCCTCCAGGTGCTCAGGAGGTCATCCTGGAAGTCGGCCCTGCTCTTCCTGTGTCCTGGGGTTTGCTGGAACCTTCCCTGGCTCAGGGAATTGCTCCGGATTCCCTCAGGCCCTGGCACTCCCCTCCCGGCTTTCACTGTGGAAGTTCTCAGAGGGGGCCTTTCCAGAAGTTGTTTAGGGCAGCCGAGGGCGCCCTGAGCAGCAGGTGTGGGTCGAGAGGAAGGCACAGGGACGACGACAAGGGGACCCAGGCAGGAGCCCGTGTGATTCCTGAGGGTCCCCCTGTGGGCCCCAAAGAACAGGAGCCGGCATCGCTGCCGCATCGGGAGAGGAGGGTTTTTCCAAGAGAGCAGAAGTTGGTTAACGTTGTTTATTCACAGGAAAGATAGTCACTCAGATGCCCATCGAACTGATGAACAGTCTGTTTCTCTAAAATTTTTAATTGATTGATTTATTTTTAGACAGAGGGGAAAGGAGGGGGAGAGGGAGAGAAGCATCCATGTGTGGTTGCTTCTCAGGCGCCCCCTGCTGGGGACGTGGCCTGCAACCCAGGCAAGTGCCCTGACTGGGAATCGAACTGGTGGCCCTTCAGTTCACAGGCTGGTGCTCAATCCACTGAGCCACACCAGCCTGGTCTGTTCTTCCAATATGAGTTTTCCAGCCCCCGCTAGGTGCCACATTGGGGCACAGCTGTGAATGGGGAGCATGCGCCGCTCTCCTGAGGAACACACACCCGCCAGCCAGCTAGCACCAGGGGTTGCAGCGGGAACCCCGTGTGGGAGGGAGCCGAGCGGGCAGGCATCTACTCCAGAGAGAAGGTTGTAGAGAAGGTGGCACACAAGCCAAGAACTGACGACCAGGAAACGGCAGGGTCTGAAGGCAGTAACAGGGGTTCTTGTGTCGTGACCCAGAGTGAGGCTGAAATGCTAAAGCTACAATTATTTACTAGAGTTTTAACTTCTTGTTTTGCTGTATTCACGGCTCCCCCTGACAAGTGCGGGGGACATGCCGGGGACAGGTGCCTTAGCGGGAGCCATTGCAGGTGGGGCCTGGGGGGGCCACATGCAGAGTGTAGCCTGTCCCAAGAGCGGTGTTTGGTGCTTGTTCCCTTGATGCGCACAGCTGGGCAGTGGCTCAGCCATGGATGGAATACGACCAGGGACACTGTGCGGCCGGTGGTGTCCTGTGGAATGTGAATATCAGGGCCGAACGTGGAACGAAAGCAGCAGAAGGCAGCGTGGCCCGTGTGCACCGGCAGCTCACGTGGCAGCACTTGCTTTCTCAGGTAACAAACTGTGCAGACTGTCTGGGGTGGGGGCAGGGGGCGGGCTTGCAGGCTAACCCCTGCGTGCAACATTGTTTCTTATGCTCGGTTTTGGTTAGCACCCTTATTTATACACTGTTTCTTTCCGTTGCATAGGTAATTGATCTATATCTCCTTATTTATCCCCATTCCTAGGGAAACAGCACCGAATTGCTACCACTCTCACAGTCTCATCGTCCCGCTTTCTCGTTTCTGTGCTGCGGCTATTTTGGGAACGTGCCTGGGCGACAGCTGAGGGCCGCATTTAACCTGCCAGCTGGAGTGTCTCACAGGTGCCCTGCCCGTCCTGCTCCGCGGGCGGCTCTGCCCGGCACAAATGGCCACAGGGTCAGTGTGGCTGCTACCTCTTCTGGGAGGCTCAGGTGGCCCGGATTCCCTTTTAGAAACTTTCCACAGGGCTGACACCTCACCCCTGAGGCCCAGATGCCCGGCAGCCTGCAAAGGAGAGTCTGCCGGAGTCAGACTCAGCCCGCTGGCCGGCGCCCAGGGGCCTGGCCTCAGAGAGCCTGGGACCTGAGCTTCCTGTGACAGCCACGAGCCATCAGTCTGCCAGGAGCCCCTGCGAACTGATTCATGTTTCCGTCTGTGCCGGTGCCGTGGGGCAGGGTTCTCCGTCACCGTCCCCTTCAGCTGGGACACATGAGGAACCACATGGCACCCCAGTTACACCCGCTTCTGGGTGAAACTAAATGTCTTGCCTTTCGGGGTAGGGTACATCTCAGACACTTGTCCAGAAACGGAAGGCTTCTCCGTGACTCTATTCCAAGCTGAGCTTCTGCCGCACAAGGGGCCACCTCAGTGTGGTCGTGGGCCTGGCTGGGCCACCCAGTCTCTGCCCTGCACACGGCCAGGAAGGGGAACAAGGGGGCAAAGTCGAGGAGGCTCTGGCACCAGAGGGACTGGGTGTGAGTGCTCCCTGGCTGTGCACACGGGGCCAGGTGGGCGGAGGCCCAGGGACAGTGTTCCGGGAGCTCTGACATGTGGACTTTCTCGTGGAGCCAGGCCCAAGGAGGAAGGAGCCCCCGATTCTCCCCGTCCCGCGGGGCCTCTCCAGGCTCCCTGTGGCCGTCCCCGCTGTCTCCAGCCCAGCAGGCACGGCTCACCTCTCTCCACAGGGCCCCCCAGCCCACCTCACCCCCACCTGCCTGGAAACTCATTTATCCTTCACATCCTTCAAATTCTGGCCCAGACCTGCTCTGCCCCACACATACACCCCACCGCCTCCTCCCCTTCTTCCTCCTCCTCTTCCTCCTCACCCAAGGTCCTCTCCGCTCTTCACAGGTCCCTGCAGAGAGGCATTCTTCACTTACGTCGACTTCCACCTGTGACCCCAGCGGGTAGGGACCTGGCTCGACATCCCTGCTACCATCTTCACTTAATGTTTTTTTAAACAATTAATTCAGCGGTTGCTGAGTAAAACTTGGCCTGGTGGCTACACCTGTCTTTGATCTTTGGAGAATTCATTGTTCCTAAACGCAGTTTTGCAGAAAAAGCCTTTCCAGCACAGGGTGGGGCAGTGGGGGCAGGAGAAGGTCCGAGGAACCGGAACCGCTGAGCTGGCCTCTCATCCCGCCCCAGTGGGAGCTCGGTCGGCAGACCAGGCGTGTGTTTCCCAGCTCAGGAGCCACAGCTGCCGCGGAGGGTGGGATTCGGGGCTCTGCAGCTGACCAGGCCCCCCCCCCACGGGCTTTCCCCCACCTGGCCCGCTGCCCGAGCTGGCCACCAGCCCTCGGACGACACTCCCTGAGGTCCCTTCGGGCCGCTTCGCTGCGAACGGCCCTGAGATTTGGGGCTGACCCCTCTGGCCTCCTGCCTCTGTCGCCGCGGATTTCAGACAGAGCCCATCCAGAGACACAGGATGTGAAGAAGGGCTGGGGAGGAAGCTGGAAAGAGACAAGGGCAAGGCTTTGTGGGCGGCCAGGCGGACACGGTAGGCTTGTTTCTGATATGCGCGCTGGTTTCCGTGTGACGCCTGACGTACAACGTCACAGACGCTAAGTCGTGTCTCTGCTGGGGCACCTGGTTCAGATGCAGAGCCGTTTCGGGCCATCCAGGCACCGCGGCCACACCTCAGCCTCTCGGACTCAGGCTGTCCACGGACAGTGTTTCCGACTGATGACTCATGATCACCGTTACATTTCAGAAGCAAGTTAAAAACAGCATGTCCGGTCTGCCTGACTTCTGTAAGAACCCCAAATCATGCCGAGGCCAGCTGCACACGCACAGAAAACAGACTGGAAAAGTGCACAAAACGTTGACAGTGGTGGGATTTTTTTTTTTCTTTTTGCTAATCTGTGCTAGTTTCTACACACTGAAATTAAGAACAGCAGATACACGTCACAGTAAATAGAGGCCTGGAGGGGGAGGAAGGCTCAGGAAATGCTGGCGTAATTCCGGGTGCTCCTGGGAACCGCTGCAAGGCCCCTGAGCTCTCGCTTTCTCGGGCCTTTTCCTTCTGGGCCCTTCTCCACGTCCTGCTTCTCGGGACGTTCTCTGTCCACAACCCGCTGCACGAGCTGGTGCCTCCCTCCTGCCCCACCAGGCTCCCCTCCTGGGGCTCCGACCGCCTGCCATCCGCCACCTCGCCTGCATGTACCTGGGACACCCCGCTTTCAAAAAGTTCACCGGACCCCACTCAGCTTTCCCGAAAGACCTACATGGGTACCTGTGTGCACACACAGGGAGAAGTCAGAAGAGAATCTTCATTTTGAGGAAAAAACACAAAGAGCAGGAACTGTTTAGTGGTTGTTGCCGCCTCGCTCCTGCGCGGGGTCGACCCTGCCGCCCTGCCTGCTGGGTGGGTGTCAGCTCAGGCTTCGTGGCTGACTGGTGGGTTGGTTTTTGGGTCCGGGGATGCTCACTTTTGGGTAGCTGGGAAACCTGCCTCATTTTGCAGGAGGAACTTCTCCCTGTCTCCTGGCCTCCCTCCAGGACAGAAGCGGGGCCCCCGGGGTCGGATGCACAGGGCACGCCCTGGCCTCTCTTACGCCCTGTTCCCCAAGCAGATCCCAGTCTCAGCTCATCTCTGCACAGCAGACGGGGCGGGCAGTGTGGGATGCCGAGTCCAGCCATCGTCCCCTGTTTGACCCATCCCCAGGCCCCACCACTTAAGTTGTCCCCAAAGATTCCAACGAAAACACTGTTTTAAGTTGGTGTTTAGTAGCCTTGCATTGGGACTAAAGTTATGAAATTCTAACCGTGGATTCCGGTCCCTCACCTGCCATAAAACAAGCTCTCCGAGCACAGGGCTTCTCCGGTGCCGTTCACTGCGCACGAGGGCAGGGCAGGGGACCCACGTGCTCACGCCGTGTGCGGAGAAAACCTGCTTTCGTGGAAACCGTGGAGACCATGCTCGTCTCTCCAGGCCCCATCCTGGAACAGCCTGAGGACGGCTTACGGAAACCGCTTCCTTCTCCCCGTCCCCACTATCCCGGCTCCTCGTTCAGCCCCCGCCGGCCCTGCACCCGCCGCTGCCGGCCGTCTCGTCCTGTCCCAGTCGGCGGTCGCCTGGCCTGAGCATCTCGGCCACCACAGAGCCGCAGCGACCCGCCGGACACGCGGATCTGAAGGCCCACTTCCCTCCTCGCCATTTTCATCGCTCTTCCTCTGGACAGAGAGACACTCAAACAGTCACACACGCAGAACTAACCCTTCCAGGTGCGGTTCTCCGCTGTGGCATATGTGCTCCGAGGCACCTCCCGCACCTCAGCCCCGACGCGGAGCTGCCACTTCACACCACACAGTCATGCCGCCGGTCCCAGGCCCTGCCCTCGGCCACCCCTCGGCCACCCCTCGTCCGCTCGCCGGGGCTTCCAGGACGTCTTGTGAGCAGAGTCACACGGTGTGCAGCCTGCAAAGGTTAAACCTGTTGTTTCCGCGGAGACCATGGTAGCTGCACGCACACAACACCAGGGACAGAGAGAGCACCGCACCCCCCCCGCGGGAGCAGCCGCAGCCGGAGGTCGGCGCCGATGCCGTGCGGGGGCCGCGGCGCAGGGCAAATGCACCGAAACGCGTCTCCTCCCCACAAACCGCAGGCTCTGCCCGCGTCTGCGGCGTGCCCTCCCCGGTGCCTTCTCCGGCCTCTCGTCCGGCTGCTCTCTGTGTTTCCTTCCTGCGATGGTTGACTCCGTCCCACAGCTTTCTCGTCCTAGACCCTCCTTTTTCCTTTTGTCGCATCTTTGCCAAGATTAGGCTTTCTAGAAAAACAGAACGATGACGATACGAGAGGACTTCCAGCCAAGATGGAGGCATAGGCAGACACACTGCGCCTCCTCGCACAACCAAAAGGAGGACAACCACCAATTTAAAAACAAAAACAAGCAGAACTGACAGAAAATTGAACTGCATGGGAGTCTGACAACTAAGGAGTGAGAAAGAAACACTCACCCAGACCGATGGGAGGGGCCAAGATGGGCAGCCGGGCAGAGACCACTCACGGTGAGGCTTCGGATTGTGGACCAGGTGGTCCCACATTTGCGTGCAGATAAACTGGGAGGAACAACTGGGGAGCGAGACAGACCCACAACCCAGGGCTCCAGCGCAGGGAAGTAAAGCCTCAAAACCTCTGACTGAAAACACCTGTGGGGGTGGAGGCGGCAATGGGAGAAACTCCCAGCCTCACAGGAGAGCTCGTTGGAGAGACCCCCAGGGTCCTAGAACGGACACAAGCCCACGTACCCAGGAATAAGCACCAGAAGGGCCCACTTTGATTGTGGGAAGCAGGGGAAGTGACTGAAAGCAGCCAAGAGCTAAATAAGTAGCACTGTTCCCTTTCGGACCACTCCCCGCCACGTACAGCCTCACAAGGAAGTGACGTGAGTTGCCCCACCCTGGCAAGTACTCAAGACTCCGCCCCTCACTATGTAACAGGTGAACCCAGAGGAAAAAATGGCCAAAATGAAAGAACAGATCAAAGCTCCAGAAAATATACAACAAAGTGATGAAGAGATAGCCAGCCTATCAGATGCACAGTTCAAAACACTGGTGATCAGGATGCTCACAGAATTGGTTGAGTGTGATTGCAAATTAGATGAACAAATGAAGGCTACGCTAAGTGAAATGAAGGAAAATGCACAGGGAACCAATAGTGATGGGAAGGAAACTGGAACTCAAATCAATGGTGTGGAGCAGAAGGAAGAAACAGACATCCAATCAGAAAAGAATGAAGAAACAAGAATTCAATAAAATGAGGAGAGGCTTAGGAACCTTCAGAACATCTTGAAACGTCCCAACATCCGAATTATAGGGCTACCAGAAGGGGAAGAGGAAGAGCAACAAGTGGAAAACTTATTTGAACAAATATAAAGGAGAACTTCCCCAATCTGGCAAAGGAAATAGTCTTCCAGGAAGTCCAGGAACCTCAGAGAGTCCCAAAGAAGTTGGACCCAAGGAGGAACACACCAAGGCACATCATCATTACATCAGCCAAGATTCAAATGAAGGAGAGAATTCTAGAAGCAGCAAGGGATAAGGGGACAGTCACCTATAAAGGAGTTCCCATCAGACTGTCAGCTGATTTCTCAAAAGAGACCTTACAGTCAAGAAGGGGCTGGAAAGAAGTATTCCAAGTCATGAAAGGCAAGGACCTACATCCGAGATTGCTCTATCCAGCAAAGCTGTCATTTAGAATGGAAGGGAAGATAAAGCACTTCTCAGATAAGGTCCAGTTAAAGGAGTTCATCACCACCAAGCCCTTATTATGTGATATGTTAAAGGAACTTACCTAAGAAAAGATAAAAAATATAAACAGTAAAATGACAACAAACTTGCAACCATCAACAACTGAACCTAAAAAAAAAAAAGAAAGAAGAAAACAAAAACAAACTAAGCAAACAATAGAACAGGAACAGGATCAGAGAAATGGAGATCCTGTGGAGGCTTATCAGTGGGGAAATGGGGGAAAAGGCACAGGGAATAAGTAGCATAAATGGCAGGTGCAAAATAGGCAGGGGGAGGGTAAGAATCAGGTGGGAAAAGTAGACACTCAAGGGCTTATATGTACGACCCATGGGCATGAACTAAAGGGGGAAGATACAGGAGGGGTGTGCAGGGCGGAGGGGAATAAGGGGGGAAAATGGGGCAACCGTAATAGCATAATCAATAAAATATATTAAAAAAATAAAACGGAAAAACAGAACGAAACAAAACCATGTTGTGTAGCTGGAACCATGCGGCATGAAACCTTTAGGGGCTGGTGTTCTCTCTCTCAGCTCAGCCCCCTGGGGGTGCCCCCCAGAACGGGGCTCCGTGAGGCGCGGCCGGCCAGGCGCAGGCGGCAGGAGGGTGAACACGGCTCTCCCTCCTTTTCCCCGCCCTCGTTTCCAGTGAGGAGCTGATGGATGATCAGCACCAGCCGATTGCTGCACCACTCGGCGGGGGCTCCGCGGCAGAGTGAGCGCGGGCAGCCGGCGAAGGGCCTGGGGGTGGCGGGCACGCCTTCACCCGCCCGCCCTCTGTCCGCAGTGAGGGGTGAAGTCCTGCCAGGGGAGGGGAGTGGGGCTCCATGCCTCGTAGGGAAGGACACAGACCGTGTGTGGACACACCGTGAAGTCGCTGCGGCGGGTGTGTCTGAAGTCGATGCACAGAAACCGGACCCACGAAGCACCAAGTGACAGCGCTCGGGGTGCCGCATTTCGTGCTGCCGCATCTCGTGCTGCCGGTGGGCTGGCTGCGCTGTGTGACTGGCCACACGCCAGCTGTGGGGCTTCGGGCTAATGACTGGGCTGCGTTGGGACCGGTCGCCCGGGGACACTGGAGGCTGCCACACCTCCAACCCCAGGGGACCCCTGCGCCTCCACGGCACACCCACCGAACACCCCCAGGGCCGCCTCTGCGCTCTGCCCTCCAGGACCCACCATGGCGCCCCCCGCTTCCCACCTCCCTGGCTTCGGGACTCAGGACAGACAGACGGGGGCGGGGGCGGGTAGGGGGTTGGCGTCTTGCCCACTGCACAGGTGCGTTCTTTGGGGATGAGGGTCTCACCCGCAAGCAGAGTGGTCCGTGGAGGTTCTGACGCTTCACTCCGTGCACCTGGAGGCTCCGGCCTCAAGGCAGCGAGGGGCTGCCCCGACCTCCCACTGCGCCCTGCTGCCCAGCTCCAGAGGCACGGCCCTCCGTGGAGGTCCTGCACCTGAGGGTCGCAGGAGCCCAGGAACTGGAGTGACAACAACCCATCCCTTTGTTCCTCCCGGCAGCTCTTTGCCTGACAGACGTTCAGCCTGGCACCCGGCACCCCTGGGTCCGCTCACTGATCTTCTGCCCTTGTCGTGGGGCCTCCGAGGCCCAGCCCCCAGGCCTCCCCTGGGCACCTCTCCCTTTCCCCATGCACCTCAAACAGGGCCCCGGGTGGAAGACAGGGGGTTAGCCCTGCCCCTCCGTCCCGGGGTGGGAAGGCTCTCTGAGGGTTGTTCAGCTCCCCGCTCAGGGACAGGCAGCTGTCCAGCCACCCGCGTCACCGCAGGTGCGACTCTGGGCAGAGCGCGGGCATGTGGAGGCTCCCCCTGTGCAAAGACGCGGCATGATTTCCGAGCGGAGCGAGGGGCGTGGATGGTTATGTTCTTGCTGCTGACGGGGTGCAAGGGACTCCTCGGCAAACCCTCTGGTTCGTTCCAGTTGGAAAACTGAGGAGCAGGAAGGACGTGGACAGCGGGGCCCATCTGTTCAACGCTGGTCCCCCCGCCTTTCCGAGGTGCCTGCACCCCGGCCTCCTGCGCAGAGGACAGTGTGTCCTCGGGCTGATCCGCCTGCTAGCCGGGAGGGAGACTTGTTGCCCAGGGCTGGCAGGCACCGGAGGCCCCAGGCCGGCCCCGCAGGGCGCGGCCGGAGGAGAGAACAGGAAGCCTCCGATGGGGTTGGGGCTGACCTGTCACCTGAGCGCTGCTGCTTGGGGAGGGCGGGGGGAGGGGGGGCGGGGCGGGGAGGGGCTGGCACCCCGCAGCAGCAGTGCCCGGGCGCGGCCGCCTCATGCCTGCACTGACTCCTCATTCCACTGCCTGTTCCCCGCGGGCCTTTGGCTCTGTCTCTGCCGCCAGCTGCTCAGCCCCTTCCGTCTGTCTGTCTCCTGTTCCAGCTCCTGCCGGGAAGCTGGCCGCCCCCCGGGCCAAGGGCTCAGTCAAAGGCAGTCTGCCCTTGACCAGGAGTGGCTTCAGGGGCCGTGGGCACTGCAGGGCTGCGCCTGCGTCTTCCGGTCGTCCCGGCCATCGCGCGGGAGGGGTGGCCAGGGGGTGCCTGCCCCTCTCTGCCCGGTGCTCCTGACAGAGACAGGCAGCGGTGGAGACGGGGAGACAGAGGGACAGAGAGGGGCCCACTACGGGGCAGGTGGGAGGCAGAGGCCCAGGAAGGAGGGAGCGTTCGACGGAGGGAACACCCCTGACAGCCTGGAGGGGTCGCTGACCCCTGGAACACAAGCCCCACGTCCGTGGACCAGACACGGGCTCAGGGAGAGTCAGGAGTGTGTCTGGTTTGCTCAGTTTGCCTGACTCCAGACCTCTGACTCTCCTCATTCCTGAAACAGTTGTGAAGAGATTTAAAAGGCAGAGGGCGAGCCTGCAAGATCCCCCACAGGCTGGCACTGCGCTGGAGGTCAGCGCGCTCCTCGCGGGCCGGGGAAGAGGCTGCAGGTCCCGAGTCGATGAGAAGTCGCGGGCAGATTGCAGGGGCCTTGAGGCGAGAGAGCCCTCTGCAGGGAGGGGACGGCAGCCTGGGGGTGGGGGCGAGCGGGGGGGTCTGTGCTGAGTAAGCCTCGCAGCGGGGGCTGGGCAGGCTCCCGCGTGAGGAAGCCGCCCCTGAGCCCTCGGCAGAGGCCTGGCCGGGGACCAAGCCCAAGCCGGAGCAGCCTCAGCAGCTGGGCGTGACAGCTGAGCCCGGGAGCTCGAACGCGCATTTAGGGACCGGGTGGCCGGGACGAGGCAGGGATGGCGGCTCAGAAAGGGCCCTCGAGGCTCAGCACCTTCCGAGGTCGCCCCACCCGACGCCACCGCACCCACGGGGCGGGTTAGGGTCCCCTCCACGCTCCACGTCTGTGAGTGAGGGCGGGAGTGGAGCGAGAGCCGGTGAGGCCCCGGCCAGAGTGCGACCTCCGTGACCCGGAGCCTCACGCGGCCTGAGCTGGGGACGGAGGACTGCAGACCCAGGGAGCAGCCGGGTGGCAGAACCAAGGGGCACGCTCAGTGCCATGTGTGGCTGCAGGGCGTGGGGGGCCCAGCGCCGCAGCTTCCCGTCCCTGTCCCGGTTCTGCTCGGAGGTGTTCTGTGTGACGGGTCCCAGGGCCTGGGAGGAGGGGTGGGAGGGAAGGTGAACTCAGGGTGAAGGCCGCAGGGTCGGCCTCCGTGCTCGGCGCCAGCTGGTGGGTCCGCTGCCCCAAAGCTGTCCCGTCCCCCCAGGGGGGCCCAGGTCTCTTTCAAAAGGGGCACCAAGGACCAAGGATCAGAGGGGTGACGCAGCTTGTCTGAGGCCCCTCCGGCTCATGCCGGGGTCCCTCTGCAAAGGGCAGTCATGACAGAGAGTGAGGGTGGGGCAGCAGCCTGAGGTCAGAACCCAGGACCCCCACCTCAGCCCTTCTCTCCCGGCTGCTGGGCTGGGACATGGCTCCCCGAACTGCTGCCCACGTCTGGGGCTGACGTGTGAGACCGCTCTGGTGCTGGGCGGGCAGCGGGGCGACCTCTCTGTGGCCAGCCCACCCGCATCAGCCTCCCCTGGGCCTTCGTGGGAAGACTGGGCCCGCCAGGCCCCATGGCTGTGCCGGCCTTCCCGCGGGGGTGGGGGAGGCCGTGTGAAGGAAGGAAAGACAGGCAGCTCCCTGCCCGAGCCAGAGCACCGTCCTCCCCAGACGAGGGAAGGGAAACTGGATAGGGGACTTTTTAACCTGCATGGACCACCTGTTTGAATCTGGCTCACTGGGCCCAGGGACCAAAGGCTCGGCCGCCTGACAGCTGCCGGGGAGGAGGAGGGGGCCCTCGTGTCGGTAGGAGGGACAGCTGTGTCTTGGTCACGGCCCACTCTCGCAGCCGCACCTCTGCTGACGGCATCGGCCCAGGGCCCAGGGCGGCCGCCTCACGCCATTAACCCTTCCCTTCACGTGCTGCACGAACAGCTCGCCAACACCTACTGTGAGCTCCCGATGTCTCTGCCGGACGGCTTGGTGCGTCCTGGGCCCGGGGTGGGGGCTGTGGGACATGCTGGCGGGCCTCCGGCGCCGTAGGTCCAGCCCCGGGCTCATGCCGCAGTGGGGCCCCTCTGCACGAGGCACTCCGTCCCCGCTCACCGCAGACGCTGCGGGAAGCTCCGTCGCTGTGGCTGTCGACTCACCAGCACGCCCCTGATGAGCCGGGGCGGACGGCACAGGATGCAGCCCCAAGTCCGGCCACAGCCCCTCTGCTAGGAGCCAGAGTCCTGGGCACGCACGTCTCATGCGGGCAAACTCTGGACAGAAAAGCACCTGTTCCAGGAAGGGTTTCTGTCGGCAGCCACTTCACTGTGTCAGCCGATGCGCCAGCTACTACCGAGACAGCTCCTGGGGACAGACGTCCAGCTGCTCCTGGAAGGCACCTGCACAGGGCTGGAGCCACTCGGCCAGGCCCGACCCAGCGAGGGACAGAGGTGGGCGTCTCGAGGGGCTGGAGACCCAGCCACTCAGCTGTCCCAGCAACACTCGGCCTGAGGTTGGCCGGAGGCACCAGGCACCGTCTGAGTCTCTTCAGGTGAGCTGCCGATGGAGGCCGCCCACCCACACCGTGTCGGACGTCTGAGCCGGCCTGCGCACCCTGACGTGCCCCGGCAGCCCCTCACACTCTGGGCTCTGGTTTCACTCGGCCCAGGGGCCTCAGGGACACGCAGGGGACAGTGTGGTGGCTCCGGCTGAAACAAAGCCAGCTGGGCAGGAGTAGTTCAGGGAAATGGTTGTGCACAGAACCCTGGTGTCCGTATGTCCGGGAGCCTGCTTCCCCACACCCCCTCCCTCTCCATCCTCCCAGTTCTGGCTCCTGGCAAAGCAACGCTGCGGCCCTCGGCACCCCGGAGCAGCCGCTCCAGCTCCTAGGCCTGGCTGGGGGGCCCCTTCAGAGGAGGGGGTCCTGGGAAGCAAGGACCCACTGGGATGCAAATTCCACAAACCTCTGTCATGCAGGGCCATGCCCCCCCCCCCCCGGAGGCTGGGGGCCCCCTTCTGAAAGTTCACACTCAGCCACCTGCACAGGTGGCTTCTCTCCTCAGTGGCCCACACCTGGGGGCTGTGAATTCCTGTCCTGGGGTGATTTCAGACCCGCGGGAGGGCCCCGGGTGCTTTGATCTCGGCCTCTCTCAGGGGCATTTGTGGCTGAGGGAGGAAGAAGGTGAGAATCTCCCTTTCTCAGCCAAGTGTTGATGGCTCAGCTTATTGCTTGGCTCAGGGGGGCAGATGGACCGGCCTGCAGGGCACCTGTGAGCAGGGACAGATGGCCTCTGGAGAAGAGGGCAGGCGCCTCCGAGGGGAGAGCGGCGGGGGCAGGGCTCTGCAGACCTTGTGGGTGAGGCCTGGGCGTCTGCAGAGCTGTCAGAGGCCTGCTGGCCTCCCGCAGGGCTCAAACACGACCTAGTCACCATGTGAAGGGGCCTCTTCCCCTCCAGCCCTGAAAACTGACCCCAGAGGTGGCCCTGGAGGGGCTTCCCTGGGGCTGTGCTGAGGGTCCTCAGCACACCTGCTGGCTGTCACCTCCCCATTTGGGCTTTCCTGTGACCCCCCTCAGCCAGGCCTCTCCTGCTGGGTCCGGACGTGGGTGGGGGTGGGGGCTGCCTCTGCGTAGGCCATGCTGGTCGATTAGGGCCACTGGTCACTGGGGCTGAGTTTGTCATTCGGCCAGAGAAAGCCCACACGCAGATGTCCTGTCAGGAGGCAGGGAAAGCGGGCTCC
Source organism: Anoura caudifer (assembly GCA_004027475.1). Taxonomy (NCBI): domain Eukaryota; kingdom Metazoa; phylum Chordata; class Mammalia; order Chiroptera; family Phyllostomidae; genus Anoura; species Anoura caudifer. The sequence continues at coordinate 61,188 of PVKU01001471.1, forward strand.
TGTCCCTGAGACCCCGTTCGTCTGCTGCATCCTCAGAAGCAGCCCGGCTGCCCCCCCGGACCACGTGCTTTTCGGGCCCCACGTAGGGACCCTGGTCCTTCCCCAGGTCCCCGCAGGGAGGGAGCCCGTCCGCCAGCACAGAGGGAGGGAGAGCAGGTCCCTGGCCGGCTGTGGTGCCATGGCGGTGTGGCCCCTGACTAGCCGCCCCTCAGGCCTCGGTGAGGACACTGGGCTCATCACCCCCCACCCCTGCCCAGCACCGTGCACACCGACCTCGCATGTAGCGGGTGCTCGTAAAGACCTGCAGGGAGTGCCAAGCTCATGGGCTTTCCGCGAGTTCACCCAGTCGACACCCAAACGCATGCCCGGGAGGTCCAGCCGTCTGCGCCGCAGGAGCTGGGTGCGGGCAGGCTGACCAGGGTGTGGGGAGCAGCGGCTGAGGGGCTGAGTGTCCGGGCCCTGGGCTCTGCCTCCAGGCTGCGCCTGCCTGCCCGCCCTGCTTCAGCCCCACAGCAGCCCCACCCTGGGGGCAGGAGCGTGCGCGGCTGCGAGTCTGTATGTGTGCACGCGTGCAAATGCATGTGCGCGTCTCGCCTGGGGGAGACTTCAGGACCCCATGCCCCAGAAGTGGAGTTTGTGACGGAGTCTCTGAGCCGTGCCCACCTCCCCACCTCGTGTGGCACCGTGGTGGCTTCCCACGGGGTTTGCTGGTGCCACTGCGCATGCAAAACCCTCAGGCTCTGGAGAAGGGCTTTCTCGCCTTATTTAGGTTTTTCTATCTATTTTGTAAAAAGTGTGGCCAGGGCCCTGGGGTGCTGAGAACATCCTGTGTCCCCGTGACAGGGACACACAACCACAGGGAGCCACGCGCTCGGCCACATGGAAGTCACGCCATCACAAACAGCATTTTAAAGGACGCAACAAAGTATCCTGGAAACAAAGCCGAGGCCCCGGCTTCTTCTGAAAAGTGCCGTCCCTGCGCCACATCCGTCCTCCTGCGGCTCTGGCTGCAGACTTGGCTTCAGTCCTCTGACGACGTTAAAATTCCAGGACCGGTTACTAAACGTTTTAAAAGCCGTTGTCGAGATTCTCTGTGACGGCTAAATGTGCCACTGGGATTTTTCTTTGCAGGATTTCCGAGACCGACCTCTGCTCCTCCGTCCGTCGTTCCTCCCTGGAAACCCCTGGAAACTCCTGGCCTTTCCTGTGGATTGAAGTGGCCGCTGCGACCGCCTGGCGGTCAGTGGCCAGACAGGCTGTTCTGGGCGTGGTGGGCACGGGCTTCCCTGGTCCGAGTGTCTGCTGGCCGATTGCCCTGCATTTCGGGGAGATGGGGAGAGCTGAGAACATGGCCCCGTGCCCGGCAGGGAGGGATGCCCAGGACAGACGCTCCCTTGGGCCACCGACCGCTCCAGAACAAGCTCCTCTGAGCAGGTGCCCACTGGGTCCACTTCCGTCTCAGGTGTATTTTCTTTTTAAGATTTTATTTATTTATTTTTAGAGAGAGGGAAAAGGAGTGAGCAAGACAGGGAGAGAAACACCGACTAGTTGCCTCTCACATGCCCCCTACTGGGGACCCAGCCCGCAACCCAGGCCTGTGCCCTGACTAGGAATCGAACCAGCGACCTTTTGGTTCACAGGCCAGGGCTCAGGTGTATTTACTATGTGAGCGATCAGCCCTTCAAATACCCCCTGCTGGGGCAACTTCTGCGCTGTTCCATGCATCCCAAAGCCACCCCTCCCCTTCTTAGGAAGATCCCCGTCCTCCAGGACGGAGGCCTCCCAGAGTCCCCTGTCCTGTCACCCCCTCCCACCCGCCCCTCCTTCTGGACAATCTCCCAGCCCAGCACTGTCACCCCAGCCGCCCGTTCAGAGGCTGACAGAGGCTGCGGAAGTGCCCAGTCAGAGCCCCCAGGCCCAAGCCCCCCCGACTCCCCACCGTGTCCCCATGGCTGGTGCTTCCGCATGCACGTCACAAGAGCAGGCGCTGCTGGCTGCGAACAGTGGCAGGGACACCGGGTCAGGGAAGGCCGGGGCCTCTTGGGGCTTGGCCGGTGCCACCGTGAATTCTGGATTTCTGCGATTATATAATGGTACCAGTTACACCAGAATGCAAATGTTCTATCGCGCGCCCGATCCTTCAACACACGTTTGTGAGGACACTTCCGCGTGCCAGGTGCTTACGAACGTGTGCCGAGCATTGTTCTCCTTAGAACATGACTTAGCATTTCCCGGCTGTGCCTGAACGCAGCCGCGCCTGAGCCCCGGGGCACACCTGCACTTCTGCCTCAGGTCCCTGCACCCGGCAGACCCGAGCCCGCGGCTCCGGGCCCCTCCCGCACACGGTCCGCGCCGCGGGTGGCAGCCCCTCCTGTCTGATGGATTCATGCGCATTTCATAGATTAAATTGTGCAGCAAGCTGTCAGCTTCCCGTCATTGCTTGCCATTTGGTATGAGGGATTTGTATGTATTTAACAGTTTCATGACTTTAATAGCTACTTGGCTAAGAAGCTTAGCATAACAAACACGGCCGGCCACGGGCCCTGGGTGCTCGGGATGAGGAGCGGCTCCCATCCGCCCGGGATCTGCGGACTCTGGACGCCCACCCCCGCCTCTGGGTCCCGCGGGCGGGCCGGGCAGTGTCTGGGATCCCTCAGCATCTCCACACTCGCATGTTCACTTTTACAAAAGCAAGAGAGGAGGAAAGGAAGCTTCCACAGCAGACCGTCAGCATCCACTGGGGCAAAGTGAGGGTGGTCCGGGCCAGGCCAGCCCCACGCAGCAGGCAGGGCGGCACCCAGGCCCCTGCGCACACGGAGCTCCCGCCGCTCAGCCCAGCTGGAGGCGGGGTAACGGGGGACATGTGTCCAAGGGCCCCTCTGTCTGCCTCTCCTCCCCCTGCGCTGTGGGCATCAAAAGCAGCGTTCTTCCCTCCATACCTGCACCCAGAGGCTGACGTTTTCCAGAAATTGGCCTCCAGCCCTGTCACCCCCAGGGGGCTGCTGGGGGCTGCTCTCTACCCCCGACCTCTCGCCATTTCTTCCCCAGCCTCCTGCCTTGAGCACGAGACTCCCAGGGGCCTGGACAGTCCCCACTCACAGCTCCAGGCCGTCAGCCAGCGCCCGGCTTCAGCCCGAGGCCCAGAGGGAAATGCAGAGAAAGCTGCCTCCTCCTCTGCTAATGACATGGGGAGCGGACACCTCTGTCCTCACAGCCGTGCGCAGTGGGCACTTGGGTGCCACTCATGGCAGGCCCACACCCCTCCATAGGGAGGACCTGGGACAGGAGCTCTGCTCCTGGGTTTCAAGCCTGGGTAGTTTCAAGCCTGGGTCAGCAGCTCTGCATGCCCTGAGCTCTGAGCACAGCCCTCCTCGGGCCTGACCGGTGGGGCGTGGTGCCTGCGGACCCCCATCGGACCCGTGTGCCTGGGTGCGACTCCCATCTCCGCTGGTCTGAAGAGCTGAGAGGGGTGGGCGACCTCTGGGACAGCTGACCACAGGTCCCGACTGGCCAGGGAAGGGAGTGGTCTTCGGAAGCAACCGCCCCTTTGCACAGCTGTTCAGGTACTTGTGATGATTCAAGTTCCATGTTCCGTATCGTTTGCTTCAGGCAGACAGTTCAGATGGTGCTCAGTTCACCTCTTTCTGTCTCAGCTTTGTTGCCCACGAAGCTGGCGTGGCACCTGGCACCCCATCTGCCCTGCTCCCCCCTCCCTGGGTGGATCCACACAGGTCCCATCCACCAGAGGGACAGGCTTGGAAGGGCTCACAGGGGCTGGAGAAAGCTGCTCCTCCCTGCTGAGACCTTTCTTTGCTGATTCCTCCCAGTTTCACCCTTCCTTCCTTCTGGGTTTGGGGGCTCACGTGAATGCGTGACCACCGGGGCTGCTGCAGCCATGTTGTGACTGTGAGGACAGATGCTCACCCACGTCCTGCTGCCAGTGAGCGCTGACGCCCCCCCCCCCGAGCTCCCTGCCTCAGGACTTCCTGTTCTGTGGGGAAACCCACCCACGTGCTGAGGCCGCCATTCCTCCAGGACCTGGTTATTGCAGTGGACGCTGGCGGATCTGGCTGCACCAAGAACATTCCAGGCACAGCAGAGAGATGGACCAAGGGCCAGACACCACTTCATGCGGCTGGGATGGTAGAAAGATCAACAGGGACATGTGGGCCGTGAAAGCAGGAACTGCACTCCGGTGCTCACTGGTGCTCACCAGGCCTTCCCCTGGTGCCAGGCAGCATGCTGGGCCGCCCGCCGCTCCGTGCAGACGGGGGCTGGGCGCTGCCCCCCGCTCCGACGGGCCATCTGTGGCGCGGCGAGGACCTGCGGGGAGGCGGGCAGGGTGGGCGTGGAGTCCCCTCAGCTGGAAAAGGATCTGTGGCACTGACGCGGTGCTGACTGTGCTCCCGGAACCGGAACTGGAACCAGAACCAGGGCTGCTACACGGGGAAATGGCAGGCACAACCTGCTGGAGAACGGGCCTGGCCGACCCCTCACCTGCCTGGCAGGGGGAGGTCACCCCGGTGCGTCTGGAACACGCAGCAGCAGCGGGCATGGGGGCAGCACCTCCGCTCGGGGCATCTGCAGAGCCCAGCCCTTCTCCCCCCGCTTCTTGTCAACGTGGGAGGGCAGGCACCAAAAGCAGCTCGTTTGCCCAGAGGCCACCAGCAGGAACAGGCTCCAGAGAGGGGTGGGGACATGAGGGCCACAGAGCAGCTGGGCTGGGTCCCTGATGGGGGAGGAAGGGCTTCCGAGGTGCTCAGCTGTGTGGTCCACACACTTTCGAGGGTGGGGGCTGCATGGGCAGGAGCTGGCCTCCCAGACCAGGGCTCCTGGTGAGGCGCACACGTGCGCACATGTGCACACACGCACACACACAGGTCTGAGCAGCTGGTCTGCCCTCTGACGTGTGCCTTCCGCCCTCGGGGCTGTCACGGGCTGAGGTGGCCCCAGGCCTCCCACGAGCTCACAGGTGCCACAGAGCAGCACCCACACGTGTCCTGGGTCCTTGGAGCCCAGTCCCCGGCCAGAGCACCAGCGACTCTTCAGAACTTCCTATAAGGCAGGTTCCCGGGTCCACCTGCCTGAGGTGCGGGTGGGACCCAGGTCTGCAGTCCCGTGCGGCCTGAGACCCGCTGGTGAGGCGCGGAGGGTTGTAGCTCAACTCCTCAACAGAGCTGGGGGCATGCGACCAGGATGGGCAGATCTGGGGCTCGGCGAGGCCCTCCACCCCACACCCGCCCGCCCCAGACGGAGGATGCAGATGCCACCGGTGGGGTGGGAAGGGAGCGAGGCTGTGCCAGGGGTGGGCAGTGAGCGTGGCGTGTCCCCAACGCTCCCTGCTGCCTGTGGGGCTGGGCTGCAGGGCCAGGGAGACCCCTGCGGACGGTGCAGTCAGCTTCTAAGTTGTTGGGGGCTTTTTAAAGCCAGAGTGGGTGTTGCGTCTCGTCCAGTGTCGGGAGGAGCCTGTGAGGGTGATCACAGTTTTCCTCTTGTGCTCTGTCAGGTGGTGATTCACACCAACGCACTGACTCTGGAGCCGCCGTACCACGAATGGAAAGGAACGTGGGCACAGCACAGCCCCGTGGGCACGCGGGGCCCCGCCCGCCAGTGACTGAGGCAGGGTTTGGGCGGCCGCTCTTGCGTCGGGTTGGTTGACAGCCTTCTCTCTGCCGCCTTCTCCGAGTCACTGTCACGCTGGCTGCATGAAACCAGCGCTCTCTGGGGTGGCTGGGACCGCTGGCACGGAACTCGAGCCACAGTTCCCGCCCTCCACCCAAGCTCAGGACACGCGCCCTCCCTGTGCGCCTGTCGGGAAGTGGGTGAGGACGAGGGCTGGGCAGGGAGCCCGCTGCACCCTCAGCGCAGGGACGGCAGGGGCTTGGCTGCGGGTGAGAACTGGTGCTCCCCTCGGTGTTCGTGAGCACGCGCTCGACGGCGAGTCGGGGGGCCGATTGCAGCCTCCCTCACGCAGCACTGCTCGGGGGCGTGGGCCACGTGGACGGACACGGGGCGCCGCCCCTTACGCACGAAGCTCGGCATCCTACCCGACGCAGAGGGCCCGCAGGAGGGCCGAGGCCACAGCGGCAGCACCCCATGACCCGGGAGGCCACTTTCTGAAGCGCGGACAGGCCTGTAAAGCAGATGGGGTGGAATTCCGAGGACGGGTGCCGCCCACTAGCACCAAGCGTGCGGCAGCTGGCCTTCCCGTGGGCCTGCAGGACAGGCTGCGGGCAGGGTGACGTGACGGCGGGCCGGCACGGAAGGATTCGGGGACCCTGGCTTCCCAGTGGCTGTGGGACACGGCAGGTGCCCAGGTGGCCCCAGTCGCCCACTGTGCCCAGGCGCAGGGGTGGCCTCACACAGGCCGAGGGGCCTGGGCAGACCCTGGACACGCACGTGCTCAGACCCGCAGACGGTGCGCAGCACGGCGGGTGCCCTTCTTTCTGGGAGGGGACCGTCACGCCATGTCCCTGTTCCACACACAGCTCCAGGCTCCATAGGCCTCCGTGTGCAGGGACGGGTCTCCCCAGAGCCACCAGCAGAGCCTCAGACTCGTCCCTCCCACAGCCGCAGCCCCTCCCCCACCCTGGCTACCAGATGGACAATTAGTGGGATGAACAGAATCCAGACTTTGAGTCACTCAATTTAGGACTCAACCCCCCCGCCCCCAATAACAAAGGCTCAGTTTTGCCCCAGATGCACCGAGGGTCGGCCTCTGCCACCTGTGTCGACAGCACAGCTCACAGGACTCGCTCTGTCTCCTTTGGGGACGGCTGGGGACGCCCTGATGCCCTTCAGGCCTCTCCGAGGGAGCTGCCGACATGGCCTCCTGGGGCTACACGGCCAGGGAGCCTTGAGGAGGCCCTGGGATGGGCACCCCTGTCAGGGCCAGACAACTCCCCAAACGGCATGGGGGGCACCGAGGGTCCCAGGACAGAGGCTCAGCCTCAGACACCAGCCTGGGATTCCGGAAGGTTCCCCTGGAGTCCTGGGCCAGCAGACAAAAACAAGCGCCCACCCGGTGCTCTGATTTGCCTGAGGAACCCCCTCCTGTACCTGGTCGGGGGGCAGAACAGGGAGTGGGAAGGGGTGGAGGGAGGCTGCCCCCACCCCTGCCCCAGCCCCGCACCCCCCTCCCCCAGCACCACACCCCCCTCCCCAGCCCCATTCCAGAGCACAGATAAAAGTGAAACCTGAGTAGGGAATGTTTGTGGTGCCACCGCCAATCAAGGGCTCTGTCACCACGGTAACAGGGACACTTCATCAGCTCCGAAACAGATGGTCAGTGAGCAACAGGCAGCATATGCTCCCTGAGCCCAGGGTGGGCACAGATGGAGGGTGGGCAGCACGCAGCCTGCTCAGCGCCTGCCCAGGCCGGACCCAGGCCGCTCGGGGCTCCGCAGGGTGACTTGCAGGAGCACAAGGCTGGGCGGGGGGGCATTTCCTCAAGGTCCCCGACCACCTGCAGGAGAAGTCAGGCTTCCCTTAATGAGCCACAGCAGTCCGGCGGCTTCCTCGGTGTCCGGGTGGGTGTGGGGCAGAGGCGCAGTCCTGCTGGCAGGTCCCTGGTGTGCGTGGCCCAGCATCCCGCCTCCCTGGGGCCGCAGCCGGCTCGTTTGGACGCATTCTCTGGACTGCACTCGGCCCCTTGAGACGAGGCTCAAACACAGGCATCGCAGGGCCGCCCGCGGCCACCTCCAGCTGTGTCACTACAGCTAGGCCGAGGCCCTGACGCCACACCCGGCTCAGGAGGCAGGTGCTGCCGCAGCTGGCCATGCCCGGGCTCCCTGTGGACAGTGCAGCCAAGGGACATGCGGCTCTGCCCTGTGGGGCCGCTCGGGTGGGCACTGGGAGGGCTGGACACCCTCAGTCCCCATCCTCAACCTGTTGTCCTGGCTCCCTGGCCCACGAACTCACCGGACCCTGTTCTCCTATCGTGCCGACTCCATCCCTCTGGGAACTGCCCCATTCTGCTGGGACTGCCGGTCCTGAGGACCCGCCGGGAGCCCGGGAAGTGCCCCGCAAGCCTGACCCATGGCAGTGGCCGACCAGGCAGAGGCTCAGTCATGTCTCTTTCATGGAGGACGGGCGGAGGCGCAGAAGGGCGGCCTGCAGGGACCAGAGGGACACACGGGCCAGCCCAGGGGTTGCGCTTTCCCTCAGGTTACTTGTGCTCCCGCATCCACCTCATCAGTCCTGGCTGAGCCAGGACCCAGACGCTGTCCCCGAACCACAGCCGTGCTCAGGGAACAAAGCCAAGTGTCCCCATCCGCCTGCTAGGGTCTCCCGGGAAACGGCGCGCAAGCCTGGGCACCCTGAGCAGATGAAAGCTGTGGGGACGGTGGCGGTCCAGGGCCTGCAGCCCACCCTGCGTGTCCCTGCTGTTGGCCGGGGCCTGGGTGGGTAGGATCCCAGGGCCCGAGGGAGCCCCTCCTCTGCCGGAACCCTGGGGAACGGCTGTTACCGGGTCAGCCCCTCAGGCGCCCACGGCCACACGCACCAACTAGCTGGGGTCGCACCGCGTCTGCCAGGCTGCACCCCGGGGCGAACGAAACTCCTCCCAGTGCACCTGGAAAACCCGGCGCACAGACCTACATGGTCCCACCCGGGTTTAACCTGGAGTCAACCGTGTCTGGGGCTGATCGGTTTCCTAAGACTACGGGAAGCCCTGACAATCCCATGGTGCATGTGAACGATGACTTTCTCATTTTCTCCTTTTCTTTTCCAGGCTCTGCCTTCCTGGCCAGGCGGGGCCTGCTGAGTGGAGGCACATGGCGGCGGCCTCCTGGATCCTCACATCCACGCTGTTGCTGTGGGGCCCTCGGAAAGGCCCACCATCGCCACAGCCGAGCACGTCCAGGAGGTGAGCACCGGGGCTCGGTCACCCCAGGGGTGGCGGGTCGGCCACGCATGCCCCTGCCGGACCCTGCCCAGCCTGGGTCCTGCTCACCCTGCTGACGCCATGTGGCCCGGTGGGCTGTGGGGACACAGGACCCCGGCGTCTGCTGCTCTACTGGGGGGCGGAGGAGAACGTTTCAGGCCTGCTCATGCTTGTCTGGGAATAACCCAGCGAAGGTAGGAAACACTGACCGTCTCCTGCCTGCCTACTGCGGCCTCTACGCTGGCCCCTGGACGGTTTCTGCAAGTCACCCCACGACACTCCGCTCTGCAGCGCATCCTGACTCGGGCGCGGGCCTCCGGGTGTTCCGGACACGCTGGGGAGCAGGGGGCTGGGCACTGTCACTTCCGGTCACCTCAGCACTGAGCACACACGAGTTGCTTGATAAATGTGCACGAGCCAAAAGAGGACCGACGAGGTTCCGGAAACCATGCAGTGGCTGAAGGTGCTTGTTTTAAAAACTGAGCTTTAGGCTGAGTTAAAAAACCAGGATAAGACTTGCGTGGTCACATTAATGAATAATGACATTAAAATGGAAACGGGTGACACCAGAAAAACGTCGTATGGCCTCAGAAACGTTCGGAGAGTGGGTGTGGGCGCGCTTTGCCGGATGCGTCTGCCGGAGCTGCAGAGACGAGCTGGTGCGCGAAGCTCTTTCCTGCAGAAAGTCCTTCCTTCAGGTCTGCTGGGGGTTGTGAGGGGTCCCCATGAGGGGTTGAGGGGTCGGTGGGGAGGCAGCCCCGTCTGCAGCAGGTCCTGGCACAGGCCCCTCCCACTGGCTCTGCCCCCCTCCTGCCGAAGTCCCTGTTGCCCTGGCAGCTCGGTGGCCGGTGCCACCTGAGGGGAGGCCTGGACAGGGCTGGGTCCAGGAGCACAGACACTCTAGGAGGCCTGGTGACCTGGGTCCCCACTGTCCCCTTGGAGCTGAGCCCCAAGCGTCATGAACTCAGACTCGGGGCTCTTTCCAAATTTCCACGGCTGGGCCGCGGGCTGGGCCAGGTGGGGAGCTGAGGTCTGGGCCTGCCCCCCTCAGGTGGTGTTGGAGGAGGGGGAGGAGGGGCCCTGTGAGGAGGGGGTGGAGGCTGAAGGGCTCGGCCTTGCCACCGAGCCCCCATCTGCCTTTAGAGTGTGTGATGTCACTCGGCAGACGACGGAGGTCCCGGCTGTGGTTTTGCCAGGCTGGCTGGCAGGAGCAGGTGCCGACCAGGAGGATGCTGCTGTGGGGTCAGACTGTGGGCGCAGGGGTACCCCCGCAGCGAGCTCCGCGTAGGCAGACGAGGGGCCTGGGCCTGGGCCTGGGGCTGCCGAGAGGGTGGCTTGGCCTGAGCGTTTTGCAGCCCGCATGCTCCCGGCCATCGGGTGTGGGGCATGGAGGAGCTGCCGTGGCTAGGAGGGCCTCTCAGGTCCACCTCTGTCCCGTGGCGGATGGCTCAAGGTGGGCCCGCCGGGGCCCTCACTGCCTTTGGTGGGCCTGTGGGCCGCACCCGAGGAGCCACACACCCCACACCCATCACATGGCGGCTGGGGCGCCAGGCCCCAGGGGGTGTGGATCAGACATGGAGGCACCCTGCTCCCCATGCGGCTCTGTCCACCCAGGACCAGGTCCACATCCAGCCCCTCCGGCCACCTCTGCACACACACCGCGAGGCCCCGGGCCCATCTTCTCGCCCACTCTGCCCCAGGCCAAGCTGTGGGTGGACAGGACCCGGGCGGTGGCATGGTCTCTAACCCCGATGTCACGTCCGTGCACCGAGGCCAACGGGACGAGAGGCCCTGCCTCCTCCCCACGACCGTGGGGCTCCTGGGCACCTCCATCCCGCCCGTCCTCCTCTCTGGGGGGTTCCTGCGCCCAGAGCCTGGGCTCCACGACTACCTGGGGGAGTGAGGGCCGGGCCTGCTGTCTGCAGGGCGGGGTTGGGGCTGCTGGCTCCCCAGGAGCGATCACTGTGCTCACAGTCGCAGGGGAAGGAGCGGAAAAGCCACGTGGTCTTGGATGTCACCAGACTGAAGGGGGTTTGGGCGAAGGTTTCCAACCGTCCAGGAACTGTGAGTGCACCTGGCTCAGTGCGGGGGAAGCGGAGCCGAGACGCCGGCCGGCTGCTGGCTGGCTGGCTGTCATCATCGCCTGACCCGCACCGCACGGCCCGGCCTGCAGAGCTCACCCCGTCCTCGCCCGGCTCCCACTTCACAAGGAGCCGCCGGAGCGCTTGGGAGACCAAGCCGAGGCAGGCAAGGCAGCATCAGCTTTCGCTGAAATGACAGGCGAGCAGCTGGCCTATGGCGGGTCAGGCCGCAGCACTCGACAGGCAGCACACAGGATCGCACACCGCAGGGCGAGGGGCCCCTCCCCAGGGGCCCCCTGGGCACTGGGCGAGCTCCCCAGGGGGCTGCAGCTCGCTCAGGGCACCAAGTGTCCTGTCTCTGCCGAGGGACGGCCACGCGGCAACCTGACACCATCACCGTCAGCAGGGCCCGCACGGCAGGGGGACAGGGTAGGTGGACTCGGGCACAGAGCACGGACGACACAGGCCCAGCTGTTCCCAGGACAGCGGAAGGACCACACAGGAGACGCGAGTCAGAGCTGCTTCACACACGGCACGCATGCTCACATACACACTCACAGTCACACACACACACACACACACACACACACACGACACACTCACACACACACGCGCATTCACATGCTCTCTTCCTTTTGTGTCTCACTGATTCTGTGTGGTGGTCAGGAAACTCGGCTGATGACTTACTTTCCTTCCTAAGTGGCAGCTGCAGTGGAGGGAACTTGGAATTTCAAATGAAACACAGTTCAGAGGAGGAAAAAGAGGTCCAGTCTCTCGGGCACTGAGACCTAGAGACCCTGGGAGACACTGAATTCTGGTGACCAGCGCTTCAGAAGCACGCACCTCGTGTGAAACTCGAGAGCTGCCGCTGGCCTGTAGCGTCCCCTCCTCCTTCCCTTTCTGTGACTCAGGCCTGAGGTCACTCCTGCTGCAAAAGTCCAGGCGGCGCAGGCCAGGCAGGGCCCCTCCTGCGCCCAGTCCCCAGGGAAGAGGCTGGCGTGGAGTGGCGGTGTGCAGGGTCAGGTGCTGCAGCAGGTGCCCTGCTGGCCCAGGGCAGGGGGCCCCCTCCTTAAGGGGGACCGGGACAGGCAGGAGCCCGCGATGGGGCTGCAGCCGGTGCCCTGGGCGGGTCCTCCCTCACTGCCCTGCCCCTGCGCTGCCGCACGCCCGGCGCCCGCTAAGGACACGTGGCGGGCGCAGTGCTGCCCTGTGCAGAGGCCTCTGCCTGCGCCGGCCACCCCCGAGAGCCGCCAGCACCGCGGTAACAACACTGGGACTCCACTTTCACTCCGCCTGCGCGGGGCTGCGGGCTGGCAGCCGGACCGAGAACGGCCCGGGCACAAGGGCTCCACCGCATGTCACAGACGCAGCAGCTCGCTGACAGGCAGCGCCCCGCATGGGCCTCGAGTCGGGAAGCCCGGCCCTGAGCAAACCCGCCCACCAACAGCGACGCCAGAGGTGCCACGTGGGGGGCGGGGGCGGCCCAGGGCCCATGGGCCGCCCAGCCAGGCCCCGCCTGGTACTTCCCAGGCCGGTGACGTGAACGACAGGCCCCGACGAAAAGCGGAAGGAAAACAGCCAGTGGTCTCATCACTAACAGCAGAGGAACTGTTTGTATTTGGCAACACGTCACGAACAGGCACTCAGACCACCGCCTCCAACCCGGTGCGGGGGGGGGGGGGGGGGCAGGGCAGGGGCACCTGCCCGGGGCGCCGCGCCCACTGGAGGTGGCAGGCTGTGCGCCCGCAGGCAGAGGTGACTGCAGGCCTGTCATCTCCACGCACCAGCGGGAAACCCAGACCTCCAGACCCGGCGGCACTTCTGACAATTTAAACGAGGAACCCAACCATCCAAAGCTGTGTCTGTGCCAGACACCATGACAAGAGTGCCTGGGGCCGGAGCCGCCACCCGGAGAAGGCAGGGGCTGTGACTCAGCTTCAGCCCAGGAGGGACAGGTTCAAGGGCAGCTCTCAAGGGGCACTTCCGTCGCTGGCTGCAGGGTCCCTCCAGGTGCACTGGACGCCCCCGCCTGGTGCAGGAGGGTCACCTCCCCTCTCCCTGAGGCCCACCTCGTGGGGTCTCCGCACTTACAACCCCCTAATCAAAGGCGGGCCCTCTGAGGGGTGAAGCCGCAGGGATGCAGGGGCGACATCAGCTGCGCTCTCACCAGGCCCCCCCCCCCCCGTCACAGCTGCCGTGCTCATGGAGGGGACACACGGCGTGTCATCCGGTCAGTGCTTCACATCCACGTCCCCGATCCAAGGAACTCCCTCTCCAGCCGCAAGAGGGCCCGGTGGGCGCGGCAAAGGCGTCAGTGCGACCACCTGGAACACAAGCAACGGGCTGTGAGTCGGCCTGCCGCCTCTGACGAGCCCGGGCCCGTGGGGGCCCCCCGCTCCTGCTGCCCACCGAGAACGCGAGGGTCTGCAGGCCGCAGCTCCCTGACCAACGGGGTCCCACCTGGGGGTGCGTGCGTGACTGTGTGTGCATGTGCGTGCGCACAACTGTGTGGGGTGTGTGTCAATCACAGCTGGTGCTGCGATCACAAAACACCCGCAGCTGCTGGCATCTCTCCCCTTCCCCTTCCTCCCTCACGTTTCCCACCCCAGCCAACGGGACGGAAACCGTAACAGTGCCCGTCAGAAACTGGGGCTCATCCGGGCTTTTCTCCGGCCTCCCACGGTCCCACGGGGCTGCGCCTGTCTGCCTTAACTCTGCCACCCCCCGTGCCGACCCTGCTCCGGGACACCGGCCCCCAGGGTGAAGCACGGGGTCCAGTGCCATGACTGCCCAGGGACCTGGCTCCATGCCCGCCGGGCGCAGGTGCTCAGCCTCCTGTCTGAGGCCTGGCTCTTTGAAACGAGAGGACACGCGGAGTCACCAGGCACTTGAGGAAGTAGAAACACGGACCAGAACACGCACGCACAGAGAAAGGGAAACCTGGAGGAGGAACCGTCTACGAAGGCAGGACCCCAGACGCCACCTGTGTAATTAACTTCCGCACCTTGAGAAAGCGCTCCATGACGGGACCAGCCGACTGTGCTGTAAAAGCCAAACCTCTGGGCGCTCGGAACGTAAAAACAGCACAACTACAGCACCGACAGAAAAGATGGAGGATCCGATGGAGGACACGTCACACAACGGGGAGTGAGATGCCAGAGGGGGCGTGTGTCCGACCCCCAGGCACACAGCAGAGCAGAGAGGAGGGAGGGAGGGAGCCGCCGCCACGCCGCTGCGGAAGCCTCCCAGGTCGGGGTGCTGCGCGTGCGCCCCGAGCCGCCTCCCTGGGCAGGCGTGCGCCGTGGGGGGCGCCAGGCTCCTCCCCCCCGTGGGGCCTCTCCCGCAGGCTCTGGCTTGGGAGCCCCCTGGGCTGGCAACGCCTGCCCACATGGGCTCTCTCCCCATCGCAGGCCAGAGCCCAGGCTCAGTCTGCAGACGTCGCTGAACGAGGGCCGAACGAGGATTTCTGACGTGAGCAGCCACAAGGTCACGGGGGGCTCTGCCTCTGAGGAGCCACTTCCCTTGTGCCGCCCTGAGGACCCCCTGTCTTGGTCTCCGGTCCTCGAGGGCTGGGTTACCGTGTGTCCTGTGGGCTGAGCTCATTGTAGCTGTAGCTGGTTGAACTTTTTGGATCTGTAGGTTCACGTCTTTAATCAAATTTGGGAAACTGTCAGCTACTATTTCTTAAAATACTCTTTACCCCTCCCTTCTCCCTTCGGGGCACTGGTGAGGCTGTGTGTTCTGCTTCGATGACACACTCGTTCTGCTGGGCAGGTGACGTCTGTCCAGAGCACAGAGTGGACACCTCAGAAGGGGCGACAGGGGCCCCAAGGGCCAGCTGGACCTGAGGTGTGGCTGCGCACCCCACCGCGGGGAGCAGGATGCACATTCCTCCTGAGCACACAGGAAATGCACCAGGACAGGGCAAGTGGGGGGCAGCAGACGAGCCTTACAGAGCTAAGATGACTGAAATCATATCGAATGCATTTTCTAATCACAGTGCTACGAAACTAGAGGAGGAAAACTGGAGATTTCACAAATCCATGGAAATAAAACAACACACTTTTGAACAACTAAGGGGTCAAGGAAGAAATCAGAAACGAAATGAAAAAGGACGTGCAGACAAACAGAAATGGAAGCACAACACGCAAAACCCCGAGGGACGGGCTCTAAGAGGGTGTCTGGCAGTCAGCGCCTGCATTCGGAGAAAAGGGTGATCTCAAATGCACACCCTGACCCTGCACCCCAAGGAGCCAGAGAAAGACAGCAGCACACAGGGAGTAACAAAGGTGAGAGCAGAAACTAGTAACACGCAGACAACAAAGACAATAGAAAAGATCAAGAAAACTAAGGTTTTTTCAAAAAGATATGCAAAATTGATAAACCTTTTAGCTTGTGCAAACTGACAAACGAAGCAAGAGAAGAAGAGCGGTGACTCAGATAAACGGAAGTACAAGCAGAAGAGGAGACATCACAGCTAACATCAGAAATACAAAGGGTCCTGAGAGGCCACGATGAACAACTACACACCAACAACCGGGCAACCTGGAAGCAGCAGGGATACCCCCAGAAACAGACAACCTTCCAAGACTGACTCACAAAGAAACAGACAATCGGAACAGACCAGTCAGCGAGAAAGGAGCTTGAACCAGCAATCAAAAAACCCCCAGAAAACAAAAGCCCAGGACCAGACGATTTCATGGGGGAGTCTACCAAGCATTTTAAAAAAATGGAATGCCAACCCTTCTCAAAGTCGTCCAAAAAACTCAAGGAGAAGGAACACTTCCAAACTCCTTCTGTCACAAGGCCAGCATCACCCCGATACCTAAGCCAGACAAGGACACTGCGAAGGAAAGGACCCTCCCACACAAGCCCCACGGCACAGGAGGGGGCCACACACCACGGCCACTGGCGGTCACGCCCTGGCTGCCAGGGGAGCTCAGCACATGCAAACCCAGGTGGGAAGTGCACCCGCCACCAGACGGAGGAGTAGGACCACATGAGCATCGCCGCAGGTGTGGGAAGCAGAGGGGACCAATTTCTACACCGTTCTCTTCACGAACATGCTGGAAGGTGATGTGTTGTCTAAACAGTCAAAGAACTGTGCAGTTATGTTCAGTTTCGAGTCATAAATATTGTTTTATTACTCAATTTATCAGTTTTCATTTAAAAACTGATACACGAAACTTTCATCAGGAGACTTGACTGCAGAGATAATTTGTAAAATATTAAGACTCCAAAAAACACACCGCACTGGTCTTTCCAACGTGGAAAAAGCGGTGCCCGCTCAGTGGCATAGGCGAGCTTACCGAACACAAACGTCCCGCTGACCCAGTGGGAGCGGGATGTCACGAAGGGAGATGGTTATCGTGGGGGCAGCCGGACAGTCTAAGGGAGGAGAATCTTACTGAACAGTTGTGCAAATAAGCAGCAAAGAAACGAAACTTTAAGATGGAGCGGTGGTTTAAAATGAGCAGAAATGAAAGGAACAGAGTTTCGGGATCTTGAAAGAAGACAGGACCCCTAAGAGGAGTGAAAAGCAAAGTGTTTCCAGAGCTGGGAGACTGGCTGCAGGTCCCACGAGACCTGCGCGAACAGCCGCTGAATCTGCGGCGCCCAGCAGGAGGGGCTGCGTGAGTGCCAGGCCGCCGCATGCGGAGGGCACGCGGATGCGCGGGGATGCGTGCAGACCGCCCGACTCTGGAAAGCGCCAGCTGGGCCAGCCCAAGAAGAAGCCCTGGGGCTGCGCACGCGCTGGACAGAGCCTGCACTTAGGGCCATTCTGTTCGGGCCCCTGCACGGACACCTCTGCGAGCCGGGGCCGCAGGGCAGTCCCCACCCTCTCCCCAGACTTGGGGGCGACGGCTTTGAGGAAGGGCCTGACTTTCAGCTCCTGATCCTTATCAATACTCCAAGTTTACTGAGATTACAATTTCAGTTCTTGGGTTATCTGGAGATTCTTGGACATAAAGGATCACCCCAACCCCGCCTTCATTTGAAGTGTTTTTAGGGGCGAGAGCGCCACCACGAGCACACCCCAGGCCAGCTCCGCCTGACCGAGCTGGCCCTCCGCCACGGCCCCGCTGCCCAGGCTTCCTATCTGACACCCAGGGCTGTGCTGGGGTCCCGGCCTGTCCACACACGGGCAGCAGTAAAAACTCGGAGCTGGGGCCACGAGTGGGGACGGCACACAGAAGCACAGCCGGGAGTCACCCCGAGCCGTGAGCCCCACACGGGGCGCCCCATGGAGCTAACTCTCCCCCCGGGAAGGGAGAAGGGGTCACTTCTTTTTCTGTGCAGATGCCTCTGAGACCCAGAGATGAAGCTGGAAACGTGACCTTCGATCGGCACTGGTGATGAGTGGATCCCTGAGACGTGGACCTGGGCCACAGCGCACAGCCCGCATGGGCGTGGTCAGCACAAGGCCAGACAACCAGACTCTGACTCACTGAAAACACGCCTTCCCTCAGGGACAGGGGATGGGGGAGTGGGGCTGGAAGGAAAGTGCTCATGGTTGACTGTTTGCAGCACAGGGTCAGGCACAACCTCCAAAAATAAGTTCACAAAAGCTTTAAAACAGGGCAGGAGGGAGAAGTCACTGAAAAGGATGCTTTTCCTTCTATGGAAAGCTAGTCTGGATCCCACGGCCACCACCCTCCCCTTCCCAGGAGCCGGCAGGAGACTCGGTGCCACCGACGGAGGGAGACACGGGTCCCAAGGCCAGACTCCTCGCCTGCCCCCTCTACGCTTTTTCTGGAGCAAGCAGGCTCTTCTCAAAACCAAGCGAACTGGGGGGCGTGTCAGCAGGATCTCACATCTGAATTCCCGTCTGGCCTGGCACTGGACACGGAGTCTGTGTCGTGAAGGCATGTATTACTCCCGCTGCGGGGGAGCTGCCTTGCTCTGGAGACTTACCCGGAAAACGGCGCGTGTCTTCTCCAGCGGTCAGGCTCGTGATGTCTGCTTCCTGCACCAGACACACACGGAAAGCAAAGCTAAGAATGAAATCTGCCGAGACGCCACGCGGCAGACACCGCACCCCTCTGGCTGCACAGACGACCTGCGGAGCGGTGTGCCGGGCACAGCCTCCCCCGCCCCGTGGCCGCCTGGCACTGGACTCCGTCCCACAATTGTTCCCGTGCAGCAGGGAGCAATTAATCGGGAGCCGTACTGGGAGTGGAAGGAGCCGCGTCGGAACTGCTCCCGACTCCAGCCTTGCCGTCTGCCAAGGACACTTGGGAATGGAGCCTCACAGGCAGATGGCCCACGGGGGACATTGTGCCAAGTGCGGAGAAAGCAGCGTGGGGCTCCTTCTGCAGCTGGGCCCGGGGTTCCCGGCCGCCCAGTGCAGCTGGCTGCCCTCTGCCTTCCCTGGACAGGGCTGCCCTGCAAGTAAAAGAGGTGGTCAGTCTCCGCGTCCAACAGTGACGTTGTCCCCACAGAATCTGTCATGCCTCTGCCTGGGGGAGCCGCCCACCCTCCGGGCCGCGGGGTCCCTGCTGCTCACGCCTCCCCCAGGCCCCACTCGTTATCACAGGTGACCAGGGGCAGTGTCACCACAGCCTGCTGACCCCAGCATCGCCCCTGAAGCAAAACCTGAAGAAATCACAGGCCAATTGGTGGCTGCCGACGGCGGAATTCCCCACCTCATCTCCCCCGGTGCCCTCACTCCAGCTGCAGGGCACCTCAAGGCTGGGGGGCTTTGAGGCGCACACCTCGGCAGCCTGCCCCCCGGTCCTGCCCCCCTGTCCTACCCCAGTGCTTCCCGGGAAGGAGGGTGGGCCCGGGGCCGCCCAGCCCTGGGGCAGGGGTGGGGTGAACACTCCAAAGCACTTCCAGTTGCTCTCAAACAGAGGGGATTTTGCCTGCTACCTCTGTCCTGAAAGTAGCGACAAATTTTTGTTAGAATACCTTAATATCTCCCAAAATACTAAAATGGGCATTCGAAGGTAGGCGAAACCCAGCAAAAAATATGTTGGTAACGTATTTTCAACTTCAGTAACTGAAAAAGTGGGTTATTCAACCTGAAGAAACGTCCCATCAGTGACAAAGGGCTGGTGTCTGCACGCAGAGCATCCGAGGTAACCCGCGGGAGACGCCGGCACCTCTGTGAGCGGCTCCGCGGAGGCCGGGGCCCCGGCAGACCTGGCACACACTCCGCCTGCATCCACGTCTCCCCGGCCAGTGCTCCAGCCCTGACATGCAGGCCACGTGAGGGCCAGGTGAGGGATGCGGGGGTGGCGTGTCCCTGGTGCGTTCTGTGCAGGAGTGTGCGCGGGTTATGTGGAGACTGGGACACGGAGGAAGTGGCAAGGCGCATTGGGAAGGAACATGGGCAAGTCCAAGCCAAGGTCACCGTTGCTACCACACCAGGCCAGGTTCTCCTTTCTCCCAGAAACACTCGCACCCCGGTTCATGGGGGTGGGGGTGGGGGCGTGTCACCCCCAGAGATAGAAATCCAGCACTGTCCCCAAGCAACTACACCAACGGCTCCGTGTCCAGGGCTACGGGACCCTGACCCGCCCCTGGGCCCCGGAGGGCAGGCGCGTCCAGGGCTGCAGAGTGATGACGAACGACCCCCACGGGACAGCCGCGTGTGCAGCGGGGCTGCCCGCACGACGTCCGCTCCCCGACGCACGCAGCAGCACGGCGCTGGGGGTGTGCACCGCGCACCTCCTCGCTGAGAGCACGCGGGAGGCAGCGGAAGAGGGTGTAGGCCCTCACCACCGTTCTGCGCTCGAGCGCAGGGGTCCGATGACTCGCGAAAAAGTGAAGCCGCCTCCTGCTTGCCCTGCACGGGGCTTCTGAGAGGGGGGCGGCACTGGACACCGTTGGCGAGACCCTCTGGGAGCTCCCTGTCACACTGGGCACAGCTGGCAGGCCTTTCAAAGATGGTCACTGCACTCTGGTTTACACCGAGCCACACGGCATCAACCACACGGCTGAGTCTGTGGCAAGAGGAAGCGGCCAGACCCGCCCTGGTGCCTGCAGATGCCCCCTACACCTGGACTCAGGGGCAGCCTGCGATGCTGCTCAGATGTAAAACCAGAGGCACCCGTGACTCGCTGTGACCTCTGTGAGACCTTTGGCTTCCAGGGTTTGCAAAAGTGAATGAAATGATGAATCACATTAAAAGTGTTTTTATACTTGAAAGGACAAAATGAGAACTGTTAGGTCCCTCAAAGGCCTATGCAGTCTGGCCCCTGCAAGTGCATGGAGCGCACGTTCGGGGGTGAGACCAGGTGCCTGCGCACAGGGGAGACGAGGGCCCGGGCCGTGTCCCTTCCTGGAAGGCGCTCTGCCCAGGACCGGGCGGAGGGAAGCTTCACCACGCCCCTTCCGTCGAGGACACCCCTCCGTGGGCTGTGGTTCTGTGAGAGGGAGCACGTGGCCCTTACGAGGGCCGTGGGCCTTGAACAGACGGGTGACTGCCGGTGCACGGCAGCGAGGAGCAGGGAGATGGCCGGGCTGTGCCTCACTGGCCAGACCTCAGCGTGCTGGCCGGGTGCCCACTCGCAGACACACCGCCCGCTGCAGAGGCCGGCAGAGCCACCGTGCTGATGACGCCCGTGGGCGGAGCCCTCTTACCTGGGCCCTGGTCTCTCCAGTGATGTCCTTGGCTGGACCGGCTGTGCCCGGAGCTCGTCCTGTGGGAGCTGGGTCCCTGTCGTCCCCATCTCCCTGTGGGGACGCATGGTCAGCACGTCAGCAAGCCGCCCATTGCCTGACCCCAGGTACGTGCCGTGCGTGTGGCTGTCGTGAGCGTCGGCAGTTCCAGACTCCTGGTGTCTTTGACATCCAAGGGAAAGCCATGACAATGCGCACACGGAGGCCCTAGGGCCAGTTCCAGACAGAGGGGCACCGAGGCCAGCGTGTGCACACGTGTCCCGGACCCCTGCTGGTGACATGGGGCGTGCTGGGAGGCCCCTTCAAGGCAGGGCCCTGTGGTCAGTCCTGGGGGGCTCACCCCCCGGGGCCGGCTTTCTGACCAGCGCGCCTGCCAGTGGGCGGGACTCTGAGCGCCAGACCCGATTCTGCACAAACGTGCGTCGCACGTGCTTATCCCTTTGAAAACCACTCCTCGGCGCTTACACCGTCACCCCTACGACGTGTCTCTGCTAGACTCTCACACAGCAGGTCTGTGTCCTACCGACGAGTGTCTCTTCCAGGACCTTGACGTCTCCCAGGGACCCACAGACAGAGGAGGTGCCGGCTGCAGCGAGCCAGGCTCGACCCACGCGGGGCGGTTTCCCCAGGGGCTCGCGCGCTCCTGCCAGGCTATGCACAGGGAGCTGCCTGCAGTGCGCGGCAGACAGGCCGCAGGGCTGAAGTCCCATGAGGAGGAGAAGGTGGCAAGGCCTGGCCTGCTGTGTGCAGGTGTGCAGGTGTACGACACCTGGTAGGACCTGGACACGCCCCAGGTGGTGTCCTGCCCTCGCAACACAACGGCTCGGGGAGCCCTGTTTGCGAGGCTGGAGCCAGGCAGACTCTGAGGGCAGCCCGACAGGTAAGAAGGTGGGGTGAGCTCACTCCTCCAAGAAAGAAAACAGGCTGCACAGCTGCAGACGTGGGTCCGAAGCGCGGAGGCCGTGAGACTAACTAAACAAACTCATCGACAGAAAGCTGCTCGACGCGAGTCCCACGCCACCGGTACACGCAGGAGCAAACGAGCAGATGGACTCTTGGGCCTGACCCCTCAGCTGAAAACCAGCGTCTCAGTGCGGTCCCAGGCTGCGTGCGTCACGCCTGGGGGGCCGGGGGGGGGGGCGGGGCTCGCTGTGGCCAGAGTGTGTCGGAAAGCAGGCTGGCAGCACGCATCCCAAACCGGGTCACGTTCTGAGCCATGATTCCGTGAAGCAGCGCACTCTATGTTAAGGAAACGAGGCGCTGGAAGTTACACGCACACTGAGAGAAGATGGAGCAAACTGGAGCTCGTGGTGGGGACCCTGAAGTTTCCAGGGGCCCGACTGGGCTGTCACTTAAGTGGGACCCAGGGCCGCACAGGGAGCAGCAACAGTGGGGCCAGAGCACAGAAAACCCTGCAAGATGCCTTGTCTATCCACAGCTGTCCGTGTTTCTCTTTCATTGTTTTCTCTGCATCCGTGTTGCCTGAACGCACACTCACTACGAGGAAAAGGGAAGCCAAACGTGGGGCGAGCGCATGCCGCCCAGCAGCGCTCATGCTTCGGGGACCGGGAGGGGCTCTGGCACCGCGCAGCTCTCGGTCACGGGTCACTGCCGAGCCCTCTGGGCTGCGCTCTCCTGACGGAACCAAAATGGGCTGCTGGGCAGCGGCCGGGCGTCTCCGTGGTGTCTCCCTCCCACCCCAGCCTCCGGGCCCCACCCCCCGTGCCCCTGCTGCCCACCTGTGTGGTGCGGCCGCCAGAGCTGCTGGCTGACGATGTGCCGGCCCTCCTCCAGGCAGGCCTTGCACACGATGGACTTTAGCTGGTGGAACCTGGCGAGCCGAGACCTCTGCAAACAGACCGGGTCAGACGCTGAGAAACAACAGGGGCCACAGCCACCGACCGTCCTCTGACGTGGGGAGCTCAGAGCACGTCTCCCCAGCAGGCTGCACGCCCGCTGTTCATGTCTGGGCGACACGCCTGTGCGTGTGGCCGAGGCCTTGCTTGGATGCCTCCCAGGGATCCCAGTGCCACGGTGCTGAGGAAGCCGGGCAGCCACCCATGTCCCTAACCAAACGGCCGGCCTTCAGGGAACATTTCAACTAAGGAGCTGTCGCTGTTCCCACTGAACAGGCCCATCGTCTACAGAGGCACCTGAGCAGGAAGCATCTGCAACTGATTCTGAAGCCGGAGGGAGGGAGGGAGGGAAGGCACTGGGCAAATAAGGACGTGTCGGACTTGATGGGAGGCTGCCGTGTGCCCCACCCCCGCCCCCCAGACAGAAGCCTGGGCTCTGCAGCCCGTGGAGGCGATGCGGCTGAAGCCGGAAGACATGCTGACCCTGCAGCCTGGGGCCATGACCCTGGGCTTCAGGCTTCTGGACAACAGTCCTTCCGGGGTGTGAGCAGCAGGCCCAGCACCATCTGAACCGAGTCTGTTTTCCACAGCAAAGCGACCATTAGAAGAAACACAGCACTCCTGGCCTTTCCGACTTCCAGCCCAAACCCTGAGCCTCGCAGTGCCTCCGAGCCACCGCCACAAGCCTACCCCTCGCTCGGAACGCGAAGCCGCTGCGAACTCACGTTTTGCTCCACCAGGGTCTCCACCGAGTACCCTTTTTCAGCCTGCAGGTACTTCTCGTGAAACAGCTTCCCGTCAAACACGTTCCAGGGCATAAGCTCGCTTGTCCTCCAGGGGAAGCCGCAGGCACTGTTGACCAGCACTAGTGTGGTCAGGCCGCGAACCAGCAGGGAGCCCAGCTGCACGGCTCGGGGGTCGACATGATCGAGCTGCGGAGACCAGACGCACAGAGGAGGTCAGGGGGGGCCCACGTGATGGGGACCAGAGCCCTGTGCCTGCGTGCCAGCCGCCTCCGCTCAGAGCTGACACTCCACGGCCGCTGCAGGGACAGAGGCGGCATGCGGCCCCACCCCCCACCAGGCTGAGCCCTCGCGGTCTCTGCAGTGCGTGCTGTTCCCAAAGCTCCCTTTGAAAGGGAGCCGAGAGAGCCGCAGTTCCGGTACCGATCGGCTCGCTGTGCCGTGAGGAGTCACAGCAAGTTGTTCCAGTTATTAAGAACACCATTTTAAACAGATACTTATCGTTTACGACTAAATCGGCTTACCTTATGGGGTTAAGAGGCTGATGATTTTTAGAAATCAAGACAGCCATTCCAACCTACAGAACTTCTGTACGTTGTTGGATGGACCTGATGTGAAACAGTCTTCCTGCTCTGAGCTGCAGAAGCTGCACTCACATGCAACAGGGGCCCTGCTCGGCAACAACCTGGCTCTCCAGTCGCTGTCGACTGCACACAATCCCTGACACCCCGCGGCACCCGCCCACCACCATGGAGGCCATCACTCCTGCTGGTCAGCAGCCACTTGAAGTGTCACCGAGTATCTCGTACAGTTCATAAAACCAAAATAAATCAGGAGCGGTGACATCTCGTCCCCTTCACACTGTGGGGACAGGGGACTCAGCAAGCCTGCATCTTGGGACCTTCTTTCTCATGGTGCAGTGGGGCTGAGGGGCCCACTGGGGCCCTGAAGGGCAGCAGGGGCTGCTTGGGTGACGCCCCAGGCCATGTGGGCACAGCAGGTGGCCCCATGGGCCTCCCTGCAGCAAACGAGCTTCGTCCCGAGACACTGGTACCCACTGCTGTCTGCACCCCCACCTCCAGTCCAGGAACGGCGGGCTAAGTGGGGATGCCGCCCTCCAGCCAAAGGGGTACTCACAGAGAACAAAGGAGGCCGAGGGTGAGACTAAGGGAGAAACTGGCAGGCTTGGCAGGGCCCCAGGCACAGGACCTAGGCCGCTCTGGGCCCTGGCAACGCCCCTCCAGTGCCCACAGCGCCCAGCGCAAAGAGACACGCCCGTGTCCAGTACCCCTGCAAGCAAACACGGTCTCCACATGGCCAGAGTTGGAGTGCTATCTCGGGGCACACGTGTGGCACGCCTGACGGCTTCAGGGTCTCCCATGGACTGCCCACCCATCCGCATGGCACCCCGAACACCTGTCACTACCAATCAGCCCCTGTCCCATAGCTGCGCCTCAGAACGGATGACCACAGACAGCGCCCAGCAAAAAGCCTTCTGCCTGTCCACAGATGTCCCGGGAGGGCCCACACGCAGCGGAGAGAGTGTGGCCTGGCGCGGAGGCGTGCGGTGAGGGGATCTGATGAAGGGAGGCACTAGGCACGGCCGTCCTGTCGGCAGGGTGGGCCTGTGCCCACAGGTGTCACCGCCTTCGCCCTAGCTCCTCCCCAGGTCAGGGTCTGCTGAGCACCACCAACACGTCCCGGCGACGTCCTGTCACTTGACTTCCAACACAGACTCGGTAACTCCCCCAGCTCACGGCAGCAGCCCAGCAGACTGCGGGGGGCCTGGAAGGCTGGGCCGCTCGGAAGAGTGGGAGTCGGAGTGTCGGCACCTCTGCATCTCCCAGGGAATGGGAGACCAGAGGGGGAGCCCAGTCTCACATCTGTGAGGCGTGTCCGTGCCTGGGAGCGCAGGGGGCATCCGCACACAAACGAGGAATGCCAGGCCACGATGGAGTCCCAGAAGCGGCGGAGGGGCTAAATCCAAGTGGGGAAACGGCTGTGGGTTCTGGTGCTCAGCAGCTGCACAGACTGACCGGCACCCACACAGCACCAGCGGCTTGGGGCACATGTCCAGGGTAGCAGGCGGCCCTGCCGGCTCTCTGGGCTGCAGTCTCTACGCAGCCCCTGGTTGGCTGCTGTGGCCCAAAGGCGTGCACAGAGGGCACGCCATGCGCGAGCCTGGTGGGCGGGCTTCAGCCCTTGCCCTGTGCCCTCTTGGTGCATGTGGCTGGGCGTGGGTGTGCTCCTGCCCTCCGCAAACCCACCTGTCTGCCACCCTTGCGGCACCTGCCTGGGGAGAGCCGATGGTTCTGGACCGCGGGGACGGGGAGGCAGGCAGCCTGTGATCTCTCCTGAGAACTTCCCACAAAGGGTGCCCTACTGCACGAGGCCAGCCTGTCCTGCCCGAACAGCTGAGGGCGGCCGTGGCGCCTGTCCGCTCCCCGACTGCTGTGAGCATCTCCTCCTCAAGGGTCTCCAGGCCCAGAGGTGCTCCCCCAACCCAAGATGGAGGCTGGAGGTGGGAAGCAGGTGAGGACTGCAGTGAGATGGGCACCTGGCAGCACGGAGGCAGCAGGCAGCACTCTGGTCCCTGTCCCCACCTTCTGTAATGCTGCTCTGGTCCCTGTCACACACTACCTCCTGCTCACCCAGAGAGCTCACAGGCCCACCCCCCACAAGCCCACCCAGTATGCAGCCCAGGCAGGCTGGGCTGGGGACTGCAGGGCTCCCGGGTTGCAGCCCCGCCTCCTCCTGGTCCCACCCCGAGGCTCTGCCCACAAAAACCTCAGAAAGTCGCCTGAGCACCTGATGCGCCCCTGGGTGAAGAGCTGCGAGGACTGGGGGATGCAGGGTCCTCCCCACCTGCTCTGCCACCACCTCACTTTCTGCTGGGGGACGGCTCACCTCTGGGCTCACGTGTCCACTTAGAAACTCGGGGAAAACTCCCCGGGAGCCTGGGTTTCTGTGTTGGCTGTGCCTCCATTCGTCAACTTTCCAAGTGCCTAACAAGGAGCACATTTCTCCTCGAACAGCTATGCGCTCAACCCCGCATTTCTGTGGCCACTGTAGTGACTCAATCAGTACCATTCTGAGGGCTTCTACTGTATGACAAAAACGTGACTTGATACGTCCTCAAAGTGTTCTGAGCTTATCCACAGGCCTCAGCGTGTCTGACGGGAGCGAGCATTCGCGCAAGAGCAGCAGGGCACCACGACGTGTGGGCGGAAGGTCCCTAAATTTGCTGTCACACAGGGCGCTTGCTCACGTGTCCTGTCAGAGGTGCCTGGCCGTTTGGAAGATGACATGAAGCAAGAGAACACTCAGTGGAACTCGGAGCCCTGGCTTCCTAGCACGGCTCTGATGCCCAGGGGCGCCTGGCTGGGTTGTCCCTTAGTCCCCAGTGTCCCGTCCCACGGACATGCCATCAGCCCCAGTGAGGCGCACACAGCAGCTGGGGTCTGTACGACCTCGACACGTGAGCCAAGGATATGCGGTAAGTAAGCCGCCGCCCTGGACCCGCACACCCAAGTCCAGCTGCACAGTGTGGGGCTGCCGTCTGCACCAGCTCCTCCACAGCGTCACTGCCCGGCAGGATTCGGCTCCGCCACCTGAGAGCGGAGCCCTCCCACCACACCGTGAAGAAACAGCCCCGGACAGAACCAGGGCGGACAGAGCCCAGGCCCGCGGGCCCCAAACTAGGGCGAGGGAGTGTGTCAGTACCTGCAAGTCCGCGAGCTGCCCAGCCGACTTTCCGTGGAGGCACAAGGCCTGAGCAATGAAAGCATGCAGGTCCTCCAGGCACAGCGTGTCCACCTGCAGGGAGAGGGAGAGCCGGCCTCAGCCTCTCGGCCACGGGTCGAAGCCACTGGAGACAGGTGCGCAGGGCGCATCTCAAGCCGCAGAGGCGGCGAAGGGGGAGGTGAGAGGGCCTTTTCTGCCCCGGGGCCCGGAGCCGACCTGGGCAGGAGGAGAGTCTGCTTACTCTCCAGCAGGGCAGACAGTTCTAGAATGCTGAGAAGAATTGGAGTCTTAGAGAGCAGCGGTTATTTTTGGCACAAATCTCCGATGCCGACAACCCAGGGGTGTGCAGGCGGAGCACCCACAGCGGAGGCCCAGGGCTGCAGGCAGCACGCAGCCTCCACGGCCCCGGTGGGGCTTGCACCCACACATCCCAACGCCAAGGAAACCAGGGTCCCCAAACGGGAGTCCCCGCAGATCCTCGGTGGAGTGAAAAGGTCTAACCGTGCTGTGGCAGAGAAATAAAGAGAGGCAGAGACACGGAGACGGCAGGCAGATGGGGGGGCCCAGGAGCCAGGGTGTCAAGGCTAGCAAGCAGGGTGGACACAGGTGCCTCCGGCCTCCTCCTTGTGGGGCCCCGACGGCGACGTGGCCACGCGCCCACCGGTCTTCCCGTCCTCAGAGGGACCCGCGGTGCCTCCTTGTAGGGAAACGCATCCAGTGTGGGGACGGGCTTGGGGACACGACGTGTCAGCTCTGACTGCTCTGACCTGCTCCACCGCATCCTCGTCCCTTTTACTCCAAGGAGTGGCTCCCTCCGCACACGGACTGAACAGCAGCTGATTTCAGGGAGAACCGCCACGCGCAGCTGCGCGGGCGGCCTCAGCACCGCGGGCCCAAGCAGAGGTGCTCTGCTACACCCAGACAGCCCACCTCTGCATTCAGACTGAGGTTTGCTGACCTGCTGGCCACTTCCTGCCACCGGTGGCTCTGAGGAAGGTTGGCTTCAAAACACGGACCCACGGGGCAGAGCCACCGTTCTGTCTGTGTTTGTTGCGGTTCGTGGGCTTTTGGCCACCAACTTTGCTGCTCACAAATCTCGAATGCCAGACTCTCTCCGTCACACCAGTTTTTTAGATTTTCACACAACAGGTATTGCTTTTTAATTGTCTGCTCTGCGGTAGGGACTGGCCCTTCCAGACTTCCCTCAGAGACACAGGGAGCATTTCTGGGCAGGTCTGCGCCCAAACAGGACGCGATTTTGCCCCATGTCACACACGGAACTGCGACATGCGCGCAGCAGCACACAGGCCAGCGCCCCCCACAGCCTCACGGACCCCAAGGCAGGGACTGCCGTGGACAACCGTCAGGACCTTCCTGGTACAAGATGCCACCGCTGCGTCCCCGTGTTGCTTCTGGGTTTAAAGAGTCCCCAGGCGCGTGCCCTTTATGGCCAAACCGACACCAACTCTGCCTCACGCTGATGCGCACTGAAGAGACTTCTATTTCAAAGGTGACTATGAGAGGAAGAAAAGGCCAAAGGGGCAACTTCCCTTGGGTGCCCGTCTCACTGCTCGTTAACCGCACACATGAGCGGAACGCCACCACTCTGCGCCGGGCCCAGAACTGCCAGGAGTGGACTCGAACACCAGCCCCGCACAGCGGGCGGTGCGGGCTGAGCTGTGTTGAGTGCCTGCCGGAGGCTTCGCCGAGCCACCTCTGCAGCCGGAAAGACAACTCCATGTGCACGCCCTGGGAGTGCTGCCTCTGGCACCCGCAGAGCCAACAGAAAACACTTGTTTTCCTGGGTGAGGGAGCGCAGCCACCAGCCCCTCGGCACCTCCCAGCCGCCACCGCGCCTGGCCTGACCGAGCCACCGCAGGTTCTCACGTGGCACTGCCAGCTTGCAAACAGTGTGCACATGATGCACGGTATCAAAAAAAGGTACTTTCACACTTGAACATGACTGGGTCCTGCCACCCTGTTTAAGTTTGCACTTTGCCAAGTCTGGTGCGAATAAAGAAGTGTTCTATGTGAAACAGGAACGCAAAGACTCAGTTCACACCGGCCATGTGCAACCAGGGATGATGTGACATGGCCCCAGTGTGACAGTCCACAGCCCAGAGGACGCTGAGGGAGGAGCTGGCCAGCCCCCTGAAATGTAACCCTCAGCTACTCACAAAGGGGGCTCCGGTCTGAGGGCAGATCCCCACAGCTTTCTCCTCCAGGCGGAAGAGAGGGAGGGTCGTGCCCCCAGGCCAGGGGTTGGGGCAGAAGACGCACGGCTGGGGGTGGGGGAGGCATGTGAGTCCGCATGGCTGTGCCACTGGGCGCTGGCCACAGTGAGGGGCATCTTTTAAAGCTGGTGGTCGGGCAAGGGGCTGGGGACGCCAGGGTTCTCAGCTCTCCTTCTACCGGTGTCTCCACCTGTTGCAAGTGGTATGTGCATGTGTGTGCGCGAACTACTAAAAAGCTAGATCTTTTCATTGGCTGCGATACTTCCCACATGTAAACTAAGCGTAAAATGAGTAAAAAGAAACTGCCTTGCCCGGGGCTGGTTGAGGCAGCGGCTCTGCCCAGTGCAGGAGGCTGGGGAGGACGGTCACTACGACGGCTGCGCCTGCCCCGCAGGCCACCCCCGCTCCCACCCTGGGGCTCCCGTGAGCCCCCAGAGTGGCTGCTGCCCATTCTCAGACTGGAGGCACCTGTCGCAGGAGCGGGCGAGCATCGCCCAGCGAAGGGGCATCCCCCGCCCCCAGTGCAGACAGCTGAGGGGCAGCTCGGAGGCAGCGATGGGCCCCCCACCTGCCCCCCACATCCCAGGAAGCGAGACCGCCGCCCAGCAGTGACACGGCAGCCGGGAGTGGGGATCCGCTGTCTTAAAGCTTCGGAAGCAGGGCCGCCAGGCCCACTCCCCTTACGCACATCGCACCCCGAGGTCGGTGGAGGAGGGCATCTCCCTCGTGCGACACGCACAGCCGTCCCTTAGCTCACGAGCTCTGCGGAGAGCTGGTGCTCACGGCCAGGTGCTGGACAGAGGTGACGCAGCACCTCCCATGAGACAAGGGCGGGAGGCAGGAGCCCGAGTGGCGACAGCCGGGGCCGTGGTTACCTGCATGAACAGGTAGATGAGGAGGCAGCACAGCATCCGGAAGGGGCTCTCCAAGGCCTGCAGCTCTTCCCTGGAGGAGGAGAGGCCGAGGCAGGCGAGGAGCACATCCACACGCCGCGCTTGGGTCCCGGGCTCCTGGCTCAGCCACAGCTGCTTCAGACTAGGCATCCCCCCTGGAGAGGGAAGCCCGCAAGTCCCACCGGCATCATTCTTTGCACCAGCAAGCTGTTGCGCCCTTCTTCCAGAACAAAGACACGAACCCCTGCCCGACTGACATCGCTAGGCTTTAACGCTTAGAGGGACGGAAGGAAAACACCAGCAGAGCCCCCAGTGTGAGAGCCAGCACCCTCGCCCGTCACGGAAATACTCTGCTTTCCGTGTCCCTCGGGGACCAAGGGCGTTCTTCCTGTCTGCGCCGCGCCCTGTGTTGTTAAGGATGCTTTCTGGAGTGTGTCTCCAGGTGCTGTCCTGGGGTGTGAGCCAGGTCAGGCCACCGTGGGGAGCTGGGCTGACAGGCTGGCTCCCCTGCCCCCACCCCTACCTGCAGTCCCCCGACTCCCGGGAGCGACAGCCTGACACGGACACCAGCGCACGTGCAGGTCTGGGAAGCCTGTCTCCACGGCGCATACTCGACTGTGCTCGGTGTGCACGAGGGCCGTCCGTACCTGGGATGTTCATCTGCAGAGGCCTGACGAGGTCCGGGTGCCTCAGGGGGTTCCCCGCATAGACGAACCACTCCTGGACAGGGGGGCAGCTGCCAGCACCACCTGCACAGAGACAGGCCATGTCGGCAGGTGCGCGTGAGGGCTGCCCGTCCCCAGGCTCACGGCATGGACCCAGCCCTGTTGGCACCCCTCCAGCTGGTGCCCCTGGCCTCCTGCCCTCCCCTCCAGGGGGCAGACAGGAGCACCAGGGCTCTGAGCCCGGGCAGCAGGCACTGGTGATGTAGACCTGCGACACGCCTCCTGTCACCAGAGGGAGAAAAGACAGCGCAGAGGCCAGACCACACTGTCGACTTCCTAGAGCACAGGAGTGGTGGCGTGGGTCCCGTTCTCACCTGGACCGACAGCCGGACGGCCCCATTTCCACTCTCGGTCCAGGTCACCCTCCTGCGGACAGTGGCAGCTGCGCCCCCGCCCTGATCCGAGATCCCCCTGAAACAGCAGTCAACCTGTTTTCCTGGAAAACCCTAGAGTTTGGCCTGTCCTCTGGAGTGCCACTTCAGTTCACAGGCTTTAATCTGTCCTCTTTTTGAAAATATAGCAGAAATGTTTGCAATAATTTGGTTTGTCTGAATTAAGATGAAACAATCTGAACACCTATACATCAAAGAAAAAAAAAAGAGCAAATACAGTTGGGCAATTCCTTGGGTGGGGGGGGGGGGAATGGCTGGTTCTCCTCCCAGGAGCTTTGGGTTGCTTGGGCTCCGCATTCAAAGGGTGAAGTGGAAGCCCGAGGAGCCCTCTCTGCCCGTCCTGCTCTCCGCACGCTGGGACGTCACCCACGCAGATGGAAGAAGGGCCCAAACCTGCTCCTGGGATTCCAGCTCATGTGACCACCACCTGCTCACGACCTGGGTCTGCGGGCACGTGCGTGTGGGGCGGGGGTTAGGGTTAGCCACATGGGGCAGGGGCAGTGGAAGGGGAAGGGGAGAAGCAACGTGGGCTTGGACCTCTCAATTGCTGGGATTTTCATTTGTAAGTATGCAACAATCCTCCAGGCTTTTTAAAAAATGCACTTGTCCTGCTGGTTCTGTCCTATGTTTGTAGCGCTGTTTAATCCGCCAGTGTGTGTGGTCATGTGTGGTCATGGTTCTTTAAAGAACAGAAAAACTTTCCATCCTTTTCTGTGTATGCTTGTTTGAAAAAGCTCCCTTCTGGGTCAGCATCGTGCATTTTAACGCATGTGGCACTTCTCAAAGGGGCCGCGCTGACTGGACACTGACTGTTTGCTGGTGGGGCTGAGTCCCCACTGCAAGACCGGCAGCCTGCCCCCCACGCCGGGCCCAGCACACCCACTGGCTGGCTGAGGAGAGGGTGGCCGGGAGCGGACGGCCAGCCCCACTGCTGGAGGCGGCTATGTGCACGGAGCTTGTCTCCAACACTGCCAACCTTGGAGGCGGGAAGGGGTCCCCCCACCCCCCACACTCATGAGGCTTTGCAGTGACTGAAACGAAGACTGTCAGGTCAGAGGCGGTGTGAGGCCAGGGACGGCTGAGGGGTGGGTGATGTTCGGGTCTCTCCCCGCTTTCGGCTACAACGCCACCCTGAGGTCCAAACACCCATATTCGACCATGAAATACCTGCAGGCATGGTGTCAGCCAAACCCCAGCACCCCTGGACTCAGGCTGCTTGCAGGTGGGTCACCTACACCGTCGCTGTAACAGGGGCTCTGAAGTACTAGGTGCCTACCCAGTGCCGGGGGCTGTGGCAGACACCCATCGCGGGCAGGGCTGTGCAGGTCCAGGTCGAAGAACGTGGCTTACAGCATCTGCACTGCGGAGCTGAAGGCCCCTTGATTCTAGACCCCACCTGACAGCAGTGAGCGCCCACCTGCCAGTCACGTGAGGCCTGGAGGATTCGAGCGGCTGCCACTCCCGCCCGCCCGCCCTGCGGTGCAGCCATCAGAGCTCCCCTTGTCCAGGGGGCGCCTTCCTTGATGCAGACACCCTTGAAAGGGCAGCATTTAAAACACACACCCAGCAAATGTGCCCCGGTCACGGACCCGCAGCAAAACGCCCCCTTGAGCAGCACCTGCCAGCTCAGCAGCAGCCCGGTGGGAGCAGGGGCGGCAGACAGACGCCCACCAGGCAGGTACCCACCACCAAGGGCCTCAGGCTGAAAAGCACCTGGTGACTTCAGAGAGGGATCTGCTCCTGACAAGGGGCAGGGGAGGAACTTGGAGGCGTTTGTTTGTAAGGACTTCGGGGCGTGCAGAAGTGATCAAAAGAACAGCCTGGGCCAGAGAAACAAATGCCGTGTTTCTGACCTGGGACACAGTTTCCGAAACAAGGCAGCTGAGGCTGGCGAGGCCAGCGGGGGTGGGGTGGGGTGGGGTGGGGTGGGGGGGCCCCACAGCCAGCAGGATCTGACCGGCAGGGGGACTCAGCAGAGGGGAGAGGCGGCGGGCTCGCCCAGCACCAGCACAGCAGCCTCGATGGAGAGGGGAAGGGGGTTCAGAGTGGGGAGGTGTCCTGTGACACAGGACCCCAAGCTGGGACTTGGAGGGTGAAGGAACACAAAACGCCACCCCGGGAGCGGGGACGCCCATCTCTCTGCTGCTCTTTCCACGCACGGACACTGGAGAAACGTGTGTGCACAAAAAGGATAGAGGGAATACTCCAAAACTCTTCAAGAGAAAAAAGCTATCAAGAAAGGAAAAGCCCAGCAACTGGAGCCCGGGAGGACCGGGGGCGGGGCTGCGGGGAGTCGGGCTGTTCGCCAGCCCTTCCACCACCAGGGATCCTCGACCCAGACAAATAGAAGCCGTGGCCTCACTCTGGTTTCCTGCCCTGAGGCATGGTGCAGACGGCAGCCCTGGGAGGAAGAGCCTGGCAGAAGAGAGTGTCTGAGACAAGGGCACGGGGCTTCGATCACGGCTGTCACGGCAGCCGGGCCTGCGGGGCAGAAGGCAGGGAGCAGGCACTGTGCGGTGGGGCTCGGACGTCTGCAGAGCTGCGCCCTTGGGCCAGAGTTGAGGCTGCGCGCTCCATGTCAGGGTGAGACTTGGGGATGCCAGGCTAGGCCTCCGCTGGGGGTCCTGCCCACCAACCACGGGCGGCCTAGGGCTCCCACGTGCAGAGACCGCAGTGAGCGACTCACACTTGGGAAGCCTCAGAGTGAACGTTCCCGTTGACCCACCCTTGCAAGCCTTAGGTGGGCCCGCGAAGATTCAGATGTGAACAAAGGTCAACACTCTTCAGAGCGCCCAAACCCTTCCAGAGCATGACTACAAAGTACTGGACACGACCATCGGGAGACACAGGTGGACCTGTTACGAGGAGAAAAGTCAGTAAGCAGACCCAGGCTCAGAGGTGACAGGGATGAAGGAGTGTGCAGGCAAGGGTCTGCAGAAGATGTGAGTTTAGGGTCTGGAGGACTTGGTGAAGACAGGGCAGGGGACAAGGGAGGGCCGCAAACGCAGCTGAGCCCTGGCCAGGGGGCGCGGTCTGGGGCGGTGCTGTCCCTGTGCAACAAGCGGTTGGGGTCCCGTTCCCAGCCGAGGCACGAACCTGGGTGGCTGGTTTGCTCCCTGGTCGGGGTGTCCACAGGAGGCAAGCAATCGACGTTTCTGTCTCACATCCATGTTTCTCTCTCCCCACCCCCCGACTCTTCCTCTCTCCCTAGAACCAGCAAACACATCCTCAGGTGAGGGTAAAAAAGGTGCATGCCTTTAACAAACCCGCTGAAAACCATGCCCCTGAGATGAGTTTCACGGGGTGGGCTGGCAGAAGCCCAGGGGTGGCAGAGGACAGGCTGCCAGACTCAGCCTCAGAGCACCAGCGAGGACCCGCCGAACCACGGAGAGAAACAGGCGCGAAGGCCGGGCGGGCCGGCACCTGAGGGACACCGAGGGGCAAACCATGCAGGGAAGTGGCCGGAGGCCCAGAGCGACAGGTGAGAAAGATGCAGACAGAAAACAGTATCTAGCAAACACCACTCGATTTTTTCCAAATTTGACAGGAAAGGTAAATGCGCAGACCCAAGAGGCTCAGGCACCCCAAGCACAACAGAGAAGCCACCGCAGAGCTCCGGGCGAACCCGCTGCTGCAGCTCGGCCGTCAGCAGAACAGCCTAGGAAGCACCCTCACTGCAGGTGGGGAGGCACCGCGGGCGACCGGGTCACCACACAGGCGATGGCATGAGCAGGCACAGCACGAGGGCTTGTTGGAAGTGCCCAACAAAAAATACCTAAAATTCTGTATCTAGCAAAATTATTCTCCTGAAATAAAGATATTTTCAGGAAAAACAACCCGGGGCACTAACATGAGTAGCCCATGAAATGTACAGGCACACCCTTTAGATGGGGAGAGGCGATGTCAAAGGCAACGGGGATCTGCACGAAGAGGCTGAGAACACCAGAAACGGGCACCCCCGCGACTCCTCCCCAGGCGGTAGCTCCTGCAAGGACACATGCCTGTTTGGAGGACGAGAGGGAACCGCAGCCTGGGGGCCGAACCTGGCCGCTGGTTCCCATACAGCCCAAAAGTTTGCGATGCTGCTCACATTGTTTTAAATGACTGGAAAGCCACCAGCAGAATATTCTGCAACCCTGGAAGATTACATAAAATTCAAAGTTTGTGACACGGGAAAGTGAGAGGAAGCTTCAGCAGCGCCCAGGCACACGCCGTCGCTGACACGTGGCCACGGCTGTAGTCGCCCCTCGTAGGACCGCGGGGCTCAGTTCTGGTCACAGGCGTGCGGCTGCCTCAAGGCTGGAAATACTTGTACCGGGCCCTTCACAGAACAAGCCTGCCAAGCCCTGGCTCAAAGCAAAAATAAGACCCTGCGTAGGGGGTTTAAAATGTATGCGTAATCTCATAAAGTGACGACTACATGTTTCCCTTTACGTTAACACTTTCGAAATGACCAAAGCAGAGACGGAGGACAGACAAACGGTCATCAGGGGATGGGGACAGGAGGCAGGACTCAGAGAGACAGCCCACAGGAGCGCCCCTGTGGTGTGGGGCCAGCTCTGGATCTTGATGCGGGATGAGGATGCCAGGGCTGAACGAGGAGTGGAAAAACGGTGGGAAATGAGCAAGGCCTGCGCTGGCCAGGGCGGCCCGGTGGGTGTGGCATCGCCCCACAAAGCGAGAGGTCAGCAGTCGGACTCCTGGTCAGGGCACGCGCCTGGGTGGCCGGTTTGGACCCTGCTCAGGATGCCTTCGGAAGGCAACCAATCGATGTTTCTTTTCCTCTCTCCCTCCCTCCCCCTCTCTCTAAAAAAACTAAAAAGTAAAACACAATTTAAAAAATCTTTAAAAACATGAACAAGGTCTGCAGCCCAGTAAACAGCACACCAACAACACTGTCCTGCCTCACGCTGCACTTCAGCGCACAGGCACCATCGCTGGGAACCGGGCGGAGTCTGAACGGGGTCAGCGCATCATGTGTGCAACTCCTGAGAGTGGGTAGTTCTTTCAAACTAAAAGAGTTTTAAAAATACACGGAAGACATAAAGCAGCACCAGCAAAAACAGTGGGCACCGTGGAGGCGCACCGCTGGGGTCTCTGCACCACACTTAACACGGCCCCACACCACGCGCAGGCAGACTGTGAACACTTAAGGAAGAGCATCGCAAACCCCATAACAACTGCTACTAAAAACCACAGGCGAATCCAACAATCCCCAGGAAAATGTAAAACAGAACACTAAAAATTAATCCACGGATTCAAAAGAGGTCAGAAGAGGACACTAAGGAGAAGAAAAACCGGGCAGAGAACAATGTGGAAGCTGCAGGCCCCACCATGTTAGTGGTCGCACCGAAGGGAAGTGGTCTGAACACCCCAGTCAGGGGACAGCGCCTGTCGGGCAACGTGCTGCTTCCCAGAGGCGCACTCTCAGCACGGACACCGCTCGGAGGTGACAGGCGGAGCAGGTGTGCTGCAAGCATCAGCCGCAGGATACTGGAGTCCACGCACTAGCACCAGACGGAGCCAGCTTCAGGACAAGGCACATCTCAGACACTAAAGGAGGAAATCCCATGATGCTGTAAGAGTCAACTCATTAAAAAACAACAATCCTCAATATATACGGACCTAACAACAAAACTTCAAAAATATCTGAAGCAAAAGCCAACAAAACTGAACATATAAAAGAAAATCCACAATAGCATCTGAAGGTTTCAACAACCTTTCTCCAAGAAGGAAGAACAAGTCAACGGACGGCTGGTATGCGACCTGATCGTCCACATTCCTGCCTGGAACTTCCGGGACTTCCAAGCCCCCGCGGGCTCCTGAGCTCGCCGAGCAGAGAACACAGA
Organism: Anoura caudifer; assembly: GCA_004027475.1. Classification (NCBI taxonomy): domain Eukaryota; kingdom Metazoa; phylum Chordata; class Mammalia; order Chiroptera; family Phyllostomidae; genus Anoura; species Anoura caudifer. Next base: position 98,216 of record PVKU01001471.1, read on the forward strand.
GTGCCCCTCACTGTCATCACCATAAACACACCGGCGGGGCAGCATTCCACTTCCACATTCCAGCAACGTCAGCTGATAAAGGAGAAAGCCAAGACGTTGACAAAGGCAGAAGGAACGTAAAGATCAATGATGAAGACAAGTTCAACGAGACTAACTTTTCCTGTTATTACGGCCATCTAACGAGAGTGCACCGATGAAGAGCTGACGTTAGCAAGGGTTAAGCATTTCACCTCATTGAATAAGACAGAGCTGGTCCGTGAACAGCGGGAGTTTGAGCTGCAGAGCCTACCTGCACGCAGGTTTTGGCAGGGGGATGGGCGCAGCCCGAAGCTCAGCTGCGCGAGGCTCGGCGCATGAGCGCCGTGTGAGGCTGCGGGTGGGCTTCTGACCCAGTGTGGGGGCGATGCCCCGATCCCTGAACTGTTTTGTTCACGGGTCAACGGCACTCTAGAAACAATTCCAGGCAAATATTATTCTATAACGTAAATATTTTTCATGATGAAAACACACTTTTTTAATCGTCAGTCAATGTGCAATCCTGTTGGGAGAGAATAGGGGCAGAGAGCCATATGTGAAAGACACTCAACAATATTTGGCTCCAAAGCTTATTACATGGGTTCTTTTGTTTCTGTTTTTAAATCAGCTTCTTTCCCATCACCTGTCACGTCAGACCAGTCTTGGGCGAGAAAGGCCACACAGCCTACTGTGAGAAGGGCCTGCCATGTCACTGCTCTGGCCACTGGCGTCCTTCCCCTCCCTACGCTTCTGCTGCCACTGCATGATGGACAGAGAGCGGGAAGACCCGTGAGCCTAATTACAAATAGCCTAAAGGGAAATTTTGTTTACATTTTAAACATATGTACACTCCTACAGAAGGAAAGGGTTTTCTTACTTTTAAGAAGCACAAGTCCTCTGAAGGCATAAAATACAGTATTTTATAGAAACAACATACTTTTTTTAATGACTGCTGACCAACCCCTGGCTGGTCACACGCAGATGCCTGTGGCATTGACCCCAACATCCCACGGACGCCCGTGGCGTTCTCCACTACAGACTTCGCTGAGAACAACCCGACGGAGCGGTGTCCATGTCCTCACTGGCCCGAGTCCCCGAACTCACCAGGCCCCTGCATCGCCCAGGGACTCACCTTGGCTGTCCGCCAGCAGGAGGGAGTAGACCCGCTGCCGCACAGGGCGGTAGATGAAGGCCTGGCTGGGCAGGGCCTGGTCCAGCGCGTCCTCCAGGGTGTTGCTGCACTCGACCTCCCCGCTGGTCATGATGCTGTACACCAGGTAGCTCTCTGCCTGTACGTGACGGGCTCTGGCAACCTGTTCAGAATTTAGACTCAGTGGGTTTCTCCTTGGAACGGAGAAACAACCTTTAAACAGAAAACGTGAGCACCTGGGTCCCACACCAGTGCTTTGAAGACTCAGCAATGGAACTGTCCCCCAAACTCGAGCTGGCGCCTGGGCTTCCAGGCTGGAGCTCTCCATGGCTCCCTGCCCTCCAGGCCCCGAGCACCCGCCAGACTCACTGACTCCGCAGCACGGCCCTGTCCACCAAGGGGAGGCTGCTGGACAAGGCTCGCCCCACCATCCACAGACAGAGGTCCACCCAGGGCCCTCGTCTATGACTCTGAACAGCTGCCACAAACCCTTCGGCAGCCCAGGTCCCTGGATAAGGCCTCAACCCCATCCCTGCACAGCCGTCTGGGCCTCACAGAGCCTGCCACCAGCAGGCACGTGCACTCCTGTGGCGCTCCTACCTCGCCTGCATCCCCCACCCCCGCAAGCCCTCTGCTCCCCTCCACATGGGGCTTGATGCACAGCGACCCTGCAGAGGGTGGTTTTCTTGTCTGATCCCTCCACCGAACCACAACCTCCTTGGGAAGAGAAACTGTCCCACTCACCCCTTTGCTCGCTAACTTCTTACGGAGTGAAGGCCGCGAGCTCAGCCTGCATCAGTTCCTGCCTCGGCATGTGGTAGGTGAGCAGACATGCGGTTCTCATGTTCTCATCCAATGAGAACCTAACATCAGAAGGGCTGCAATAACCTACATACAGGTCTTACTCTCCCGTGAAGAATGTTCTTATCACTGCAGGAATAAATTCATCTACACCACCATCCAAAATGTAAATCCAGCTTTTCACAAAGATGGCACCCAAAGCGAAAAAGGATGCCCCTGCCCCCCCCAAAGCCGAAGCCAAGGCAAAGGCTTTGAAGGCAAAGAAAGCAGGGCTGAAAGGCGTCCACAGCCACAAAAAGAAGAAGGTCCACACGTCACCCACCTGCAGAAGCTCTAAGACGCTGCAGCTCCGAAGGCAGCCTAAATATCCTCGGAAGAGGGCCCCTGGGAGAAACAGGCTTGACCACCATGCATCATCAACTCCTGACCCCTGAGTCAGCCGTGAAGACGACTGTCTATTGGGTTCTTTGTGGATGTCAAGGCCAACAAGCACCAGATCAAACAGGCTGTGAAGAAGCTGTATGACATTGACGTGGCCAAGGTCAACACCCTGATCAAGTCTGAGGGGGAGAAGGCCTACGTTCCGCTGGCTCCAGGCTACGATGCTTTGGATGTTGCCAACAAAATTGGGATCATCCAGACTGAGTCCAGCTGGCTAATTCTAAATATAAAAATTTTATGCTATAAAAGAAAATGTAAATCCAAACAGCCTTCAGCTAACGGCATTTTAAATGTGGCATGAGGATAACTTGGAATATCAAAAACTGAATCAGACCGTCTCATTATTTACACACAAGAGTTATGTTGATTCAGCACTGCCGACTTGAGTCTTAGTCTCCTCATTCCTCACTTTCTTCGTAAGTGAAACAGGGTTAACGAAAAGTGCCAACCTCACGAAGCTACTGTGAGGACTGAACACAGCAACAATGCCACGTGCTTGGCCTGGCGTTTCACGCATGCTCACATGTGCTGACTTACCGCACGTAAAGCTGGAGAGACTACTACACTGTGTTTCTGCAACACGGTGTTGCCAAACTCTCTTCAGATCAGGATGGCAGACAGGCTAGCAGCTTTAAGGTAAGGCTTAAAACAAGATTTTAAAGAGCTATTACTTGATACTCCAACCAACTGAAGATTATCAGAAGGGACCGATTTCTCCATGTGCTCCTTTTGACAGAGAATCTATCCGAAATGTCGGTTAAGTAGTTCACAATCCTTTAAGGCTACAGTTTCTAATTTATTTTTCTACTCTTCCACCATTTCTGATTTTTCTTATTCCTAACAAACTGGTATTCCAACAAGTTTATCTAGGAAGTTATAAATCATATTTACCCTATCAAGAAATCTTAAGTTTTAGCAACTATACAGATTCTGAAATATAAGATTCTTGTGTGGGTGTACAAAGGGTTTTCAGTTAAGCTGTCTAAATTATAATTTCACTATCAACTAACTCAGTGTCATCTAGTGCGTGGCTCTTACCTCTGCCCTTCACGGTGGACACATCGCACTCTACACTTGGAAAACCGTTAGCGGCTCATGCAGTCTAAAGTTCTAAAGCCATCAATAGTGCAGTTCATCCGACATCATGTAAACACACGGGGAGCGCACCTGGGGTGCCCGGGGTGATGGGTGTGGTTCAAATGCATGCGTGCCTGGGCTCTGGTTGCCTATCTGATAGGGCTGAGAGATGACACTGAAAAAGATTTTAAGGTAAAATATAAGAGGCACTTAAGAAACTTCAATTTATTTTCAAAGACATAATTAAGTCCAGCAGGTGTGTCACTGTGCGCTCATCACACAGTCCACCGTCTAGGAGGGCACCTTGCTCCCTGCCTGCAGGCAGCAAACCAGGGAGCCCCCGGTGCCTCCTGTCCAGGCACCGCCACTGCCCGACGTCCTGCCTGCACACAGGCCCAGGTCCCCTTCCTCACTCCCTCGTTCCCTCCCACACCCCTGTACTCTGACCTCCGCCACGGCCCTGGGTAACCACAGCATGCTGAGGCCACCTAAACCTCCCTGCTGCCTCTCTCAGTCCTGACCCAGCTTCCCCTCTGCAGCCTGGGACACCCTGGCCTTCTCTCCTCACGCCTGAAACCTGCCTCCTGGATCTCACGCTGTAGTCATTCTCTGCTCCCCCACCTCCGCTGCCTCTCAGCTCTCGGGGCCACACTTCTTCAGGCTCCACCCTGGTCTTCTACCAGGACGGCTTCCACTCCCACAGACAAGACAACTAGCAGACACCTGTCTGCTGCCCAGAAGTGGACACTGAGGCCCCCGTTTCCGACTGTCACATGGCTGCCCATGGATCCTCCCCTCCTCCTGCCCCCAGAGAAAGGCTGACCTTCGATCAGTTCCACTGCTGAGACCTGCCCATTTCCACTGCCCTCTTCCTGATCCCAGCCCCTCCGCCCTGTGCCCGGGCTCTGCCCCAGCCCCTGCAGTCCGCTCTGCGCACCGCAAGCAGGGCTTCCAAGGACAGCACGTGATACATCAAACCCTGCTCAATCTCCAGCACCCTCTCCGGTGAGTATAAAGGTTAAGTCCTGAGTGCGTTCAGAAAACTCGGCTGCCCTCTGTGGTCTGACCTCGTCTGTAGGCACTGCCCTGGCAGGAAACCGGCTGAGGGGCCAGGATGCCCACTACAGCGGCCAAGGCCGCCAGTGGCCTTATCACTGGGGCAGCTGCTGCCCAGGCTCACAGAGCGGGCCAAGCCAGGGAGGACGCATGCTCGGCCACACACAGACGGGGATGGGAGTGTGCGGGAAGCAGCAGAAGCAGCAGAGAGGGCCCAGGCTGGCACTGTGCACGCTGGCAGGTGGCCATGCCACACGCCTCCATGGCTCTGCTTGGTGGCTTCCTCTTTCCCCACCTGTCCTTCAGGCTCCACAGGCCACCTCCACTCTTGTGCTTCTAGACTACTGACCACAACAGTCTCAGCTCGCTCTCCAGGGGCCAGTGAGCCTCCAGGCCAGCAGGTGAGGCGAGCGTGATCTTACAGTCAAACTTGCAGTCAAAGGCCTGGGTCCACACAGGGTGGTTTGTGACCACACAAGACGCCTGTGTGTCCAGGTGAAAATGGAGACCAGTGCAGCAGCTGCAGAGCTGTGTGAGGACCGAAGGAGGCAACACGATGGGTGACGGTCACGGCCAACTGCCTGTGGGGCGCTGCTGGAGGGTCAGCTCTGCACGGGCCAGTTAACCCGGGGCCCCGCCAGTCCACCTGCAGGGCACAACCGAGAACTCTCCAGCCAGGTGCAGACCCAGCTTTCCTCTGTGCGAACCGGATGCTCCTCTCTGTGTTCCCGACTCTGTGCTGAGCCAACACCCAACCTCCCCGCCACACGGATCTTCCCGCTTCCTGCTGCCTGTCGGCACCGGCAATGGTCCCAGCTCCCATTCTTTGTCCTTCATCGAACCACAAAAGAAAGTGCTTCCAGGTAGAGTAACTGTCTGAACTCCTTAAAACTTTTCCACCTGGAACTCTCCTAAAGCACGCATTATATTCTACTTGTATTATAACCTTCTGTTAATAAGTTACTTATCTGCTACAATGGATGTAACAGAGAAAGACAACACCTAGAGCTGGAAGACGAAGGGAATAGGGAATAAATACTTCCTTCAAGACGCGAGGAGCAGCTGCTCCCACAAGGACGGTGCACAGGCACAGGGCTTGGTGGAGAGAGGAACCCTGTCTAGCAGGACACGCACCAGAGGGGCGGTTCCAGGGCGTGGGCGACACTGTCAGGTGCAGCGTGGGTACCACAGGGGTTCCGGGTGGTCTGAGGTTGTGATGGAAGACACCAAAAGACCAGTGACCAGTAGGAAGGCAGGATGGCCGGAGACAAGAGGATGATGCAGCCCGAGCGGCCGCAGGGGTGAGGGCTGGCGGGCCCCGGCCTGGTTCAGCGAGTTCCCCCTGCCCCCGACAGCAGTTATGAGGCGCAGACCAGGGCTCCGCTCTGCACGCAGTGTGACAGTTGTGCTGGCTGGGCAGGAGCCACCAGGAAGAGCCTCGCTGCAGTGGCCCCGAGAGGACGGCTAGGACTAGAGCACCGGGCTTGGGGGCACCGCTTCTGAAAAGCCAGAGCTAAGTCCTGGGTTTGCGATGTGTGTGGCCGGATGGGCGATGGCAGAGCTCACCATCCAGGATGAGGACAAGTGTGTGCGTGATGTCAAGAGGTCAGCGTTGACCTCGAGGTGCCCATGGGTGTTCCTGCGGGCACGCCCCTCACCCCTGACAGGCCTCGAGGAGAGAGCGATGCCCTGACACAGAGCCTCACACATCGGTGCCCGACAAACAGCGGTCCTCCCATCCAAAACCCGGAGGGCTCTGTACTGCTTTCTACCTCCAGTCCAAATCCCTGGTGTGGGATCCAGCAACTTTCACAATCTGCCTGCGGTCCGCCTTTTCTGGATTGTTCTCCCTACTTCTGCCCCGAAACCCCACCCTCCAGCCTGCTACTACTACTGTCCCCGGGCGACACGGGTCCCACACTCCTCACCTCTCTGCCCACCGACCTCTCAGTCTCTGCCTGTTCAAAGCACACGTTGGCCCCGTGAAGGTCTGGCCCCACCTCCACCTTTCTGGGAGCTTCCCTCTGTGCCTTAACCCACAGCGACCACTCTCCTTCGAAGCACCAGAGCTCCCTCTGTAACACTCCCGTGACAGCATCAGACATGGTCTATGGCCCTGGACAGTGTAGCTCGGCTGGTTGGACGTTGTCCTGCAAACTGAAAGGTCGCAGGTTCGATTCCCGGTCAGGGCACGTGCCTGGGTTGCGGGTTTGGTCCCAGTCGGAGCGCATGCCAGAGACAACCAATGGATGTTGCTCTTGCGCATCAATGTTTGTCTCCCTTTCTCCCTCCCTTCCACTCTAGAGTCAGTAAAAGAAAAAGTGTTTTTTTAAAGGATGTGGTTTACAATGTGAGTTTTCATGACTCACGCCATACTTCCCAACTAAACTCCTCGGGTCCTGCTGTATGTCCCCACAATGCCTGGACCGCTGTAGGGAGTCAGTACTCAGGAGTCTGCAGTGGGTGCGTTTTCAATCAGGACACACTAGGTTTGGGGGGGCACACCTACATACCTCTAAGATTTCAGTGTCTGAAACCATGGTGACTTGCTGCTTGATTTCGGGCTCCAAATTCATCGGAACTTCTTGTTTGGATTCAGAGTCTGAACTCACGGGAACGTCTTGCTTGTCCAAAGTTGTCACAGCTTTGGGTGGGTGGGAAATCCATGGAGATGTCTGTCCTGGCAAAAGATATGACGCCATCGCTTTGTAGAAAAGAGCTCTGTTTGGCCCCAAAGGTAACATCTCTTCCAGCTTTTTCACCCCTTGGTGTAAGCGAAGAACTTTAGATATGTGGTCTGCCACGGCGAAGACCACACTGCCTTTCTTATCACAGTTCTCTCTCGCGGAGGTGTAGGAAGACAAGCACTTGTACCGGAAGGTCTCGAACGTGCCCTCCGGGACTATGTCGTTGCCCAGCAGGCAGGCCAGGAGAGGGAGGTCCTGCAGGCCGAGGTCCAGGCTCGCGCAGAGCTTCTGCCTACACAGCATGATGGTGGTGAGGCTGTCCAGGCAGAGCTCGCTGATCGAAAAGTAGGGGCAGGTGTCATAGATCAGGTAGTCGGTGTCTTCTCCGAGAATCCCCAGACAGCTATTCTGCAGGCCGTAAGAGGCCACCTCGTAGTCGGCCTCCTGTAGGGAGCACATTGTGTCCTGACCCAGGGTCTTCAGAGCGAAGCGCGTGAATATGGCCAGCCCCGAGGGGATGAAGAACATGTTCCTGCCGGGCTGCTCCCTGTGCGCCCTGATGTAGCGGAAGATCCTAGCGATCTCCCTGCTGTTCTTCAGTCTCCGTCGCACCCACTCGTCTCGCTTGTCCGGCTCCACCATGCCGTCGAAGAAGAACACCAGCTTGATGCCAGCAGCCGTGAACGTTCGCACAAAGTCTTCCAGGACAGAGAAGTATTCTTTCCACTGGCCGCCGCAGACCCAGGACTCAGGAGTGTACCAGTACCTGAGGCAGCACATGGCGTCGACGACGATGGTGGGCGTGTGCCCCGGGTACTTGCTGCGGTGCTGTTCAGCCAGCTCCCGGAAGTTCACCTCCGTGCACACCTGCGGGCAGCTGCTTCCCACAAACCCGTGCAAGCCTCTTACGCCCATGACCGGACTCCTGGCAGGACCTGAAAGGAAAGCAAGCAGCTGTTACGGCACCACCTGCAAACGCACGGCACCTCGCAGAGCACACCTGCGGCCACGTGGAAAGGCCACAGTGTCCGAGGGGCCTGCAGGGAGCTCCGTGACCACACGGGAGGAGCTTTACTCAAGTGCAGGTCCCCTGAGGTGGACTTTCACAAGGACGACACAGTGCAGCACCTTTCAAGGTTTTAACTAAGACTACTAGTCAAGAGATTTCTCAACTGAATTCAAGACGCTAACAGTTTTCAAAGAAGTCATATTCCCCACCTAGGAACCCAAAGAGAAGTTAACTTTGAAAACCTAAAGCATAAACTTATACTTCTCAAAATGATTTTTCTGACTGCAGGAAGCCAGACCAAAAACAGAAGTACACATGGTATGACTCTATTTACATAAAATGCTAGTTCACTGAGAGGGAGGGTGGACTTATGGAGAGGAGACTGTACGGGTGGTGGATCCAACACTATCTTGGTTGTGGTGGGTTCACAGGTAAACACATGCTAAACTGTAAACTCTAAGCATATGCAGTTTCCTTATGTCAACTACACCTCAATAAAGGGGCTAAAGAAGAAAACTAACCCTGGCTGGTGTGGCTCAGTGGACTGAGTGCAGGCCTGTGAACCAAAGGGTCGCTGGTTCGATTCCCAGTGAGGGCACATGCCTGGGTTGTGGGCCGGGTCCCCAGTAGGAGGCATGTGAGAGGCAACCACACGTTGATGTTTCACTCTCTTTCTCCCTCCCTTCCCCTCTCTAATAATAAATAAATAAAATCTTAAAAGAAAAAGACAACCAGTTGACCATGAACGAGGCATGGTTCGGAGGCGCTGACCACCCGCACAGTGGAAAACCCACATACGACCTAAGCTGGCCTTCCGCATACACGGATCCTCAACCTCAGACCCAAAGCACAGCGTGTGGACGTTCACTGCCACTAAGTCTGCGTTTGTAACATCCGAGATGGTCAAGAACTCTGAATGGAAGACTGCCCTTTCTAAAATGTAGCTCAAAGAGTTAGAGCTCAGAATCTGGAACAAATCGAAGCAGAGCACCTTACAAGAGGTCCTCATATAATAAAAGCGGTAACAGAAGACATCACCGAGCAGGTAACATCCACCAAAGGTCAGAAACAATTCCAGGATGACATCTTTCACCTTAACGGCCTGTGCTTTTCACTTTGGTTTTCAGTGTTGTCAGGGCTTAGTGTCATTCGACAAAACAAAACAAAACACCCTCATTTTGTAAAAGGTGGCATGAGAACACAGAGCCTGTCCTCTCCCAGGCTGAGGACTGAGCGCAGCAGACTCCCCATGCTCTGAAGACAAAGACCCGCACTGCTCAGATGGCGTGGACGGGCCAATGCCTACAAGCTCTGTTCCACAAATGAAGGAACTGTGAACCCAGGGCCAGGTCAAGAACAGGCACCAGCACAGGGTCACCATTTAAGCACTTACTGCCCATCGGTGGGCACTGGCCCTGTCGGTAGAATCTGAAGTTCCCTGTTTAAGAGTCATCACGGGAAGAAAACACAGAAGTTGAGTGGACACAGGTCATGCACACAGGCTGAAGTGGAGAGAAGCCTTGCACATTGCATTATTAACTGTGGTGGGAACGCACGGACGCACACGCCCCAGCCCGCCGCAGAGCTCTTCCCAGCGTGGCGTTCGCCAAGGGAACGTCACAGGGCCTGCCACTTCTGCGGCAGAGCGGACTTGACCGGGCAACCATCTCAACTCTAAGGCTGTCGCTTGGGCCTCCAGGCGCGGACCCTGTGTCTAGGAAGGTGACATCCAATTTCTGCCGGGGGCCGGTGGGGGGCTCTTAGGACTGTCCAGTGGTGGGCAGGTGCAGGTCTGCAGCGGGCGTCCAAGGACACAAGGGTGGTCACGATGCCTGGACTCCCCGGATCCCATGCCTCGCCTTGAGAAAAGCAGGCTCTCGAGGCGTGTTGACGAGCAAGACGGAAGCGGGAGCGTGACTCGGTGTCCAGTTTTTCGACGGTCTCCAGGCTGGGTGCTGCGGGTGCTGCGGGCGCCTCCCCAAGCTCACCAGCAGCCAGTGGGAACACAGTCGAGTCTGCCTTCACTGCCTTGCCCCCCTGCCCCCGCTCCCACAGCCAGGCCCCCCTCTGCAGAGCGGCCAGGCCACGTGCGAGTTGGCTGCCTTCCCTAGCCAACAAAAAGGGATTTTTGTTTCCAGCATTTTTCTACTGAAACTGCAAGTGACAACACTGGGTTTCCAGAAACACTCTCCTCTTTGTTGTACAAGGAGTCGGCTCGGCTCGGCTTTGACTTCATTCACAAGTTGTTCCTCCTTTCTCACCCCAGTCGTGAAAAGCTCAGTATTTTAACTAAACATGCTCTGGTGTTCCCTGTCTTTCATGCAGCCAGTCTCTCCCAGTTCAAATCACAAACTCCCTCAGGAATGTCACCTCACAACGTGCTCTCCCCTGGCACCTGCAGAGACAAATCCGGATGCGCGGAGGTCTGGGAACCTGACGTGAGAGGCCCTTCCAAACTGCAGCTCCACACGACCCCACCCACCGGCCACCCAGCACCCGCCAACAGGGGCAGTGCAGTGGGGAGCAAAACACTTCAAAATATAACTCTGTGGACATTACCTTTCTAAATATTTTTTTTGGTTTTTAAACCTTTGATCCCACCTGCAAATTATAAGGAAACTTTCATTGTTTAGAAAGAAAACAGGAGTTCTGTCTCATTTGGTAGGAGTTCTATTGCCCAAAACAGCCTGGGCATCAGTCCCACCACTGAGAGCCTCTCCAGGGCACACGTCCCACTGTCGAGTCCCTGACACCCGGCACGTCCGCCACACGCAGGCCCGGGGTGCGTGAGTGAACAGACTGATGGCGGTGTTGGGGGGCCAGTGTGTGAGCAGAGATCAGGAACCACCAAGTTCACAGGCTCCAAATACAGACAAAGGGAGAGTCGGAAGCGGAGCCACTGCCCTCGAGTGGCATCAGTGCAGGGGACTCACGGGGAGCAGCCAGCAGGCGCACAGGGAGCACCCCCACCCCCAGGCGGCCTCACTCCCTGGAATGGCTCCGTTCTCCTCACAGCCACCCCAATCCCAGGTACTGGGTTACCAGTAAACAAGGAAGCAGACGGAAGACAGACAAGTCCAGAAGCTGCTTTATTCACAACCTGTCAATGACAGACAGAGAAATGGAGTGCGGCATGCCTCGGCAACAACACACCAACACCACCTGCCGCTGACAGTAGGGGTCCAACCACATGTCCAGAGGGCGGGACCGTAGACAGCCATGGGACACGTCCCACGTGCGGAGGGCATTGGAAGGGCTGGAGTTGGTTAAAAGAAGCTCCTTTAAGTTGGAGACAGGCTAGCTAATGTCTTACAGAGCAACAGAATCATAACCTTGAATTTACCTTTACTGAGCAACTTGATGCTCCCAACAAACATCTACAAATTAACAGGCAACAGCAGTGTCTGGGCTCAGGTCAGGAGTAGAGAGCAAAGCCAGGGGCACCCCTGTAGGAGTCGAGTGGCCCCAGGTAACCAGGACACAGGTGCAGCCCTCTTTGCCCCGTGCACCCGAGACTCCAACAGTCCCACACTGGCTGCCTGCGGTCCTCAGTGGGGCCCTCCTGGCCCCCGTGGAGCATCTGAAGCCTGCTCTTCCTTCTCTCCTGTCCTCCTGCCTCACCCACCAAGAGCAATTTACCACGAGCCCTTCCACAGAGGGGTAGGAATAGGGGCTGATGGTTCCAAGGGGTTCGCCCCACAGCAGCCTCTTCTGGGCCCCCGAGGCCCCGACCCTGGGCTTCCATGCTCCTCTGTCCTTGCAGAGCCCAGTCTTGCTTAGCAAGACACTGCTGAGAAGTGCAGAGAGAATGCCCAGCTCGACATCCATCAGACCCCTCAGCACTCACCCCAGCTCTTGCTGACCCCTCGCTCTGCCTGGGGGCTGTGAACTCCCAGGTACTCTTGCTGTGTGCGAGGTCAAGCCCCACCCCGCTCCCCTATGGCAAGTCTTGAACAAAGTCTTCCTTCCTGTTCCACGTGTCAGAAGTAGCTTATTCCAACAAGAAACGGAAGCCTGCAGCTATTGTGATGCACTTCACTGTGCCTAGGTAAACCGGTCCAGAGGCTGATGCCCCGGAGGACCCCCCAACCCCCCACCCCTGTCTGGCCTCGAGTTCTGGTGCAGACTGTCGCAACACCCTGATGCAGATGCTCAGTAGCTGGTGGTGCCCTCTGTGCCGTGTCCTAGGGCAAAGTGGCAGAGCCGGGCAGCACTGCTGGCAAAAGGGAAGGCCCTGGAACAAATCCACACTGAGTCGAACTCTAATCTCCATCCCTTGCAGGGAGATTCTGAGCAGGTTACCTTACTCTGTAAGCTTCACTTTTCTTACTTGCAAAGTGAGCTCTATAACACCTACCTCATAAGTTGTTGTGATGCAATTTCATTTAATTATAAATTTTTCATCAGTTGCCTAAAGTTTAGTAAAATCTGCTCAGCACCAGTCCAAAATTCTTAAATAATCTCAAATTTAAAACAAAGCCATTTAGTATTAGTGAGGGTTTACTATACTTACAATTTTTATAACTCAGGTTATTTTCTGATATTGGGAGTATATTTGTAAAAAAAAGGAGTAAATTTCTAAAAATGTAGCCATGTTCTAGAACATCACAAAGAAAAAACTACTCGTAACCTCATCTTCCGGAGACGGGGACTATAACAAACACTTTGGAGTGTCTACTCCTAGTGCTTTTCTATCATCTGCTGTGCATCTGCATCTGCGGTGAACACACTCCCAAACCGGCACGTTCGCCTCTTGCAGGGCCGTTTTCAATGGGCATGCAATGTGGGTGCAAAGTGAGCTGCGCAACCCCACTGCCGAGTGTGCAGGCTGTCACCAGTGCCGCCAGCCGTAAGGACATGAATCACGCCCACGTGTAAAAATCTTTGGGCACATGTCCGTCACTTCCTTGGGGTGAATCTCAGACACGAAACTGCTGAGGCAAAGCAAAGGCATCTCCTGGTCATTCTTCTCCAACAGGCTGTCCACCTGGAGCGGTAACACATCAGCTTTCGGCTCTCACTACCACCAGGGGAGTTTCCTCTGAACAGAAACCGGTTTAACTCGGTCAGCAGTCAGCTTTGTGGCAGATGCGGGCCACGAACGAGACAGACCTCCAGCCCTGCCCTCCGGCAGGGACGTGTCCCACAGGCAGCAAGCACCGGGGCCTAACTGCAGGACAGGGAAGGGCAGAGACTGTGAACCCGGGGGACACACAGAAGGAAGACCCGGCCCAGGTCTGGGACCCACGATGGCCAGATGGAGACGGGAGACAAGGCAGACGGGAGGCCTGACGCAAGAGTGAACAGGCATAAATTTAAGTCCGTAAAGATCAAGTCCGTAATCTATTTTATTATTAAGTGGGTGTTTCTAAGGTGCTTCACATGTGTTTTACCTAGTTTGACCCGCAACTTCATGTATAAGTTGTGCCTTAAACATGGAAAAGGGAAAAGAAATAACCCCTCTGCTTTGGGAAAAGGGGAGAGTGCCGAGGCTGCAGCCAGAGCCGGCGGGCCGGCAAAGGGACTTGAAGACCACACGTGCGTTTGCACCGCACCCGAGGGAAGTCGGGGCGCAGCGCAGGCTCTCGAGCGTGTGCACTTCAGCAACGCCGCCCTGCTGCTGTCCTGGAGGTGGGTGAAGGCGGCAAGACTGGAGATAAAGGAGGGGCTTCCACGGACACTGGCTGTTCCGGCTGGGCTGCCGGGGAGCCCGCACCCTCCCTCCAGGGCTACAGAACCCCATCTCCTACCGCAGACGACCGAGGAGGGTGGAAGGACCACATCCTGGTCCCCCGGATAAACCGAAGGTCCGAGAGCTACATCCCCACCTGTGCTCGGCTGAGGTTCAAGTGCAGCTGACCGCACTCCAGGCCCTGCGCTGGCAGCTGCGGACACAGCAGTGGGCAGGATGAAGTCCCTGTCTAGGATCTGGGTCTTTGAGGAGAGAGGCAAAGGCCCAGGTCGTCGGTCAGGAAAGAAACCCGGCGTGCACACAGGTCAAAACACGTGACGTTGCACACCGACACGTTCCTCTGTCCTACCCATTTTCTGCAGATAACATGGCCACGATTTTAATCAGAGAGCCTCGGAGCGAACGCCCCCTAGTCCCGCCGGCACTGGTCGGTTTTGCTCAGACTCTGGCGCAACAGGTGCACCTGTGGGCAGAGGCGGGAAGACCTGGGCAGCGCCAGCGGTGTGAGGTCACAGGTGGCTGCCGAGAAGCCGGGACTGGAACCTGTCAGCCCCCGAAGCCTGTGGCTCGGTCACTGGGACATGCCCCACCCAGCACTCTGCCCTTCAGCCCCAGGTCTGTCCTTCTGGAAGGTTCTCCCAGTCCCAGGGGCCCTAACAGAATGACCAGGACCCCAGGGGCGACCCCAGGGGCAACCCAGGTGCAGGGCCCTGGGCCTCTCCCACCCCCTGCAGCCGGTCGGCCCCTCAGGGGCCAATGGAGCGCGACACTGTCGCCCGACAGAAGAAAACCGTGCGCGCACCCGTAACACTCGAAGCCTCATTTATTCACAACTCAGAATAAGAACCCAACACAAATTTTTAAATTCATGAGGTATAACTAAAACAATCTTTCATCCGAGACTTCCTCCGGCCCCGACTTACCATCTACGGACTATTTTTCTATTTAATTCTAACAACTGGCTCCTAAGCCCACAGAAGAAAAAGGTATGGAAAGGGCACTGGAGGCGGGCACACCAGCGGTAGGAACGCAGAACGCTGACCTGGGGAAAGCAAAGGGATAGAAAAACTAAAAAGGAAAGGAAAGAGAAAAGCTGAAAGACAAAAAACTCCAACCAAACAACAGGGCCAGGGCTGCGTCAGCCGCGGTGCGTCTTCCCCGCCAGGTCTCTCCCTGACACCGCCCCCCCCCCCCAAGCGTCCATAGTTTTTTCCCGTCGTGTCGCCACACACCTAGACTCCCTTCTGGGCAGGAAGGGGTGGCTCTGCCCCGCTCCCTCCCCACGCCGCTATCCAAACTCGGCTCAAAGCCATCGGTGAAGTTCTGGGCCGGCGGCGAGCCCGCATCAACCTTCTGTCCCCCGAGGGCCCGGGGCTGGCGTGGCGGTTCAGGGTCAGCGCAGCGGTGACGAAGGCGGGGGGTGGAGGACGCACACCGCGGCGGCTCGGGGCAGGACCACGACAGCCGGACCGCTAAGGACAACTGGGCCGCCCGCAACCCGGCACGCGCCGCCTGAGGGGAGAAGGCGGGGGTACAGCGGCGGGGTCCGCAGGTGACAGGACAGGCGAACCAGGGAGGGGAATGGCAGGGTCCAGGACAGGCAGGAGATCGAGGGCCGCCCCTGAGCTCACAGCCGGGGCGGCCGCGACGCAGACCCACGAGCGCAGACAGCGGGGACGAGGCCGTCGGGCGGAGACCCGCGCCAGGACAGCGCTGGCCCCGCAGACTCAGCCCTACCTAGAGATGCGCCTGCACAGCCTGAGAAGCACCCGCGCAGGCCTCCTCCAGCAGTAGCCGCTCGCGCGCTTCCGCTTCCGCTCAGGGAGCTTCCGCACCGGGGACCGCGGGCGCGTGGGCGGGGCTGAGGTGCCAGCGGAGCAAGGTGCGCAGGCTCCTGGGAAAGTGGCGGGCAGTGCAGGCGCCACGGGAGCGATGTGCGCAGGCGCCGTGCCCGTTGTCTGGGAAACCGCGCTTTGCCGCTGAGGTGGGCGACCGAGGTCCCGGCTTTCCACAGGAGCTGGTGGGACGCTCCACTTCCCCGCTCAGTGCGCAGTCCGTGCTGCCGCGTGGAACGGCGGGCAGTCGAGTCCCCGACGCTGTGTTTCTGCGGAAGTGTGGCCGGGCGCTGGGCTCCCACGCGGGCCGCGCAGCGACAGCTCCTGCGGAGGGCGGGGCTCAGTGACGGGCGCGCACCGAGGTCCTGTCGCGCGTTGTCTCGCGGGACGGAGCGTGGACTCTGAGCCAAATCTCGGCCTTATCGCGTCTTGGGGACGAGCCCCCGCGCGCTCGGAGGTCGGGCAGCCGTAGCGTCTGCACAGCCCACTTCCTCTGCCTGCGACGCCACTCTTTTCTCTAGGGCCAGGAGGACGTGCAGGCAGCAGGCATGATGGCAGAAAAATAGCCTTGAAACCAATGTCATTTATTTTTAAGAAAATTACTGACAAGGTTATGAACAACATCAGGTTAGAATGAGTCTCGTTCCCACGCTAGCGTGCAGCGTGTCTGAGGAGCGGAGGCTGCGGGGGCCGCCGGAACCGTGGAAGGTGGCTCCTTCAAGGGCCGAAGCACTTGGCAGATCAAGCGCTCAAAAGAATAACCAAATGGAAAAGACACATATGCACGCATTAAACAATTTGGGAAGGAATCTCTTCATTTGGCATGCAAGGATTTAATTTCCTGTTGATATATATATATATTTTTTCTAAGTAAAAGCACCTGTCCTGCTTTTACACCAAGAAGTGTGTGAGATGGTCTCTAGTCCTAAGGAGTGCACGCTGTGGGAAAGGAAACATACATTATGTTTGGAAAACAAGTGAAGCCTGGGGTGAGGTTTATCATGTGCAGTGGCAGGGAAGTGTGGTATGAGCTGAGCCTGGACGGAAGGGTGAGATCCGAGATGGGATTGGGAGAGAAAGACTTCTAGGCAGGCAGCAAACCTAGGAAAGGGATGGAAGTGGGGATTCAGTGGTATGAAGCGGGAACCAAGAACACCAGACTTCAGGAGCAGGGCCTTTGTACCTGCAGACAGCAGAGGCTGGCTGCCCAAAGGCCACCCCGCCTCCGCTGCCGCCCACTGTTCACATGAGTCCTACCACTGGGCAATCCTCATGTACCCCGCAGAGCTTCCAGAAAGCCTACTGCCTCCCTCCTGAGGGTACGCAGATGACCAAGGATCAACATATTTAAGGAAGACAGGAAAATATGAAAAAAACAACAACCCAGAAACTAGGAGAAGAAAAAATTGTTATAAAAACTTAATCATTTACAGTTTCTGAAGATAATATTACATCCACAACAAAAAGGTATTTAAAAGAGCAACAGAAAATAAGGAAGAGCTCTTGAAAATTCAGAAAGTAATAAATGTAAAAATTGATAGACAATAAATTTGATGATATCTCTCAGATCATAAAACAAAAAAAGATGTGGAAAAAGAAAACGTAAGAAAATTAGAAGATTAAGACGTTCAACATCTGGAAATAAGTTACAGGAAAGAGAGAAAATGAAGAGGAAGAAATTACTCAAGAAATAATTCAAGAAAACTTCCTAAATTTAAAGACATGCTCTCATATTGAAAGGGCACAACAAATCTGAAAAGATCCACACCAAGGCACATCATTACAAAATTTCAGTGGTAAGCCCTGGCTGGCATGCTTCAGTGAATTGAATGCTGGCCTGTAAGCCAAAGGGTGACCGGTTTGATTCCCAGCGGGGGGCGGGGGGGGCGTGCATGCGAGGCAACCACACACAGATGTTTCTCTCCCTCTCTCCCTCCCTTCCCCGCTAAAAATAAATAAATAAATTCTTAAAAATAACGAGATAGAGTTCCAGCCAAGATGGAGGCGTAGGTGGACACACTGTGCCTCCTTGCACAACCAAAATTAAGGACAACAAAGATTTAGAAACAAGAAAACAACAGAACTGATAGAAAATTGAACTGTATGGAAGTCCAACAACCATTCATTCAGACCGGTAAGAGGGGCGGAGTCAGGGCAGGAAAAAGTGGAGGTTGGCGGCCCGGGTGCACAGGCAGTGGCAGCTGGCAGATCCCAGGTGTGTAGGCGGCGGCTAGCGGACCCTGGGCACGGGGTGGCAACGGGCGGACCCAGTGAGGCCCTGCAAGGTGGCTGGCTGGCCAGGCAGTCCCACATTTGCGTGCAGATAATCCAGGTGAAGGGAAAGCGGCGGAGGGGACTGGAATCCAAGAGAGTGGAGCAAGCACCATTGTTCCCTCTCAGACCCTGCCCCCATATATAGCGTCACAACCCAGCAACTGGGCTGCCCCGCCCTGGGGAACACCTAAGGCTCCTCCCCTCGTTACGTAGCAGCCGCGCCAGACCAAAAAAAAAAAGGCTCAAACGGGAGAGCAGATCAAAGCTCCAGAGCCAATTCATCTAAGCGGCCAAGAGATAGCCAACCTATCAGATGCACAGTTCAAAGCACTGGTGATCAGGATGCTCACAGAATTGGTTGATTTTGGTCACAAATTAGATGAACAAATGAAGGCTACAATAAGTGAAGTGAAGGAAAACGCACAGGGAACCAATAGAAATGGGAGGAAAACTGGGACTCAAATCAATGGAGTGGACCAGAAGGAAGAAAGAAAGAAACAAACAGAAAACAAGGAAGAAACAAGAATTCAAAAAAATGAAGAGAGGCTTAGGAACATCCAGGACATCTTTGAACTTCCCAACATCCGAATTATAGGGGTACCAGAAGGGGAAGAGGAAGAGCAACAAGTGGAAAACTTATTTGAATAAATAATAAAGGAGAACTTCTCCAAGCTGGCAAAGGAAATAGACTTCCAGGAAGTCCAGGAAGCTCGGAGAGTCCCAAAGAAGTGGGACCCAAGGAGGAACACACCAAGGCACATCATAATTATATTACTCAAGATTAAAATGAAGAAGAGAATTCTAGAAGCAGCAAGGGATAAGGGGACAGTCACCTACAAAGGAGTTCCCATCAGACTGTCAGCGGATTTCTCAAAAGAGACCTTACAGGCAAGAAGAGGCTGGAAAGAGGTATTCCAAGTCATGAAGGGCAAGGACCTACATCCAAGATTACTCTATCCGGCAAAGCTGTCATTTAGAATGGAAAGGCAGATAAAGTGCTTCTCAGATAAGGTCCAGTTAAAGGAGTTCATCGTCACCAAACTGTTATTATATGAAATGTTAAAGGGACTTATCTAAGAAAAAGAAGATAAAAAATAGGACAGTAAAAAGATAGCAAACTCACAGATATTAACAACCACACTTAAAACAAAAGCAAACTAAGCAAACAACTAGACCAGGAACAGAAACACAGAAATGGCGATTGCATGGAGGGTTAGCAACGGGAGTGGGAAGAGGAGAGAGGGGAAAAAGTACAGAGAATGAGTAGCATAGATGGTGGGTAGAAAATAGGGGGAGGGCAAGAACAGTGTGGGAAATGTAGAAGCTAAAGAACTTATGACACATGGACATGAACTAAAGAGGGGGAATGTGGGTGGGAGGGGATGTGCAGGGTGGAGGGGAAGGATGGGGGAAAAATGGGACAACCGTAATAGCATAATCAGTAAAATATATTTTAAAAATACACATGTGGGCAATGAGAAGGAACCTAGCAAAGTGTGCTGGTCTAACTGCCCTCTGTTCCCCATTGTTTCTGGTGGCCCCAAAAGGATTTGTTTATGGCCTGTTTGCTCTTTCTCCTCTACCCATGAATCACCTGCTTTCTCTCTGAAATTCCAGATCCCTGCCTCCTCCTCTGTCCAAACTACCCAATGCATCCTTGGGCCTCATCCTAAGTGGATATTCATCCTAAGAAGTGTATTCTTAGGGTACCCCTGCATGTCATCCATGATAAATTTTGGACATTTTTTTCTGTTAACCTGTCTCATGTTGATTAGACTATTAGCCCAACTAGAAGAACTTAGGTGGGAGAAAAGTTATTTGCCTTTGACCCCCACAGTGTCTAGGAAATGGGGCAGGGTTGGGGGAGGTGGAGAGTTAAATTCACATCTGCTAGGTTAGGAAGTCCACAGACACACACAACTGAAAAAGAAAGACACCACATCAGAAACAAGAGTTAAAGAGGTAAAGGGAGGACTTGGGAGTGGGAATGTGTGGTGTGGGAACTGCTGTGTTTCCTTGTAAATCTAGAAATTCTAGCTGAGTTTTAAAATCTGTAAGTGTTGCTCTGATAAAAGGAAAAAGTTTCAAATTTAAGTTTTAAAAACTTGTTAAGTAACTAGTACAAGAGTTTGTAAGCGGAACAATTGTTGCCGAAACCTAAATCCATCTAAATTTCAAAGGCTTTTAAATTATTTTTAATGGCTACGATACACTACAGTGAAGGAAGGGGAAAGCCAAAGATTACTTCCAGATCTCTTTCCTGGGAGACTAAAAGTTGTATGTAAAAAT
Source organism: Anoura caudifer (assembly GCA_004027475.1). Taxonomy (NCBI): domain Eukaryota; kingdom Metazoa; phylum Chordata; class Mammalia; order Chiroptera; family Phyllostomidae; genus Anoura; species Anoura caudifer. Next base: position 118,542 of record PVKU01001471.1, read on the forward strand.
CAGTGTAAAAGGAGAAAAAAAATTATGTGACTGTTCACATCTTACACAGAGGCACTTCTGTGCCCATTACACACAATAGGTTTACCAGCTGGAAGGGAGAGTCTACAGACAGGATGAAGGATTTATGTAAAAAGGAAAATAGGGGAGGTAGGAAAGGGGAAAAAAAAGAAAAATTGTAGATTGAAATTAGAGAGAAGCTGGGAACTCAGGGACAATAAAATGTTGAAGAGACGGAGAAAAGAGACTTGGAGAATGGAGTGAACTGGGGAACGGGAGGGTCGCGGGAGTGGTTCTCTAGGTGACAAATAGCCTCCAAGGTTTATTTGGAAAAAAAATTAATTTTATTTGAATGCTGAAGTTCTTTGAATACAAAAACCATTATTTAGGTTTTATTTAAATAATGGCTCACCATCCAAAACCTGAGAAAGAAAAAAGCTACATGATCAAAAGCATACCGACTTCCACATCGTTGATCCAAACTAAATATGACCGAAGTGTTTTACTGTTGACGAAAAGCATCCTGTGAAAGAACACGTCTCTCTTCTTTGGCACGTCATCCTGCGTCTGTCTGTGGCTTCCAGGCCCTGCGGGCATCGTGAGCACGAGTAAGCAAGGTCTGAACCCACAGGCCACCTACGAGGGCAGAGCGCACTCCAGGACACCCTGGGCCCTGAGGGTATGTGGGGACTACGGGAGGCCAAGACCACCCTACCTCCTCATTCCGTGAGGTCTAGGAGATGATGTCTTTTCATTATCTTACTTGAATGCCCAACTTAATTTCTTTATAGTTAAGAGTATTGAATTAGGGTTTTCTGTTACTTGCAGCTCCTGTCCATGAAGACATAACTGCTACAGAACTTGTTCTTCCTCTCTAAACAACCAGAGCCCTGGCTGGTGTGGCTCAGTGGTTGGGTGTCAGCCTGCGAATCAAAGGGTCACAGGTTTGATTCTCAGTCTAGAGCACAGGCCTGGGGTGTGGGCTAGGTACCCCCAGTGGGGGGGGGGCTGGCGCATGAGGGGCAACTGCACACTGATGTTTCTCTCCCTCCGTTCCCCTCTCTAAAAATAAGTCTTAAAAAAATACAACAAACAACCAGAAAACTAGACACAGTGTATGATCTTCCCATTTTCAGACGGTAGGCAATGGGCAGTGAAGGAGAGTCTTGAAAGAAGGGGAATGACCGGTGAACCTGCAGCTACGCTGATCCCGATCAAAACGCAGATGACACAGACCACCCACACCGACCCTGGAAGCTGGTATCTTGGTTTTACTTACGGGAAGGGTTCAAAAGGAGACTGTTTGACCCACTGAAGTTGAGATGAAGAAATTCCCTGACCAAATGACCAAACCTGTCCAAAGAAGAAATTTAAAAATCTGCGTAACCCTATATTTATTTATTATATCAAATTTGCAAGTAAACAGTTTCCAACAGAAAACTCCAGACACAGTTGGACTCACTGGTGAAATCTCTCGAGCATTTAAGGAAGGCGTATTAATCCTAAGCAAACTCTTTCCAAAAATCAAAGAAGGGGAGACTCCTCCCCGCACTGTGTGAGGGGCACGGGGGCAGAAACTCACCCAGCGAGGCGGCTGTGCACAGAAGCCGGTGTCGTGAAAGGCAAAGGCTCTGCTTGCCGGTGGACTGGCAGGGAGGCCGGAGGCCCGGCTCCATCTGACTCCTGCATCCAGGGTTGGAGGCAAGACTTGGGCTTTTCAGCACCGGATCTTCCTGGACAGTGGGCCTGGCTTTGCAGGGGTCCGGGTGTCCAGGGTCCCCACCCGCTCTCCCTGGGTTCTGTGGGCGGGAGTAGTGAAGGCCTCACAGGCGTTGCTTTCGAGTGGGGTGAACGGCACTTCTGGGTGTCATTAGAGGAAGGGCAGGCCCTGTCTGAGCTGCCACAAAAGTGGCTCCAATTTCTTTCTGGACCCCCAGCCGGGGTGACCCACGGGCGGGTCGGTGAACAAGCGAGTGCGCAAGATGGCCTTCTCGCGGTGGCGCGCTGGGGGCAGCTGGGTCCAGCCCCAGCCCCAGCTGGGACCTGGCAGCGCCATAAGCCAATCCCGGCTTTCCTACTTGCTGGACAGCAGCTGGTGCAGCGGTGGCCTGGGCCTCAGTTCTAGCCACCGAGAAACACTTTTGCAGGGACCTTAAGACCTGAAGACAGCTACACTTCTTGCCTCCATTAACCTCCTCCTGGTAACAGGAACAGTTCCAAGGGCCACAGAGACAAACGACAGCTTGAGATTATTCCTAAAAAACCCAGACGCACCAGCCATGGCCCTGTTTACCTAGCGACAGCCCAACGCATCCATTTTGAAAGCACTTCACAATTAGTTATCAGCGGTGAGGACTGAGAAACAGCCCCCCAACCTGTTCCCATCTTTCTAACAGATAATAGCATTTGGAAAACACATCTTGATGGTGAGCCAGGGGGTTTCCCCACTCTGGGTCCCCTGGGGGGGGTGGAAGGGAGGGGCAAGACTTAAAATATTGAGAAGGAAGCTGGGCGCAGCCAGGAAGCAGGTTCTGCGTTTTGAGACCGAGGAACCGTGTGGATCGGAAGGTGAAAAACACTTGCCTAACTAAACGTGTCCCCTCTTTTTCTCTCCAATGCTTAGGCTGTTTATTGGGGTCCCTTTCTCTCCAGCCCATTTACTGAAGCAGGGCTCTGCAAAGCCGGTCTCCTAGCAGCGCATGCAGAAGGCCATTCATATTACAATGGACGCAGAGGAAAGAAAGAGCATGGCTTGTTTGAACTGCCTCCGTCTTCATTCACAGCCTGATGTCCGCGGGCATTGTGACGCCCACAATGGCCCTGAAGGACTCATTGTGGCTGAACACAAATCAAAACAGAATACGGGCGCTGAGATAAAGGGGTCCAGCAACAAAATTGCTGAAAAAATCTTAGTCTTACATCTGAGATTTATGTTTACCTTTTTGCTGTGTGGCCTATTGACCGGTGTTTATGAAAAAACCTCCAGAGTTTAATAAACAAAAAGATAAATGGGAACTTTGTGTACATTTTTAAAGGCGCTTACCCAGAGCGGTGAGTCTGCTGGTTGCTTTGGAGGCTGTTTAATAATTATGGTTTTTTGTTTGCACAACATTTGGGGAGCCGCGCTCGGGGCACTTTGTGCGTATTTTCCCGATCCGCGTGCCCAGGCTCCGTCCCTGTGGCCCGACAGCGTCCCTCACACCGTCGCCCCCACCCCCACCCCGGCCCCCAGTAACATCAGATGTGGCAGGAACCCACGCCCAGTTCAGGCGGCAACAGGTGGAAGGTTGAATAGCTTCACACGTTTTTCGGGAGAGGGGTGGGGAGGGAGAGAAAAATAGGAGGGCGGTAGGGCAGGCTTTTGGGAGCCGATTTAAGGATTAGATCAGATGTTATTGCTAGTGAAAAATTAAACAGCCCGGTGCTCTGGGGAGCGCAGATTAATATATTTAGTGGCCGCGCACAAAGGCCGCTCATTGTGGCCGCGTCTGAATGCCTGTGAATAGGACAGAGCATATGCGGCCTGTCACCGCAGGTGCCCACATCTGTTCTCCCCGGGCAGATGCTCACAGAGCAGGGGAGGGGGGGCCAGGGGAGGACAGCGTGGTCGGAAGCTCCGCCTCGCCCATGGCTCCTGGGGTCCAGAGGGGACACTCCGCGGCGGTGGGGGGGCGGGGTCCGAGCGCCGCGCGCCGGGTTAGGGATGGGGGCGCGGCGTCTCCCGGGCGACTGCGTTTCAGAGCTCGGGGCGCCGGGCTTGGTGATTGACGGGCCGCCCGGAGACCCGGCGACAGGTGCCCGCGACCTCCCGGGTGGGGCGCGTCCCATAGAGCCAGGCCCCAGGGAAGGCCTGCCGCGCGCCTTCCTTGGACGCCCCTTTTCTCCTTCCTCCATTGTCTGACAAAGTCACAGGCCTGCGATCTCCAGGTCTAAGCGTTGAGGCAGGTGACCCGGCAGTGCGTCCCGAAGTCGGGGTCTGGGGCCTGGGGTCGCATCCTTGCGGAGTGCACGAAGGTCCCGACGCCCACTCGCAGACCACGCGGATAGTGCGCGCAGCGGGACCCTCAAGTCACCGGGGACCAGCCCCTGGGTCCCCGTCCCAGCCGCAGGGGCGCGAGGGCCTGAAACTCCCTCGAGGCCGACAGGGTTCTCAGGGAGGCCCCCAGCGGCAGGGGGTGGCCCGCCGCAGGTCCCAGCGGACCCGGCCCCTCCCTAGCCCAGCACAGGCGCCCCTCCGAGGGAAACCTCCGGCCCGGCGCCGCCACCGCCTCCAGGAAGCCCTCCGCAGCGCTGCAGTCCACGGTCCGGGGGCACAGCAGCCTCCACCTAACGCCCCCCGCGGGCCGGCGCGTTCTGCCGCCGAAAGGTCCGAGGGGCTGCTGGGGGGTGGGGTGGGGAGCGCGCGGCGGAGCAGCTGCTTGGTCATCTGATCCCGGACAAAGGCGCGCCCGCCGGGGCCGGGGCCAGGTAAACACGTGCTTTGTCATGGAGATGGGCGCGCGGCCCCGAGCAGATGATCCGCGGTTTCGGGGAGAGGCGGCCGCAGCCGAGGAGATGGCGGGGGGTGGGGGCCGTGGCCGGGGGAGGGAGGGACACAGGCGGAGCGGGTGCTGGAGAGGTAGTGCTGGGAGCGGTGGGGGCGCTGGGAGCCGCGCCGGCGCAGGAGGAGGGGCCGAGCGGTTCCCGGTCCCCGCAGCGCCGGAGCCACGCGACCCGCCCTTTCTCATGCAAATCCGCGCATGCCTTTGCAAGGACCTGTCGTCCTGCCGCCTCCACCGCGGCCTCCGCCTCCGCGCAGCGGCTAGGGCGGCCGGCCCCGAATGCCCCGCACCCTAAACATCAAAGCGAACCACGTGGGGCTGGGGCATTCCTTCCTTCCCCTCGCCACCACTGCTGGTCCCTGGAAAAAGTGAGAGGTTATGAAACACGCCGTGACCCTGCCCCGCAGGGAAGCCAGGGCCACCGCCTCGTTCGCCGGGTCTCCTCCAGCGGCCGGGCCGGCGATTAGAAGGAAAAGGCCCCAGAGAAGCCGCCGGAGACCACTGTGCTCGCCGGGGTTTCGGTCCCGCCACCCCTCCCCCAACCCCCCACAGACCTGCGCTAGGGGGTCACTATCCTGGGCGTCTGCGGGGCCAGGCCTGCGTCCGGGATCTGTGGCCGGGAGGGCAGAAGAGAGCTGACCCCCGCTCGCGCTGCGTGGCGGGCCCTCCCGCGGGAGGGGAGCTTCAGCTAGACCTGCCCCCTTCTCTTCCCGGCTGCGCGTGAATGAATGGCTTAGGTCAGCGATTTTCAACCTTTTTCATCTCGTGGCACTCATAAATTACTGAAATTCTGCAGTGCTCCACAAACGACACTTTTTTTTTTTTTTTTTTGCCAGTATGGCCAGAAAAGGTGTAATTTTGATTCATTCACACAGGAAGGCAGTGGTGCTGTTGGCTGTTTTTTTTTTGTTTTTGTTTTTGTTTTTTGTACTTGACAGTCTCAGGGAAAAGAGGCCAGTGCCCCTGACTGGGTTGTCAGGTGTTGGCGGCGCACCCGCGGAGCACCACCGGCTGAGGTTAGGGGCACGTCAGCCCAAGACTCAGGCATAACCCCAGTGCACACACAACTGTGTCCACGCTCGAGCCGGTGTGTCTTGTACATGTGCACGCGTCTTGGGGCTCTGTTCCTCCAAACGGCCTGAAGAAGAGGAGAGGAGGCATCCTTGCTCCCTGCAGGGCACGGATGAAGGCTTCACCCACGCAAATCCGCAGGAGCGCCCTGCCTTCCCGTGGTCCTCAGAGCGGGCAGGGGGAGCCCGCCGCTGCTCCAGCCGCTGGGACTGTGGCTGCAGGAGAGTGAGCAGAGGGTGAGCTGGTGGGCGATGTGATACCAATACTAATTACGCGCCACGCTTTAGGGGCTCCCTCCTTCTCCTCCGCCTTCTTTTTTAAGTAAGCTGGCATGTTTGGTCAACACCAGATTTGCTTCCTGGAAGTTTTTTTATTTTGTTGTTCTGAACAAGGACCCTAATTCTTCTTCGGAATAAGAGAACCTCTCTGTTGGGTATACAGTGTTCGGCTGGTCTATGAAAACACAAACCCCACTCAAGTCTCCAGACTTGTTCACACAGAAAACTGAACCTATGGCTGGCTGGGAGTCTGGAGCGGATTCCGGGCATTGTTTATTGCAATCTGCCCAGAGCCCCCCACCCAACAACACCCCCAGCCCCCCCTGCCTTGAGAAAAGGACCAGCTTTCTTTGGGTGGAAGCCGGTTTGACACAAGACCGGGTGACTGCGTGAGTCGGTCACACTCACTGCTGAGCACGGGCACATTTAATTTGGTAAAGGGGCCTGACAGGGTGGCTGGTAAGATACCCAGGGTCTCCAGCAAACAGAGAGCTCCGCAGTGGAGCTGCTGGGGCCGTCCGGGCTCCCCGCTCTGAGTGCCTGGCGAGAACCACCCAGCACCAAGCGGTCCGGCCGGTCTCCACGCCTGTGTCTGATGTATGGGGTGCCTTCTCAGCCCTAATGAGCCTCACTTTGTACCGCGAATTTGCTGAGACATCAAAAAGTATTTAAAAGAAAGTTTCCTGCTTTTTCCTAATGAGCAAGGTGAGGATTTATGGTGTGTGGGGAGGGGGATCTGGCTTCGAGGGCCAAGGAGGAGAAGGTCTGTTTAACATACTGTAGCTTACGCTCCCTCTGCTTTTAGGGGGTTCGGAGCACCGGGAGCAGGAGTATAGAGACATGCAGTTAGGGAGTGAAAAAACGCCATTTGGTTCGGAGCAGATGGCTGGCTGGGGGGCTGATGGCGTCTACAGGCGTGTCATCCCCCTTCAGCCTGAATCCCTAAGGGCTCCCCTTGTCTTCCCAATCAATGAAAATTAAAGTGCAAAGAAAGGGTGAATAGTTGGACCTTGAGTCTCTCCTTTGTTCGTCTCAGCTACTGGTGTGCAGGAGTTAAACTACAACAGGCTCCCATAGAAACACTGAAGTTAAACAGTCCCCCTCAGCTTGGCTTGGGAAGGGAGAGGGGAGCCCACGTGGAGTGGGAGAGAGGAGGAGGAGAAGAAAGGAGGAAAGAACAGGGGAGGAGGAGGAGGAGAAGAAAGACCCGTTCTGCTTGATTTCCCCAATACAGAATCGCGTGGCATAAATTAAGTTGGAAAAGAATGAACGCCTTGGGCAGGATTCTGATGGATTTTACGACGCCTTTCAGTTCCGCTTTGCCGCTGTAATCGAGAAATCTGTGCCATGTCAGTTTAACAAATACTTGGTACTGAGGGGGGTTTGTTAAAGGTTTGGGGCAATGCTTCCCCCCCCCCCAAGGTTTAAGCCCTTGCGCGTGGAACTTTTAATTTCCAGTTTTCTAAACAGGCATTCACACGAGCCGCTTCCCGCTTCCATTTTCTAATTGAAAGGTTCCTGATACTTGGTTTCCCACTGAACCTACTCGCAGTCTCAGGCACAGAGCCCTGGAGTTCACATGCCTCCCTCCCGCCGGTCTCTCCAGCTCCTGGAAGCTTCTCACTCCCTTCCCCGCCAACACCCACCCACCCACCCACACCAACCACCCGTGCGCGCGCGCACAGCCAGTTCCCGTGCTGGGGGGACCAGAGTTCTCAGGAACCAGCGTTCAGGGGAAACATGGATGTCATGAAAAAAGGATGCTGACACTAGGTGGCAAGATTAAATTAGGATTGGCCAGCCCGCCAGGGTAGCGAGTCCTTGCCCAGTCCGCGGGGAGTGCCGGCGCGGGGGCGCAGCAGCTTTTGAAGCTTCCGTTTGTTCGGAACCAAACAGTAGGGGGTTCTGGTGAGTCCGAGCCTGCCTGTCTCACCCCAGCCTTACATGGTGCTGCCCATTATTTCTTTGCGTGTCCACGAGGCAGCAGTGGGGAACCTGAAGGGTCTGCATCTGTGAATCCTGAAACTCTCAGGGTGTTTGGGAGCCACGGAGTCAGGAGCCCGGTTGCCTAACTGGAGGGACTTCCGTGGGCAACGACGGCAGGTGACCCTCAGATGGCTGTTCACAGGGTTTTGGTGCTTATCCTACGTCGTGGTCTTGACGTCTGTCGCAGCGAAAGCCCCATTTTGCCAGGACGGTGCCCGTTACCACCAGGAAGGAGGCTGCAGCACCCACAGCGAGGCGACTGTCGCCGGGCAGTGCTGCTGTCCCGGGGACACCTTCTCCAACACTCACACCTTCCTGCCCAGGAAGCCACCCAGGGATGTGTGTGCGCGTGTGTGTCCGCGGGGGTGGGGGGTGGGGGTGAAGGCGGAGCAGAGACGGAAAGAGACCTCGAGTGCGCCCAGCACAAAGCTCGATGCCAGAGTAGGAGTCCGCGCCCCACCTTGATTCTGCCTTGCGCCCGCGAGCATGAGAGCAATTTCAATAATTCATTGTGTGATACGTGTGTTCCTGGCCCTCCCAATAAACTCATTTCCCTTAAAAAAAAATGAAAACAAAAGTTCTAGTGTCTGATGGACGTGTACAAACCTAATAAGGTGATGGTGGTGTAAAGGTTGCGGCTGGGGGGGCGGGCGAGGTCTTCGGAGCATGTGCCGGACATTGTTGCAGAGGCCGCGGCGCGCGCGGAGGGGAGCTCTTTCTCTCCGCATTGTGCGGGGAGCAGGTGCGGTCTGCATTACCATACAGCTGAGCGCACAAAGAGCCACTGATTCAGGCTCGCACAATAACAGACTGCCTTAATGACAGCCACGCGAACGACACACACCAAACTCACTTTTCACTAAGCGGAGGGAGGCCGAGGGGGGAATGCCCAGGAGAGAGGGCCGGAGACCCAGGAAAGGTGGCGGTGGCCGAGAATCGCGCCGGGAAGGGCGTGCGTGTGCGCCGGGGGAAGGAGGGGCTGTAGGTCCAGGCGTCAGGATCTCCCGGCTGGGGGGCGGGGGAACGCACTACCCGGACCCCGCCCCCCCAGGGGCCGCGGGGACACCGGGTCCCCAGGGGCGCCGTGCCCGTCTCCGGCCCCGCCCTGCGCGCGGGCTCTGCGTTCCCAGACGCAGAGCCGCCATCCTCGGCCGGGAGGTGGATGGGTGTCAGACCTTCCCAAACTTCTCGAAACTGCCGCTACGATCTCGCCACCCTCTGCCCGCCGCCGGTGCCCGGATCCTACCGCGCCCCCGGCCCCCCGCTCCCGGAGACTCCTGCTTCGGAAGAGGCCGCCCCGGAGAAGGCGGGCCGCCGGGAATCGAGCCTCTAACTTCATCCCCCTCCCGTCCCCGAAGCCCCGGGACGCGGCCGTGCGAGGAGACAGTGGGAGGGCGTCGCAGCCGGGACAGTCGCCGGGGCCGTGTCCGGCGCACCAGTCCGGCTTGGATCGGTGGGCGGGCGGGCGGGAGGCGCGGCGCCGCCTCGCGTGTCCCCGTGGGCCTCCGAGAGCTTGTGGCCGGGGAGGCAGCCGAGGAGGCCAGGGGTGGCGGCACCAGTGTGGGGATCGGAGGGGATTCTTGCGGGGAACATTTTGCAGGAATGTAAATGAGTGCGTTTTGTGCCGAGAGGGGGAAGGGGGGGCTGGGGGCGGGCGCAGGGGAGGGCCGGAGGCGGGGAGCGGTGGGGGCGGGGAGGAGGGTTGCACATTTTACAGCTCACTGACCATTTGGCGATCCATTGAGAGGAGGGTTTGGAAAAGTGGCTTCTTTGTGACAGCTCTCGCCAGATTGGGGGGCTGCTCATTTGCATCTCATTAGCCATGCGGGCGGCCGGCGGAATATAAGGGCGCGGCGCTGGCGAGAGCCAGACCCTCGGCGCGCACCCGCGGGACCCGGCGGCCAGGGCGGATCGTCGCGGAGTACGGGCCGCGGCGCGCACACAGCCTCCTCCCACGACTCGCCTCGGCTCCGCGCGTGTTTACTCGGATGGCACCGGCTGGGCTCCTCAGAACGACGCGAATCTCTGCGGCGGCACCGGAGGTACCAGGGGCCCAGGCTGCTTCCGGAGCGCCCGTCGCCGCCGCGGCGCAGTGACCCGGCCCGGCCTGGCCCGCGCTCCGCCGTTCCCGGATGGTCGCCGCTCCCGTGGATTTCCAGACCGCGCCTCTAACCGGACTCGGAGGAGCCTGTGCGGCTCCTTGGGAACTAAGCTGACTATCTGGACGCTTTCTCTATCCCTCCCTCTCTCTCTCTCTTTTTTCTTCCTGCGAAGACGCGTAAGAAAAAAACCAGGAAGCAGACGACCCTGACCCACTCGTGGATTGAAAGCAAAGAGGGGGAAACCGAAAGTTGCCGCTCCCGGAGCGGTCTCTCCGAGCCGGCGCCTGCTCCTCGCACATCCCCCGCGGCCTCAGTCGCCGAGCGCGATCCAAGAAGCCTCGGCCTGGACCGAGCCGGGCCGGACCCCAGGCGAAGGGAGTCCTGGTCGTCCCGGCCCGGCAGAGCCGGACTCCCTGCCCACGCTGCTCGGAGCGCACTCTGTCCCTCGCACCCCCAGCTGCTGCTTTTCCTAGAAGAGAACCGGTGGACCGCCGGAGAGCGAGCGTGTCGGGAGCTGCACCATGGGCCGCCGGTGCGCCCTGGCCCTCGCCCTGGTCTCGGCCCTGCTGTGCCAGGTGAGTTGTCAGGAGCCCTGTGGGGTCAGGTAGCAGGACGCGAGGTGCAGACTGTGGAGCGAAAGTGACCCGGGCGGCGACCACGCCGCGCCGCCGCGCGCTCACGCCGCGTCCTCCCCGCAGGTCTGGAGCTCGGGGGTGTTCGAGCTGAAGTTGCAGGAGTTCGTCAACAAGAAGGGGCTGCTGGGCAACAGCAACTGCTGCCGCGGGGGCGCGGGGCCCCCGCCGTGCGCCTGCAGGACCTTCTTCCGCGTCTGCCTCAAGCACTACCAGGCCAGCGTGTCCCCCGAGCCGCCCTGCACCTACGGCAGCGCCGTCACGCCGGTGCTGGGCGTCGACTCCTTCAGCCTGCCCGAGGGCGCGGGCGCGGGCGCGGACCCCGCCTTCAGCAACCCCATCCGCTTCCCGTTGGGCTTCACCTGGCCGGTGAGCGCCGCACCTGCGCGCGGGGCGGGGCGGGGCGCGCGGGGGTCGGGGCCGGCGGCAGGGTGACAGCCCGGGCAGGGAGAGGCCAAGAGGCGGGGACCGGGACGTTTCCGCATCCAGACTGCGCCCAGCCCCCAAGCCGAAGGAGCCCGTTCTGCGGGAAGGTCCGAGGCCCCTGCTTTCCTGGCAGGTTGGTCGCAGGGTCAGCCTCGCAGCGTGGCAGCCCCAGGGCCCCTCCTCGTGGGCCCATGCCCTGGAGAGCGGGGTGCGGCCTCCAGCCTGGCCTGCTCCTGCCCAGTCCTTTTTTTTTTTTTTTTTAAACGTGATATCCTGTACTAACAGGCTACAAAAACACACCAGGAAACCACTCTTTAAAAAGTTCCCGCATTTCCTTGAGGAAAGTGAAAACAGGCCGCAGATGTAGAGAGACCCTCCCCAGGACACGCTGTGCGTGCTGGTCTGCCGCCCCCGGCTTGTCCCCAAGGCTCAGAGTGTCTGAGAGTCGGTGCCAGTTCTCCTTGTCTCCTCCCTGTCCCCCAGGGCACCTTCTCTCTGATCATCGAAGCCCTGCACACAGATTCTCCTGACGACCTTGCAACAGGTAAACAGACCCAGAAGCTCCCAAACTCAGGCGTCTTGCCTCCCCAGTACTGAGTACCCGAGTGTTGTCTTCCCAGTCACAAACGCCTGCGTCCTCGCTCTGCCTGTCGCTCCAGGAGCTTCAGGAGAGGCCTCTGGCCCCCTCCCCTTGCAGCGGGCCTGGTCCCCAAGCCCCCGGCCTCTAGGCTCAGAGTCCGAACCTACAGGGGCCTCCTCTGCCCACAGAAAACCCGGAGAGGCTCATCAGCCGCCTGGCCACGCAGAGGCACCTGACCGTGGGCGAGCAGTGGTCCCAGGACCTGCACAGTAGCGGCCGCACGGACCTCAAGTACTCCTACCGCTTCGTGTGTGACGAGCACTACTACGGGGAGGGCTGCTCCGTCTTCTGCCGGCCCCGGGACGATGCCTTCGGCCACTTCACCTGCGGGGAGCGAGGGGAAAAAGCCTGCAACCCAGGCTGGAAAGGCCAGTACTGCACGGAAGGTGGGTCCCGGTGGGCCGGAGGCAGCTTCCTCCCTCAGTGGATGGGGTGGGGGGGGGTGGCGGGGAGCATCCTGTGAGCTGGGACCCAGGCTGTTGGCACTAGAGAGGCGTTCTGGAGGGGAAACCGAGGCTGGGGAGCTGCAGAGACTTGCCACGACCTCAGTCAGCCAGCGGAGGAGGTGGGGTCAACTCAGACATTTCAACTTCCGCTATGGGAAGCTGCCCTTCTTAATCACTGCGGATTTTGGAGACAGGGTCAGGGTCAGGAAGTCAGCGAGGGAGAGGGAGGGGAGGAAGGAAGGGAGGAACAGAGGGCAGCGTCTGTGTGTTGGGGGCTGCGTTGAACCAAGTTCCCTGCTGGGGCAGCATCTCATTGGAGTCCTCTCTCTGGAGTTGGTGCCCTTGGCCTCTTCCCGGAGCCCCCGCATTGCAAATACCGTGTGATGTGCACAATGCAGGACGTTGTTACTGGTGGGGACTGGGGACACAGGAGGGTGCATGTGCAGGCTGGGTGTGCGTGGGGGTGGGCCCACAGCACCTTGGCTGGTCTGCAGGAGAAGTACCTTCCCAAGTGACCGAGGCCCCCTGCCTGCCCCCTAGGGCTGCCCCAGCAGCCGGCAGACAGGCAGCTGCTCTGTGGTCGCGGGGAACCAGAGCAGGGCAGTGGGGGCCGCTGAGGACCCCGTTGGCTCCGGGGCCCAGTCAGCTGGACCCCAGCTGGCCTCTCCCCAGCCTTCCAGGTCCCCACTGCCGCCTGCACACCCAGGGCCCAGATGTCCCTGCAGTTGGGGGTGGGGGGGTCCTGGAGCTCCCCAGTCCCCACTGAACTGCTCTTGTCCCCGGGCACTGCCGCTCCCTGGAGGTGCCCTCTCTCAGGGGTCCGGGGGTCCCTGGGGGTCTGTGCCTGGGGTGAGAGTGCCTCCTCACGCCCAGCTTGGCGCTAGCTCAGTGAGCACTTGGAGCTCCACCTTGGCTGCTCGGCTCTGTTGTCTTAAAAACTTGTGGAGCGGCTTGTTAATGAGTTTCATAACCAGGCGGGAAGCCAGCCAGCCCAGCCCCAGCCAGGCCCCTGGGGCCAGGCCTGCTGCGCCTGCCCTCTCGTCCCCGCTCTTCTGCACGGTGGGGTGGCCGGGCAGCCAGCAAACTCAAACTTTTTTCTTCTTATTCAAACACTGGAGTCTCTCCCCGCCCCCAGTGCGCGCGTGCCGTCCATTAGATCTCCGCGGGGATAGGCGCAGGGACGCACGCCTGTGCCCATTGGTGGAAGGGGCGCGCGTGCATGTGTGTGTGTGGTGTGTACACGCCGGGGTGTGTGTGGGGTGGGGGCCGGGGTGAGGGGCCCGTATTGTTGCACGGGGCAGCTGCTGGGAGAGAGCAGACAATAGAGCAGCTGTCTTGCCCTGGTACTGTGCAGACCAGCTGTCCACCCTTATCTGCACACACACTTTCTGGGTATTAAGAGGTGGAGCTTTGTGCATAGAATTGGGAAGTGGGGGAGGAGGAGGGGGAAGGACTTCTGACCCTCTCTCAGAAGAAAAGGGGATGGGGTGGGGGTGGGGGCTTCCGCGATCTTTTGTCCTGGAGCGGCTGTGTTAAGAAGAATGCTCACCCTGACTGAGTAAAGTCCACAGTTACTAGGCAGGACGGAGCTTAGCTCAGCTGGGCTGGGAGGGAGCTGGCCGGTCGCGGGGAGGCCCGGGCTTGACCCTGCTCTTTCTCTTCGCTGCAGCAATCTGCTTGCCCGGATGCGACGAGCAGCATGGGTATTGTGAGAAGCCCGGGGAGTGCAAGTAAGTCCGCAGAAGTCGTTTTCCTCCTCCTCCTCCTCCTTTCACGGCGGGCGTGTCTGCGAGGCATCGTGGGTGACCACGCGCTGGCGGGGGCTGCTCTGGGGCCTTCCCACTGAGCAGTGCGTGGAAGTGGGCCAGGTGGCAGGCCGTCGGTGGCAGGTGCTGACAGACAGCAGTTTGCACGTGACGGGGCTCAGCTCTGTGGCTCTCAGACTTGGGGTGCATCCCGGTCACCTGGGGAACCTCGAGGGCTGCTGCCTGGCCGCACCCAGGAGTCCAGCCCTCGGGGCCCCGAGGAGACGGCTGTCCTGCCTGAGTGAGAGCCGGAGGTGTCGCTGCTGCTGGGAGATAGTGTTCAGTGGGTGGGAAGCGCTGTGCTGCCCCCCAGGGATGTCAGCGACCTCTGACCCTGTCCTCGTTCCCTCAGGTGCAGAGTGGGCTGGCAGGGCCGGTACTGCGACCAGTGCATTCGGTACCCGGGCTGTCTCCACGGCACCTGCCAGCAGCCCTGGCAGTGCACCTGTCAGGAAGGCTGGGGGGGCCTTTTCTGCAACCAGGGTAAGCCTCCCGAGCCCTGCAGGAAGCCCGGCTCCCCTCGGAGGAGGCACGGGCTTCCCCAGTCTGACCCCGGGCTTCCCTCCTCTCCTCTTCCTGCGCCTGCTTCTCCCAGACCTCAACTACTGCACACACCATCGGCCCTGCAAGAACGGGGCCACCTGCACCAACACGGGCCAGGGGAGCTACACCTGCTCCTGTCGGCCCGGGTACACGGGGGCCACCTGCGAGACGGAGGTGGACGAGTGTGGCGCCAGCCCCTGCCGGAACGGGGGCAGCTGCACGGTGAGTGTGGCCGCGGCAGGCTCCGTGGCTGCGTGGGCCCCGGCTGGACGCGGAGCCCGTGGGCCTCCTGGAGCCCCTCCGGACGCCTTCTCATCTTCCTCATCATGCAGGATCTGGAGAACAGCTACTCCTGCACCTGCCCGCCTGGCTTCTACGGCAGGGTGTGCGAGCTGAGCGCCATGGCGTGTGCCGACGGCCCATGCTTCAACGGAGGCCGGTGCTCCGACAACCCCGAGGGAGGCTACACCTGCCGCTGCCCCGCGGGCTTCTCCGGGTTCAACTGCGAGAAGAAGATGGATGCTTGCAGTTCCTCGCCTTGTTCTAACGGTAAGGGGCAGCCCCGCGGTGGCCTGGCCACGTGTCAGCACCGATGAGCATGCATCAGGAACACAAGTTTAATCTCAGCCCAGGTCTGTGGCTTTGCCAGCTACCTTGAGTTTACGGAGCCCTTTAACCTGAACGCAGAAACGCTTTGTGGGGATTTTGTCCTTGAGTCTGGGAATGCCAAGAGAGCAAGAAGGGCAGGTCATGCATTTGGCTCAGGTTCTACGGAGTAAGCCCGCGGCAGAGGGGCGGCAGGTTTGCTCCAGGTCACGCAGCGCACCAGTGCCTGACGGACGGTGGAGCTCCAGCCGCTGTCCAGCCTGACAGTAGTCTGTGTATGTGTCTACGTGTGGACGTGTGGCAAAGATGCCCTGAACAGACGCCCAGAGAGCATGGCAGGGCCCCAGACAGGCTGGATCTTCTGGAAGCTTCTGGAGCTTCACCATTAGGGTGATCAAGGGAAGCGTCCACCGGAGGAGGGTCCTTGCAGCCACAGTCTCCGTGCGGAACAGAGGGTGTGGCTGTTCTGTGAACCCACAGGGCACTGCTGCCTCATTTTCAGTGGGGTGGCCAGCTGGGGGCTCAGCAGGCAGGCTCCATAAGGACAGGCCCCCCTCTTTCTCTGTCTCACCCCTGCCCTGCTCTCGGGCTCTCTGAACTGGGCCCCTCCACGGGGGGTTGTGAGGACACGGTGCGGCGGCCGGGCACTGTGCACAGGCCCAGGGAGGCGCAGCTGCTCAGGGGACAGGAGCGGCGCCGTGGTCGCCCGTGGACCCAGGCTGGGTGCCCGGCGTGCGCGGGAGGCGGCGGAACGCGCCGCCTGGAGCAGGGGCGTGCTTCCGGCCGCAGGCTGTCTGGGACCTCCGTGTCTCTCTCGTGGGCAGCGTGGTGCGTGGTGGCGGACACGCAGCAAACGCGTCGGGACGTTTGCTGGGTGATGAGCGACTGCTGCTGTCCCGCGTTCCAGGCGCGCAGTGTGTGGACCTGGGTGACGCCTACCTGTGCCGCTGCCGGGCCGGCTTCTCGGGGCGGCGCTGCGAGGACAACGTGGACGACTGCGCCTCCGCCCCGTGCGCCAACGGGGGCACCTGCCAGGACGGCGTGGACGCGTTCTCCTGCACCTGCCCCCCCGGGTACACGGGCAAGAACTGCAGCGCCCCGGTCAGCAGGTGTGAGCACGCGCCCTGCCACAACGGGGCCACCTGCCACGAGAGGGCCCGCCGTTACCTGTGCGAGTGCGCCCGCGGCTACGGGGGCCCCAACTGCCAGTTCCTGCTGCCCGAGCCGCCCCGAGTGCCCTTGGTGGACTTTTCCGAGCAGTACGTGGAGGGCCAGCCCGGGCCGTTCCCCTGGGTGGCTGTCTGTGCGGGCGCGATCCTCGTCCTCGTGCTGCTGCTGGGCTGTGCCGCGGGGGTGGTCTGCGTGCGGCTGAGGCTGCAGAAGGGCCGGCCCCCCGCCGACCCCTGCCGGGGGGAGACGGAGACCATGAACAACCTGGCCAACTGCCAGCGCGAGAAGGACATCTCCGTCAGCGTCATCGGGGCCACGCAGATCAAGAACACCAACAAGAAGGTGGACTTCCACGGGGACCGCGGTGCCGACAAGAACGGCAAGAACGGCCTCAAGGCCCGCTACCCCGGCATGGACTCGAACCTGGTGCAGGAGCTCCAGGGCGACGACGCTGCTGCCAGGGACCCGCACAGCCAGCGTGACACCAAGTGCCAGCCGCAGGGCTCTGCCGGGGAGAAGGGCGCCCCGACACTCAGGGGGTGCGTGCTGTGGGCTGGGTGGGAGCCCGAGGGACGCCAGCTGGGGAGGGCACCCTGACGCTCAGGGGGTGTTGGGGGCCTGGCCGGGCAGGAGGGCCAGCTGGGGAGGGCACGCCAGAGCACGGGGGGTGCTCTGAGCTGGGCCCAGCGGGGCAGGACTGCGTTCTCCGGGTCCGGGTCGTTTTCTTTGACGTTTGCCCACGTTCACTGTGGCTCTGCTTTTGCTGCTTCTCAGCGGAGACCCTTCCGAACGAAAACGGCGGGACTCGGTGTACTCGGCTTCGAAAGGCACGCAGTACCAGTCGGTGTTCGTCATATCGGAGAAGGACGAGTGCGTCATAGCCACCGAGGTGGGCCCGGGCGCGGCCCCGCGGGCGGCGGTCCCCGGGGGCCGGTCTTGACGCGGCGCTAACTTCCCGTTCTGTCTCGTTCGTGGGCCCCTCCAGGTGTGAAAGCGCGGGGACTTGGCAAAGTCCCCGTTTCTCTTAAACCGAACAGAATTCCAAGGACCTGTGCCCCAACGGATGCTGCTGTGAGGGGAAACGAGACCTCCACGGCCGGCCGGCCGGCCGCCGGCCGCGGGTCCCGGAGGCCAGCCGGCGGCGCCGCGAGCGGGCTGAGGCTCAGGCTGCCCCAGGACGCCCGCTGCACTCCGCCCCTTCGCGGCGTCGACATTGCACTATGGACAGTTGCTTTTAAAGATATATATTTAAGGGGATGGGCTGAATCACGACACGAGACGGATGCGCCACCTGAAGTGCGTATTTTGGATTCTTATGAGCCCGTCTTTCTTGAATTGGAATCACAAACACTGCCTTTCTCGTCCTTTTTGATACTAAAATGCGTTTTTTTTCTAGGTGGAAAAAGATGTGTGTTATTTTTTGGACTTGTAAAAATATTTTTCATGATATCTGTAAAGCTTGAGTATTTTGCGATGTTCATTTTTTATAATTTAAATTTTTGGTAAATATGTACAAAGGCACCTCGGGTCTATGTGACTATATTTTTTTGTATATAAATGTATTTATGGAATATTGTGCAAATGTTATTTGAGTTTTTTACTGTTTTGTTAATGAAGAAATTCCTTTTTAAAATATTTTTCCAAAATAAATATTATGAACGACAGCCGGAGGTGTGCTGCTTTGCTCGCGGGGGCCCCCCCGAGGACAGATGCGGGGCAGCCCCTGAGTTTCTCCTGTTCATATCTCTGCCTGGTTTCACTGGATTGATTAAAACAACCTTCCTGGCTCCTGTGAGTGTCAGGCAGCCTTCTGACGGTCCCTCTCGGACGGCTTCTGGAGCGGCCCCTGGGCACAGCGGGGCAGCTCAGTGGCACTCAGCACCCACCCCCCCACCCCGCCCAGAGCCTGCCTTGTTTTAAGGGCTGGAACGGAGAAGCCTCATCTGTCCACAAGGAGCCTTCCCATCGCCTCAGCGAAGACTTGTCCCCGCAGAGCAACACCGAAGCGTCCACTGCTCTGTGGGTTCGTTTCTGGTCAATTTGGACGTGTCGCCCCCACTTCCGCGACAGCCGTGGCCGGACAGACGCCCACACGCTAGGCTCGTGGGAGCCACCCCTGGAGCCCTCTCGTTGGTCCTGCTGGTGCCGGGAGCGTGTCACAGCGCAGGAAACGGGCTCGGAGAGCGGAGTTGGCGGCTCAGGGTCTGGAAGTTACGGGGTCAACATTCAGTCGGGGCAGCGTGGCTCCGGACCCCTGATTGCTCGCCGCCGGGCAGCCTCTCAGCCTCGGGGAGCAAGACCCCACCCGGGTGGGGGCATCAGCTCCCCAAGGACAGGTTCCTTCCCGGGGTGGGAGGGGCACACCGGCAGGAGGTTGTCGCACTGGGCCCTGACCTTATAGTCAGCAGTTCTGGAGTCTTCCTGGGGAGGAGAAGCAGGGTGTGCTTGTGTTAACGGGCGCACGCCCACTCTCACGTGTGTGAGTGATGGAGACAGACAGACACCAACAAACCCACGTCCCATCAGGCTCAGAGGCCACACGCCTGCTGGAGCTTCTACGCCTGTCCTGACCCCTCTGGCCACCCTGGCTGTGACTTTGACTGAGCTCCTGAAGGCCAAGCCTCCGGCGGAGCGAAGGGAGAAGGCAGTGGCAGGGCTCCCGAGCCCCCCCACCCCCAGCCCGCCCCCCACTGACTCGGTGTGACAGCACGTTCCAGAGTCTCTGCTGTGTCTCTCGGTAGTTCACGGGCTCCGGCGAAGGGGCGAGGTGTGCTTGTGCCCATTCACGCTCGTCAGCCTGGAGCAGTTGTGAGTTGCTTCCTTCACTCTCAGCGGTGACCTGGCTTGGGTCGCACATTAAATGGCTCATCTAGTTTCAAGACCAGGGAAGATGCAGGGATTCTTGGCCAGTCCATTCCGTGAAAGAGAAAGAACCTCCAAGTTCTGACAGGTGACCCCCGCTTCCTCCTCCCACGGCTCCTGCAAACCAGGGAACGATGCCCATCTTTCCGGGGCAAGCGAGTGCCCTGCTCGGTCGGGCAGAGCCAGACCCACGCCAGCAGCTGGGAATCCCCGCGCTCACTCTGCCGGCCAAGTCCCTTCCGGCAAAGGAAACTGAACTTGACTCTGACCAGATGTGTCAATCTAGTTACTAGCTTACAGACATACGGGGGACGATGGACACGGTCAGATGTCGCTGGGATCCTTCAGCCAAATCCTGGGAAACTGGGGTGAGGAAGAGGGAGGACCCGGGGCGTGTTGATCAGAGGAGGGGTGGTGGTGGGACACCGGGGAAGGAATTTCTTTGAGTCAGTGGAGGAATTTAAGCGCTGATGTAGATTCCAATGGCATGGAAGTGTACAAAGTTCTTAGACGTGAGAGGTTATTACTGTCGAGTTATAGAAAAAAGACTCCTTAGCTCTTAGAGAGTATTTCTGAAACAACCCCAGGTCTGGGGGCTGCTTCGGAATAACCCTCGATGGGGCTTGGTGGCCGGCGGGCCGCTGGTGACCGATTTGATGTGCGCTTGACACCTGCCACCAGCAGAAGCACTGAGAGAATAACACCCCAGGCAGACGCACAGGCAGACACGTGTCTGTCAGGCGGTATTTAAAAGCAGTGATTTGGGGAGGTTCTCCATCCTTGGACGGGCAGACTCAGATCAGAAATCTGGGGAGACCCAAACCCAACGAATCGAATGGGCTGAGGTGCAGGGTGGTTCAGATCCAGGTTCTGCCTGTGCTGGCCGGGCACCTGGTCGGTGACCGCCGGCTGTGCCGGCCCATCAAAGGAGGATCACAGTGGTCTCTCAGGAACAGCGTCTCAAGAGTCTGGTTGCCTGCGCTGCCACCAAGGCCTTCCAAAGCTCAAACCCAGGGAGCCACCCCTGATCCAATCAACTAGCAGCTTCTGACCACCTTTAGCGTAAAGTTCAAAATGCTTAGCTTGGTCTGTCGGGCCTTTGCGTGATCGGGCTGCTGACCGCCTCTTGGCTCCCACTGTCTCTTCAGCCACCAGCTGCGGCCACACGGCCGCTGGCACGTGGTCTTCCTCCCGATTCTGAGACTTCCCACGTGACTTTCCATCTGCTGGGTGCTCTGTCATCTGCAAGCTCCTCAGAAATGCGGCTGTCGGGGGATCCCCGGCTGGGCCTCCCGGACCGGGGTCCCTGCCCTGCATGCCGATGGCCTCGTGGCCGGATTAGCTTGTGTCCCCACCCCCTCCAGACGGCAGCCGTCCGGAGGGCGGAGCCAGCCAGCTTTTGTCCTCCCTGCACCCAGTCCCAGCTTTGTGCCCGAGTTGGAGAGGCTCTTAACACACGTGAGCGTGCGCGCGCACACACACACACACACACAGGAGTATGTGAAAGTGAGCAAGGGCGCTGGTCATGAGAGGCTTCTGCTGGTGTTCACGCTGATCATCGCTAGTCGTTTGGACCGTGATGAGAGCTGCATGTCGGTGTTTTCTGGGTACAGAGCCGTCCTTGCCGTAGTTAACGGATGGTTGGCCGCCTGCGCAGAGAGTGTGCTGAGAGCACGTGTCCGCTGGGCGTCCCGCCGACACAGCAGGTAGTAACCTCTCAGCTTGTGAATTTTCTAGGACAGCTACAAGGAACCGCAATGGTTTTTCTGCAGAGCCGCCAAGTCCCTGCAGAAGGTCCAGGCGAAGACCCGTGTTTCGATGTACTTGAGGAGCAGGACGGCGGCGGCGCAGACTGAGTCTCTGCTGACGGGCATCCCGTGCCGCAGGTGTGGGTGCCGGGAGCGCAGCGAGGGTCCCAGACGCTGGTTGTTTGGCAGGTACTCGGAGATAATCTTTTTAAAGATGACATGAGTTCACGCACAGTATGAACCTTTCCCCCCAAACCAACTTTCTGTGGTGTATTGACAGCCGTCACCTCCACTGCTCTGGGCTTCCTTCTTGGACAGGTGTGCCTTTGTCTTCATTTTTCACATGACTTTGCCTGCGGTGCCAGGCGTAGAGGGGAGGGTGCACACCCGTGAGGCAACAGTTGGGTGAGCGTTGAGAATGGGGACAATCATGGGAGCGACCCCACAGTAAGGTGGACACTCCCCAGCTCCAGGGCACCCGGGGACCCTCCGCATAGCCCTGGCACCCTGGCTGGGTGGCTGCCCAGGCCCTCAGAGCCTTCTCACCGCGTTCTCTGCCTGACCTCTGCCCTCACACACGTCGGGCCTGCTCTTTTGCCTGGCTTAGCATTCTGGCAAGAATTGCTCCGTGCAGGGCTGTGGGGTGGGGAGGGCAGGTAAGGGACGGAATCCTTTATCCTGAAGGCTGAGTCCGGCTGGGCTCAGGGAGACTTGCCCTGTGGGTGCCCTGGCTCTGTGGGCTTCCCACCCCTCCTGCCCCCGTGTGCTGGGCTTCTGCTGGAGGTCAGGGCCTGGTGGACATACAGGTCTGGCCCCTTTGGGAGAACGAGGTCAGAGCTGCTGAGGAGCGATCGGACTTTCCCGAAGGTCTTTGTGGAGCGGCCCAGGAGGCAGCTGTCTCCTGCTGTCCTGGTATCCCCGGAGCCACCCTGACCCCTGGGACAGGGCCCTGGTGTGGTTGGCTGGGGAGGGAAGGGTGCCAGGGCAGCGGCCAGGGGCCTTTTTTGGTGGAATAAGTGAGATTCTCACCATGACGATGCAAAGGGTCGAGCCCTCCTCACCTGCTCCGCCGCCTTCCTCATCCCAGAAACACAGGCTGTGGGCAAAAATACAGGGCTGCTGACTTCAGCTCCGACCAGCAGGTAGTCCTGGGTAAGAATTCTCCAGTTTTTCTCCTCATGCCGCTGCCCCATGCTGCCGGGCCTGCTCCTGGCTCGTCGCACCCGTGTGACTTGGAGAAAGTGTTTTTGAGGCATAAATGACACCCGCCTGAAAGAATGTCTGTGTTGGAGCCCTGTGCGCCACCCCCCCCCCCCCCCCGCCTCCAGGCCCCTCCTCCTACGGGCGGCACTCCTTTCCCAGCAGGGGGGGTGACGGCTGCTCCGCCGCCCTCACTGCGGCCCCCCACAACAGTGCCGGGAGGGGGTCAGCCCCCCTGGAACCGGGGTGGGTGCGGAGTTGGCCCGAAGCTCCGTGGAGCTGGCAGCATGGGTCAAGGTGGGTGTGGGTGCCCACGCGGACTGGGGCACAGGAGACCAGGGGGATGCAGCTCGCTTTTGGGCGAGGAGCCCTGGCCACCGACGCCAGAGGCCGGCTTGAGGTGGGGGAGCTGGTCCGTGCGGCCTCACCCCAAAGCGAATGCCTGCTCTCAAGCCCTTCCCACCTGACCGAGCTGAGACAGAGCTGGAGTGGTGAGCCCATGGGCCGGAAATATTTTGAAGCAACTCAGAACCTGAACTCAATATTATGGCTCACATGATTAGATCGCACCGATTAAGTTGACCTATCACAGAAACCACCTTTGATGTTGGGAGGTCGACATCCAAAGGAAGTGAAGACAGCATTGTGCCAGAAATAGAGGATTCAGGCCCGAGAAACCGAAAACTGCGTGGCCTGCCAGGTGCGGGCTGACGGACGCCCGCAGGCAGAGGGAAGCCGGCCCAGAAGCCCGGCGGTGGCTGTTGGTTCGCTTCCACCGTAACTGGGTCGGCACGAGGCAGGAGCCAGCCTCACAGCTGCTGCAGAGGCGGTTTCTCTCTGTCCTTCCGGAGCCCGGCGGCGGCCCCGCTGTGCCCAGGTGTCTGAGAGGCCTGGTCCCTGCCTCTGAGACGCAGCCACGCTCTGCTCTCCTCGCAGGAGAGCTCACACGTGACTCCGTTTTCGGGAGCCTGCTCCGCACGGGAGTCTCACCTCCTGCGGCTCTTTTACACTTGTTCTGGGGCTGAGCCCAAGGTCGTGCCGCCCGCCCACAGGTCAGCGAGTGCTGATGTCCCCCCCCCACCCCCCGCAGGGCTTCATGTCCACACCTTTTCACAGCGACATCCCGTGTCGCCACAGAGTCATCGCCTTTGTGCTTGGGAGAATCTCGGATTCTGGGGGGAAGACGCGATTTCCGTTCTATCGGCGGGGAAACTGAGGCTGGAGTGCAGCAGGTCTGCGTGCGGCTCCCACGCACCCGCTCGCCCGCCCTCCGGAGTCTTCCTGGCGCCTTCACGGGGCGGCCATGTCGTGTTACCATGTCCCGCGGGGCCTTGTTTCCAGGCCGGAGCTCCCCGCAGAGCTTTTGGGTGCCTTCTCCGGTGGGTCCCGACCACAGGGGACCGAGGTGCCTTCTCCGGTGGGTCCCGACCACAGGGGATGGAGGAAGGACAGCGCAGGAGATAGGACAAAGGTGCAGGTCACAAGGGACCACTGGGCGCCGATGCCCCTTGTCTCTTGAGGTCACCTGGGACCGTCACCGCTGGGGATCCCTGCACCCACCCTCTGTGCGCCCGTCAGCCAGGTGTGCTGAGCACGTTCGGGCGAACCTTCTCGGTCAGGTCTTGCTTCCAGCATCTGAGCACCTTGTGTCCTGGGACGAGGCCCCCTGGAAGTGACTCAGAGTTCACCCACGAGGTTCACATCCTGGCCCAGAGCTTGCTGATGCCTGGCATGGGTTGAGGACTTGACAGGTTGGGAAACTGAGGCGCACAGAGATCAGTCCCCTGCCCGGGGCCCCACAGCTCATGTGGGGAGAGGCCAGACCTCACAGGGCAGCCTAGCTGTGTCCGGCTGTGGTGCCCCCATGCAGGGCGTGGGTCTGAGTGCCGACCACCCATCTTTTCCGCAGGGAGGCTTCCTGCCTCCAGAGATTTGTGAAGTCCTAGGAAGTGGGTTCTCTCCCGCTTCCGCTTTTTCACTTTGGCCTAAATTCCAAACGAGCACGTGGGGCGCGTCTGGACCTGCGTGGTCTGTGTTCATGTGTGTCCCAGACGGCCGGGCCACTGGGCAGAGTGCGGGCAGCGGGTCTCTCCCTGAGGTCTCCATCCTGCAGGTTTGCTCCTGGACGAATCGGGGAGAAGACGGCACGTCCCCCAGGACATCCATTCTCTGTGGCTGCACTTCAGCCTTCTTGTCACTAGCTGTCCTCTCTGGGGCCACTCAGGGCTGTGGCCGGCAGCCCCAGGGCCTGAGCAGTGCTGGGTGCTTAGTGGTTCTCTGGAGCCAACGGTTGGCAGAGTGTGTGGATGAAAGGCCCCGCTTACTGGCGTCCTGTGTGTCCCTGAGTCCTCAGAGGCGTGAGCCAGGTCAGTGGTGGGGACCAGTGGTGTGCCGGACAGCAGGGGCCCCGAAGCCGTGTCCTCCCCTGGCCCTGGGCCTGTGGCTGTGCCATGAAGTGGCGTCAGAGTTTCAGAGACAGGTTGAGTTAAGGACGTCAGGGTGGGACGCTGTCCCGGGAGAGTGGTGGCCCACCTGGCGGAAGGTCAGCCAGGAGGACAGGTGAGGACTGGCGAGGAGCGAGGGGGAGACGTGGGAAGGGGCTGGACTGGCCGCGGAGACGGAGGCGGGGTGGTCAGGCACCTCGACAGGGTGCCCGGAGAAGCGGGAGAGGCAGCAAGTGGGTTCTCGCTGGAGCCTCCAGCCCTGTGCACAGCCAGGCTTTGACCAGCGAGACCGTGTCTGACTTCTGCCCTTCACAACTGTAAGATGAGAAAGTTGTTTTGAGCCACCAAGCTTGAGGCCATTTGTTAGAGCAGCCAGAGGCAGCCATGTCTGGGAGGGAGGGTGGTGGACAGTGAGCTCCCTGGGTGTGGCCCTGACCCTGGGGGGCCTGTCCCTGTGCCCCCCAGGCTCACTGAGACCAGCCCATGAGACCAAAAAGCTGCAGCCAGCACCTCTGTCCTGG
This sequence comes from Anoura caudifer, assembly GCA_004027475.1. Taxonomy (NCBI): domain Eukaryota; kingdom Metazoa; phylum Chordata; class Mammalia; order Chiroptera; family Phyllostomidae; genus Anoura; species Anoura caudifer. The sequence goes on from PVKU01001471.1 coordinate 143,560, forward strand.
CAGGAGCGTTGCCCTGTGGGGCTGGGGGGCGGAATCCAGGGGGAGGAAGCAAGAGAGGAGCGCAACGGGGTGGCTGCCAGGACGGGGCTGGCTCTGCTCCCTGTCTCCTGGCAGAGTGGGGGTCCTGGCTCTGTTTGCCACACCCCTCACAGGCCCATTGTTTCGGCCGGCAGTCGGGCGCTGTCACCTGTGTCACCCAGAACCCCGGGAAGCCCTGCAGGGACCGCGCTCGGCTCCGGCCGCAGCACCGCGAGAACCTCGGTGGTGGGCCGAGTAACAGGTGCGGAGCAGCTGCTCCTGACTCACGGCTGCTGCTCTTCAAGCGGGTTTTCTGCGAGGGACCCAGGGCTCCCAGAGCATTTCGCTCTGAAACATTCAAACACCCTTTGCTTCTTCCTACGGCGGCCACGGTCTCAGCACCTCTCACAGGTACTGGAATCCCGGTGCCTGCAGCAGAACCGAGAGGTGCCGGGCCCAAGGGTCAAAGCCCAAGTCACTGACCCCCATGGCTGCTTTCAAACAGCCTTCGGTTCTCCCTGGAGTCTTTTTCAGGTGAAGTGCTGACTCCTTGAGGAACCAAGGCCAAACGTCACCAGAGACGGTGTAAATCGTGGGCAGGGGGCAGGCCGCCTCCCTGAGGGGCTGCCCTCCGTGCTGGCAGCGTTCCTTTGTGCTGGGCCCGCGCTCAGCAGGCAGAGCAAACAGGATTCTGGGCTCCGGGTTGAGCTTTTATGGTCATGAGACAGGTGTGACATGTGTTCCCTGGGCAGGAGATAAAGTCGGGCCACGGTGTTTGCCCAACTGGCGCCCCCGCACCCACAACCGCACTTTGACTTCGAGCTGCAAAACACTAAGAACTTCTACTTGGCTTTTGCTCCTTTTCTGCACCTCCTGAAAAGTGTGGTTAAGTCCCCTAAGCTGTCTCTTTAGCTGCTGGCACACGGCTGGATTCAGGGACAGACACAAACACCCTTGCTGGCTCAGGCTGGGCCTGTGCGGAGGCGTTCGCCAGGCACTCCCTGTTCACGGTGTGTTCTGACCTGTGGGAGGGACGCCTGTTCCGTGCTGTGAGGCAAGACACGTTCGGGGTTCAGAGCCAGGAGCACGCTCACCCCACTGGTATAAAGCGCTTGCCTGGGTGCCCTCCTCCCTCACCTCACCTCGGTGGGTTCTCCCGGCTGCCTGTTCAGAGCAAGCTTGTGGGTCCGGTTGGTCTCCGCATCCTACAAACAGTAAGTGCCAGCCAGCTCTGACTTTGAGTGGAATCTCCAGGCTTCCGGGTGCAGGAGAATGAGAGGCTGGTCTCCCCCCCCACCCCCCCTTTTTATTTGCTGCCTATGAACTCACAGGGAAACGGGAAACTCTCCAGCAGCTGGAGCTTCAGGCTCCTGGGCTGTTTTGAAGACGCCTCATTTTGGGGCACGAGGTAGTCGCGTGCCTGCACCTCCCTGAGCCACGGGCAAGCAAGGTCACCCCTAGGGCCTGGGCACAGGCGCTGCTTTCCTGGGGTGGGGCGCGTGTGCACAGAGGGTGCGGCTGAGGCTGTGGGGCTGCTCACCTGCGCTCCCCCCCAGGCCTGTGGGAGGTGGCGAGGTCACCCCTGGAGCTGGGAGCAAGCCTTCCGGCTACCAAACTGGGGGTGCCCAGGGTTCCCATGGACCGTGGTTTTGCAGGCTCTTACCTTGGGTGTGGCCACTTTATTGGAGCTGACTAGAACTTTCTATGTTCGTCACATGCCTCATTACTTCCCTGGGACTGCCGTAACAAACGACCCTCACGGTGGGTGGGTTTTGACAACAGGAGTTCACTCTCCCAAGGTTCTAGAGGCTGGAAGTCCGATACCAAGGTGTGGGCAGGGCGGGTCCCCCCTGCAGGCTCCCAGGGGCGTCCTGTGCCTGCCCCTCTCCTGGCTGCTTGAGGCAGTGACTGTCCTCGGTGATCTTTGTCTTGTGGCTGCCTCACCGCCTTTGTCTCCATGTCCTCGTGTGTGTCTCTTACTATTAAAAGGACGCTGGTCATTGGTTGAGGACCCATCCACTCCAGTAGTCTTATCTGTATTCCTAATTATCCTCCAAGACCCTATTTCCAAATAAGGTTACTTTCTGAGGTTCTGGGTTTGGAGGAACACCATGCAACCTACTATAGATATTTTCGTTACTACCCATCAAGTGACTTTTAAAAGCATAACTGTTATAAATTTTTTCTCCATGAGCATTCGCTACCTGTCTACAGTGCCCAGAGAATCTAAACAAAGCATTGAACTGTACTTCTGAAACGCAAGGGGTGGCAAAGTCACGGAACCGGCAGACCCGAAAGGGTCCACGCACGTGGATTTGGGGTGGAACGTCCTGGAGGAGACCCCAAGTGCTTGTGGACATAGCAGGGAGAGCGGGATGAGTGGGGTGCCCACGAAAACAAGACTGAGGGAATGGGGGCCAGAGTCCTGTCTCCCAGACAGATGGCAAGTTGAGGTCTGTGGGGACCTGCCCACAAGCGCGCTGGCCCAGGGCAGTGACCAGGACCCAGGCAGGATGCCAGAGCTGCTGCTGAAGCTTGGAGCTCCCCCACTGAGCCTCAGTACCCTGTCCAGGCAGTGAGCAAGAAGGAAAGTCACCTTTCTCTGGTCTAGAAAAATCCATTCCACAGTTTTTACCACCCCTGCTTACTGATGAATAGGATTTTAAATCCCTTTATCTGGAGACAAACAGAAAGTGTGTTGTGGTGAATAATTTGAGCTGATATTCCTGCCAGCTGTTAAGGGACACATGCAAAAAAAAAAAAAAAAAGAAGAAGAAAAGAAAAAAAAGCCAGTGACATCTGGTCCACATTGATATTTTGTAACAGAAGTGTTTTTTTTCTGGGGGGTGTTTTGGAAGCACATCTCAGAATCCCTGGTCTCTTTGCCTGGCAGCCCCTTCAGCCTCCAGCCCCCGCAACCTTTGACCTCTTTGAGAAACAAAGTGATGATATTGACCAAAGCAACCGTAACCCAATTTGCAACCACCTAACCAGGTGGAGACGTACATTAGCTCAGATCAAACAACGGTTGAGCAGTGGCGCTAAAACTCTAGAGGTTTCAACTGGAACTTTCCAGAGCTGTGTAGTTGAGGGGTTGACGTGCAGACTATCAGGAGTCAGGCACAGTCCTCCTCCCCAGGTGTTAGCTGGCCCTGGGCCTCGAAAGCATTGCCGGGCCGTCGGGGCTGCAGCCTTGGGCTGTGAGGTCGTTCCACGGTGGAAGGGGAAGCCCTCATGTTCAGAGAGCAGTACACCCAGCTCACAAGGACTGGGGGTCCCTGCAGAGGGACCACCTATCCAAGCCTCTTATTTTGCAGACAAGAAACCAGGACAAGAGCTGCTGTTTTCCGAAGTTCCCAACATTCCCAGTTCACATATTGCTCTCCAAGCTCTGCCTGCACCGGGACCATCTCAGCACATGCCAGCTGGCTGCCCCTGGTTCTCCAGCCCACGGGGCTGCGTGGAGAGCAGGCCAGCCCATGGGCCCTGTGGAGCAGGGAGCACCGAGCTCGCCACTGCCAGTTAGCGGGAATGCCGCCGCCTCCTCTTTCCATGGCAGCACACGCAGCCAACTCGTAGATAATAGAAATCTCAGAATGGAAACGTGTGAAAAAAAGTTTTCCTGGTGTCAGCACAGGACAGGAAAAGAGTCAGCAGTTACTTCAATTAACGCTTCAATAAACACAAATTTCTGCACAAACTGAGTTTCAAAGTCCTGATTTCAACTGGGGGGCGGGGGAGGACTGGGGACAGGGACTGGCAGTCACCGTTTTCTAAAAACCAACCCAATACTTTCCACCTTTGGAACCTGGGGATTCCCTGGCAACGGCCGGGCGGCCGTTACCAGGAGGTTGCTCAGAAAAACACCAGCAGTGCCGCTGCTGCTATGGTTTAGGTTGTAAAGATGTTATCTCCTCCCTGGGAGGCCTCTGTCCGGGACTGGTGGGTGTCCCTCCGCCCACGCCTCCGCATCCTGCACGTGGCAGTGCCGGCTTCGCCTGTGGATGTGAGCGCCTCCCTTTGAAACTGCAGAGGCCTCTAAGGCATCCTGACGAAGCACAGAAGAGGTCAGGGTCGTCCTGGGGTCTGCGCGTGAAAGAATTGTTGTCGCCTGGTTTGGCTCAGATCACTGAAAAAACCTGAATTTTCCCTCTTAGTTTAGTCCAGAGAACACAGATGATCCTGGAGCCCCACAGCAGTAAGAACCTTCCAGAGGACCAAAGACGCTAAGTACTGAGCTGGGTAGTACTGGGCTGGGTTCGAAATCAGGTCTTACAACTGCCCATCCAACATGTAGTTTCTGCTTTTAACAGGTACCCACAAACAGTTACAGACAACACACAAAGCCGAACAAAAGCTTCCACAGCTGCTGAATGTTTGTGCCGGTCCTCACTTAAGACAACCGCCCTACGGCTGTGTTAGGAGGGTGGCAATGACTGCTGGTGCAAGCAGCGGGCACCCACGTGCCAGGTGAGTGCTTGGCCTTGTCAACTAATAGTCCTGGTTGCTGGTGCCAGTTCAACAGGAACCACCAATGGGGCGTGTGATAAAGAAAACTATTCTATTCAACGCAAACAACTCAATAGTGACACAGACCGGCTGCAAAAACAGCATTAGCACTGCGGTGGGTCAGCCCAATGACCAGGACCCTCGCTAGCTGAATGCGCTCAGCTCCCCGCTTGTTTCAATTTCCGAAGAAACAAGACCTTTTTGGTGGAACATGGCTCCTGAAGCTTGCGGGAGCGGGCTTATATGCGCAGAAGTCCCCGCCCCTGGTTCCTGATTGGTCCAGCCTCATGCAAATGAGGACTTCAAATCCTCAGTTAGATTGGTCCAAAGGAACTGTCCTGATTGGTCAGAATAGGCTCTAATTGGTTGGAGCTGTGCAGGTCCGATTGGATGGGGAAAGCCCCAGTCCTATTGGCTGACACAGGATCCAGGGGCTCCTCTCTAAGGGTTCCCACGGCAGGAACAGCGCAGGCGGGCGGCTCAGTGCTGGTCGCTCTGTGAGTGCAGGTTGCAGCAGTGGCCCCTCCACAGAAATGGCCAAGAGGCTCTGCGTTTTCACATTTGAGCCCAATGGGCCACTAGGAACCCTTCTTGGGTGTTTTATTTTCTCTAGGTTCACAGCCTGTCCTCACACAGGCCGGAAAGGTTTGCCAGTATTAAGGGCCGTAGCTTCGGACGCTGGGATGTGCTGTTTCCATCAAGTTCTGTGGAGACACGCTTCCTGGCTGGGGGTGGGGGCTGGTAGAATGCAGCCTGGGTGGGGTGGAGGCGGGGGATGAAAGTCCAGCTCGCCTGGGGTCTCGGGCGATGGGCGGGGCCTCTGTGCTGAAACGCAAGTGAGTTCTTCCTGGCAGGACTCTGATCCCATCCTGATAGCTCCTGTTCCACCGAACACGGGTGCATGTGGGTGCTTGGCGCACAGCGGAAGAGAAGGTTCTGGATTCCACCCCCATTCTCCCCGCCAGGAAGCTGAGTGTGACAGTTCTGAGGCTCTGCAAGTGTCGCTGTAGGATTTGCAGGGAGTGGGGTTCAGTGTGGGGTCCCTGAGCTTCTTGCATTGCCATGTGCCGTGTAATTTTGAGTCCGAATGTCTTGCGCTTGAGAAATGAGCACCTCAAGTTGACTAAATCGCTGGCTTAGGAGAATCACTCCCACTTTTCGGATGTGGACACGGCGCATGTGGAATCCTGGGCTGCCTTTCTGGTCAAGCCCGAGATGGGGGGACTCCTCCCATTCTAGGGCGTCTGAGCGATTGATGAACCGAGCTGAGAGTCCAGTGGGCGCCTGGGCAGGGAGCGCTGCCTCCATGTCCTCCCCCCCGCCCATGGTTAACCAGGTTCCTGAGGCAGGAGCAGTGTCCTGCTCTGTGCTCCCATCTCCCGCTGACACGACTGACCCCACCTGTGGAGCCCCCACCCTGCTCAGCCCAAGGCTCCCTGGGACCCTGCTGGGTTCAGGGGCCGTTTCTGTGGGACTCAGGGTGGCCCTGGGCAGTTAGGATTTGCCTCCCCATCGTGTGCACATGATGACAGCAGCCGCCGCTTTGTCTCTCTGTTCTTTTCGGGAGTTACTCGTGCATATTTGACGGCAGTAAAACGAGGGTCTTTGAGTTCTGAAAGCCACGTAAGGGAGACGGTAGGAGAGGTAAGGATCTATCTTCAAGAAGGTTGACTTAGTGAGTGAATTTTTGGGAAAAAAGTACAGGAAACGTTTTTGCCTATTTTATGCTTGTAATTGTCATGGTGAAAGAACTTCTGTTTCATGGAGTGAAACAAAATGTGGAAAAAATGGTTATATTGAAGAAGATACATTCAGTTCTCATACATCAAATGTCATTCAAATTGCTGGAGTGGGCAGTTTTCCAACAAGGTAATCACAGGCTATAAAGCAGGTCAAAATGAATCCAGTTCATACAGGCTTTAGCTAGGTGTTATGTTTGTATTATGCAACATTTATTTTCTGTTGTAAAGTGTTTTTGTTTTTTTTTTTTTAGGTCTTGATTGTCTTTGGTCCTCAACCAGGAGAGAAGCTCCGGGCATCACTGAAGCCACAAGTGGGGTGGGGGGTGGCACACCTGCCATCGCCCCTCTGCTGGGAGCTCCCCGAGAGCTCCCACCGGGCGCCGGCGTGGTGGTGAGTCTGCACCCTGGGGTCCCCCCACCCCCGGCCTGCAGACTGTTTTGGCTCGGAGCCATCTCTTAACACTTCCAAGAGGGAAGAAAAACCCAAACCTTCTTTGCTATAAAAAGTAATTTTAAATTCTGAATGGGAAAAGCCACGTCACAGAAAGTTTGGAAAACAGGTTTTGTTGGCGCTCACGGTGCCTCCTCACAAGTCTTTCTTCCGTGTGGACTTTTTACAAAGTCTACGAACAGTTTTACATCCTGCTATTTTTGACCAACATGATATTATTAGCAATTTCTGTGTTGATGCAGACTTCAAGCATTATTTTTAAAAGGCTGCTTAATACTTCACACAGCATTTAATTCACTTAGAAAATTCTCACTGCTCTAATGACACTGTGGCCAATGCCCCCCACCAGATTTTCTCATGAGTTACGACTTTTACCTCCGACAGTGGAACCGGCGGAACACGGAGCGTTTTGTTGCCAGTTTGGCTGATCTCATCGCGAGGAGCAGTCCCCTCCTGCTGCTCCGTGTCCTGGGACCCCTCTAGGGCTCTCGGGACACGGCAAGAGCAGGGCTGTCGTCCACCTTCTCATCATCAGAGACCCCTTCTACTGTCCTCCCCATCCAGCCTGTGCCCATTTTCACTTGGATGGGTTTTGCCACTTTGTCGATCGCCAGCGAGAACTGCTGTTGCCTATGGGACGATCAGCCCACCAACCTGGTTTGATACAGTTCCAGCCCAAAGTAAAGACCCTTAGTTTAGCCGATCTGCGCAGGTTTCCATGGCAACCTCCCCTCCTCAGGTGGTCTGAATCCTGTGTCCCTCCTCTTGAGTTTCCTTGGGGGTGCAGTTCAGGGACCCCAGACTCCTTGGGGTGAAACACCTTCCTAGGTGGTGTAACGCGGTGGGTCCCGGGGCACCTGTCTGACTGGCAGTTCATGCTGTTCCCTGGTGGGGTGGGGCGGGGGGCGTCCAAGGCTCTTGGTCGAGTTTGGGCTTTGCACGGTTCAGACAAGAATCCCAAAGATTAATTTTTTTTCTGTGTTTTCTTTCCCTGTAATTAAAAGGTTTTCAACTACAACTGTGTATCAGAAAATACAATAAATGCCTTCAACATTTTTCCGAAGGAGGTTACTTGTTCTCAAAGGCTGCAGGGCACGGGGCAGAAGAAATAGCCTTTCCACTTGGGTTTTCCTGTCTTTCCCCGGCGGCTCACCGAGGAAGCCACTAATGATGAGATGGGATGGAATTATGGGTCATTTCCCTTGGGTGGCGGCCAGCTTTCCACGGCAGGGCAAGGTGCCTGGGGAGGGAGAAGCCGCTTTGGCCTGTGATACTCTCCCTTAGGTCTCGGGCCTGGACCCACCAGGACCCGGACCTGAGAGCACAGCGGTGGCGGAGGGGCTGCGATCTGAGCAGGCCCCTCACCTGGGAGGTTGCCTCCATGAGGATCTTTAAAAACTCTGAGCCTCAGCTTCTCATCTGTAGAAGGGGTGACAGTTCTCCATGTGCAGGGCCGCTGAGAAGTTTAAGTGAAGCAAACACATGCCACATGCTCAGCAGAAACAGACAATTTGATTCTCAGTCACTTCATTTCTTCCATCCAGAAAAAAGTGCTCTCTACCGAGTCAAATTTACCTGTTTTCAGGGGTCAGGCCTATCGCCCTGCAGGAAGCGTGTGGACGTACAGACGGGCCCCTCCGTGGGGGCTGGACTCTCGGTGGGTCCAGGCCTTTCCAGGCAGCAAGGTGGCGGCAGACAGGGTGGGCCCGGGTCACCAGGTGCAGCGCTCCTGCGGCAGGGCCACTCGCCGGCCTCTCCGAACGTTTCTTGGAGTTTACTGAAGTGGCCCTTCCTCAAGCAGACACGCGTGTGTCCCCTCGTCCCAGAGAGCCTGTTGTGGCAGCAGCAGGTGCCTGGGGGAACGAAGGGGACGGAAAGGTTAGGCCTTAGAGATATCGATTCTAAACTGGTAATTAACGAAAGGCCCAGAAAGAAACTTTGACCTCTCCCCCCCTTTCCTGACTGAGATTCAGAGGGAAGACCCGCCCAGAAAGAGACCTCAGGACTTCCCCCAGCCACCTCCATCCAGCTGAGTGTGGTGGGGGGCCACCCTGGACAGGGGTCAGTTTCCTAGTTACCTGATGTTGCGTTGTTTCCGAGTCAATCACCTGTGAGTCACCTATTCTCACCAGCGGAGTTTAATACCCTGTCCCCTCCCCCTTTCTGCACTGTCCAAAACGTCACCCAGTGCAGCCTCACTGGCTTCGGAATTTTCATGCTTGTGTGAATTCCCTGTGCACATGTATTAGAATTCGATTCTCTCCTGCTAACGGGCCTCTGTTAGTGTGATCGTGAGCCCCGCTGGAAGAACATAGAAGGCGGGAGGAGACGTGTCACTTTCCAGCCACCCCGGGAAGGTGGCAGGGGTGGCACGTTGGCTGGCGAGGCAGGGACTGCTGGGCGGCATTTTGCTTTTTCCTAAACCCCCAGGGGCTCTGTGAGGGGGGGGTGTGAGGAGTTCTGGGCACGAGTCTCAGCAGATGCTGAAGATAGGTCTCTGTGTGGCAGCAAAGAACCCAAAAAAGATGTTCTATTTTGGTTTGGTCTCACGTTGGCGTGAGGTCTTATTTTTGTCATGTCCTGGTGAAGCAGCCCGACGGGCCTGAGCTGACTGGGGCCTGTGGCGCCCCGGACACCAGCACCCCTGGAGCCGGGCTTCGGTTGCCGGCAGGTGAAGTCACCACAAGTGGGTGCGTCGTAGTCCGCTGTCGGCCGCGAACGTCATTATGACGTTACAGGCGAGTTTAAGGAAGATTGTGGCAGCAGGGAGGGCCCTGGGAGAAGGGTGTGGGCACATCGTGTGCACCTGTTTACACGAAGAGAAAGGAGGGAGCGAGGGCCAGACGCGGTCGGGTGGGGGGCGGGCAGGCTGCTGCTCCCGACTGCTCTCACCTTTGAAACCCGTGTCCCCTGGGCTGGCGGGCCTTGGGCACCAGAACTGTGGCAAACGAGACTAGCAATTCCGGAATAGAAGAGATTCCACAGCTGTAAACTCCGCTTTGCCTTTCTTTCAATGTGTTTCAAGCGTCTAAAAGACTGTGTCATGTCGGTCCTCCTCAAATTCAGGCGATGAGGCAGGTGGCCGGTGTCCTGGTTCTGCTCCGTTTATCTGAGGGGTGAGCACACAATTCCATGGTTCTCAAGTGGTCTCAGCACGACCTGGGTGCTTGTCCTGCTGCGTGTGAGCTGCGTCGTGTCCAGGGCTGGGGACACGTTAGGGCCAGGCTCCCTGTGACCACCAGCTGGCTAGACACAGGCTTGCTTTCCCCCAGGCAGGAGGCCCAGAGCAGCCAGTGAGGGCGCAGACTTGGGGTGGGTCGAGGTCTGCTCCGAGGGCGGGGTCCTGTTTGAGATTTGAGGGTCCACTTTGGGTAGTTTATCTCCTGCTGGCTCAGCTGATGAGCAGTCCTTCCTCTCTTGGGGCAGCTGCCACATCCCCACCATCTTCAGGGCCTCACCGCCTGCTGTCCCCCACCCACCGCGCACATGACCAATGAGAGCCCACGATGCAGATGGAGTCGGACCCGGACACAAACGCCCTCGTGGCCGAGCAGGCGGCAGGACAAGCAGCCGCCCCAACGTTAGGCAGCGGGCTCGGGTGCCCACCCATGTGGAAGCCAACGTGGGTGTGGCTCCCCCCTGAGGGCTGTGGTGTGCTCCGGAAGTGACAGCCTCCCTGTTTAAATGACCTGCTTCCTCTCCTTGCCCTGGAGGCGGACTGTGAAAGTGAAAGAAAGGGGCAGCAGGCCCTCGTGCCAGCTGGTCAGGAAGGGAAATCCATTTGGGTGGTTGTGACTCTGAGCGAGTTCCCAGGCCTCACGGAGCTCGGTTTGCCGGTGGAAGCAGAGGTTTGTCGACGCCAGTATTTCCCTGCACTGGGGTGAGGGCGCCCACTCACGGAGCTGGGCCCCGTTCTCAGCGCTGGCACCAGGCGCCTCGGAGGGCCCGGGCAGCCCCAGGAGCAGGGAGGGGCCTCGGCCCACGCCGCCCCCTCACGAAGGGCCTCCTGCTGGGTGGGGAGGAAGGACGACAGCACCCAGCAGGTGGCACATGGCATCCTCTGGGTCGGAGCTGCGGCCCCAAGCCTGGGACACCGTCCCCCCGCCCCGCCCCCCGCCCCGGCCCGCCGCCCAGCCCCACAGCTGGGCGTGAGGCGAGGCCAACGCGTGCTGGCCTGAGGAGCTGGACGGTGCGTGTGGGGCCACACAGCCCGAGGACAGGCTGCGTTCACCGAGCTCGGGAGGGAAGCTGGCAGGCAGCCAGGGCCCATGCGGCCCACGGAGGATCGGGCTCCCTGCTCAGCACTCCGCCAGCTCCCAGCATGGAAGCAGGACCCTGAGACCCAGCAGCCTCGGGAGAGGCGGGGAGGTTGGGGGGGTGTCGACCACGTCTGGGAGTGACCAGGTTGATTTCCGCAGACGGCATCTCTAACTTGGAAAGAGCAAGGTGCGTGGCCTTTGCTTGACTAGCTGCCACGAAAGAAAATGGGCCTGTTTATAAACGAGTCCTGGTGACCTCATGTCTCACTCGGTCCTTGGGACTGTCCAGCTCCCGGGCTTCTGCTTTGGCCTGTGTTGCTCCAGTTTGGACGGCCGACCTCCTCGGCATGAGCTGGGCAGTGTCCATGTCTGTCGAGGGCGAGTGAGTGTCTTAGGGCCGTGGGTCGCTGTGACATCATCACGCTCCCAGACGCCACTGGGCGGGGAGCTACTTACCCCGAATCTGCAAGATGCTACTTCCAGAGGCCTCCAGGGCAGAGCTGTCAGACAGAAACAGGATGCTCGGTTACACTTGAGTTTCAGATGAACCACAAATAATTTCTTTGCTGTAAGTGTGTCACAAAGTTATGATAAAAAATTCCTCGTTTATCCTAAACTCAAATCTGATTGGATGTCCTGCATTTTTGTTTGCTAAATCTGGCCGCACTCCGAGGATGAGGACGCTTTCCAGAGGAGAAGGCTGGCAGAAGCCTGACACCGACCCCCCAGGGCGAAGGGGAGGGCTGGGGTGGGTGTGGCCAAGGGTGACAGGTGACAGAAGTGACGGGCGGGCACAGCCTGAGGAAGGCTGAGGGATCTGATTTATAGCAACACAAGGTGAGATATTTTAGGCATCAGCCACTGACCCAGGCTTAGTTTGAGCTTCAGAAGTTTCTTCTCTCTGAAACAGCTGATCTATTTCTAGGGAGGGACGGTCCCCTTCCGCAGTCTGTTGATTGCTTTCTTACGGGACATTTTGCAGACCGAGAGCCCCGGCTGCGGTCAGAAGTCACTTCTAGCAAATACGTGGGAAGCTCTGAGACAGACGTGCCGGCGGTGCTGGGCGGATTCTCGGCCTCTGCTGGGGACGTGGAGACTCGGGGCCGTCTCTTCCTGAGGGGCCAGGGAGCCCTGCTCTCAGTTCTGGGGAACTTAATTCTTACCTTAGCCCATAAAGAGCAGCTTTCAAAGAGACGTGAACTGTAATTATGACCATGAATGTTGCATTCCCTGCGCAAAGCCCTTTCAGTATGCAAATGTGTTCCGTCCTCACGGCAAACAAGGGAGGTTTACATAAACAGAACTGGGGCGTGAGGGGGAGGGATCTGCCCGGACACGCGGCGGGTCCGCGGTAACCACCGCAGTTTCGGCATTGCAATGTCCTCCTGCTCCAGAGCCTGAGGGGCTAGGGACGGAGGGACAGGGGGACAGAGGAACAGACACAGAAACTGAGACAGAGGGACAGAAAGGAAGAGGACAGAGGGACGCAGAGAGAGACAGAGAGAGACCTGAAGGTCGAGAGGCAGCCCTGCCCAGGACCCTGAGGTGCTGGCAGCTGCCCCTCCTTGGGAGCGGGGTCCCCTGCAGTTGGTGGGAACCTGGGGCCAGGGCCACAGCAGGGCCTGTGAAGTGGCCAGCTGCACCTTCAGCTGCCGGGACCCTGGCCCCGGAGCCCGGCCCAGCCGCGTTCCGAGCAGGGGAAGAGCTTCCCGGGGCCAGAGCCCCAGCCCTGCTGCTCCTTCCTTGGAGGGGGTGGTGCGAGCACCCACAGTACGACCACTGCAGGCCAGACGGTCCTCCCTACGGGTCAGTGCGCACCTCCGGCTGTGAGCGGGGGGTGGGGTGGGGGGGCAGTGGGTCGCCCGGCTGTGTCTACGCTCAGCAGCGGCAAGGACCGAGGCGGGAGGCCCAGAGCTGTTGCTCACCCTCAGCTTTTACTAAACGCGGGTTCACACGAGAGAACACCAACCTCGCACCGCTGTCCTGCCCTCTGTGGCACTGGCCTGCCGACACGCAGCAACCCTCAGGGGCCAGCGGCCCGAGTCCCAGGGTCCCAGGCCCAGGCCCTGAGGCAGCATGGGAGAGTGGGGGTCTCTGTCCCATCGGGCAGGGGTCTCAGGTGGCGCCGAATTTCCAGAGCTCCGTCCGGCGGAGGCTCTGGTGGGCTCACCCAGAGTAGCAAGGAGCAAGGGCTCGTGGTGGCAGATTTGTCCTCGGTGGTGGCTCTGAAGTCCACCTCTGTTCTGCCCAAATTGTTTGCACTCACTGGAGCTGTGGCTCGGATCCAAGAGCCCCCCAGCGCCCCATTGGTAGGCGTGCCCTCCCTGCAGACCCGTCTGTGTGCCCATGTCATGGGTGTGCCGCTCTGGCAGGCCTTTGGCAGGGCACCTGGCATAGCTCAGGCTGTTTCCTTCTTGAACCAAAGTGCCGTGGCTGACTGGCAGCCCTCTCGGTTGACGTGGGTGACGCCATCTTGTTTTACATGCTCTATCCTGTCTTGCCCGGACCAACACGGTCTCCACGGGAGACCCTCCCCTCTCAGCTCACCGCAGCACCCACGCGGCCGGGGTTTCCAGCCTGCCGCGCCCCGTGCTCGTCCCAGGCCTTTCCTGCCTTTTACTCATGACTCGCTCTCTCAGGGGTGTGTGGAGAAACCCTGAGACCATTTCTCTGAGGTCCAGTGTCTGCAGGAGCCATGATCCACGGAGACCCACCAAACCCACCGAGACCCACCAAACCCACCGAGACCCACCACGCCTTCACTGGCCCCTGAGGTCCCAGGTGATGGGCTGGTTCACAGCCACGCAGGCTCCTCAAGCACAGATTTGGCAGGTGGCTGGCACCACACCGCCCCATTGTGGGGAGGTGGCCCACCGGGCATGGCCTCCCAGCGGGATGAGGATTCCTTGGTGGGGGCTTGTTTTAGCTCCATTTTTACACGTAAGCTGCAGTGTCCACTGTGATGCTGCCAGGTGTGAGGCGTGAGTACCTGCTGGTGGGCCCCACGAAGGAGGCCGCTGCCATGCCATGTGGACACGCAGCTGTCAGGTGCGGGCCACTTTACTGCCCTGCTGAGACATTACCGCTCCTGATGCCCTCGCAGGACAGTAGTCCTCACCTTCTCGGCTCCCGCAGATGCCCTCCGGGCTCGGGGCCAGGGCTCGGGGCCGGGGCTCGGGGCAGATTTCCCCAGAGCTGCCCCTCAGGCTGCCGGGTCCTTGGGATGGCGGTGGGTCCCGGGAGAAGGGGGCTGGTCCCCACGGCCTTTCCTGAGTGTAGGGGTGTCATCAGCTCCCAGCGCGACCGTGCCGAGGGCGGGAGCCCAGTCTGGCGTCCGGGCACCTGGGTGAGCCAGGCGATCCCTCGGCGCCTACATCTGTCCATGGGGCCTGAAAGGTTCGTTTTAAAGGGTGAGTCTGGCCAAATCATAGCATTTCGGACCATCGGGGGAGGCTGTGGCAAATAGGTAAAAAGCCAAAAAATTTGACAAAATATTTTCAAAGAAATGCAGTCTTGCTACTTTGCGTGTGGTAGAACAAGCCGGGGAGAAATTTAAGAACGCAAACGTGGTTTCAGAAGCGTGAGCTTCGGTGCACTCGCTGCGTCACGTTTCGAACACTCATCGTCCGCACACGGGGGCTGGGGAGCCCTCGCCTCTGCCCGAGAGCCGACCTGCTTCGCTTTTGCTTTTCTCCAGGGGAAACGGGCAAGAAGAGTCAGCCCAGCGGGTGGGGCAGCCAGCTTCACCCCGCTTCTCCCGTGGTTTTAGTGTCTCCGGTGAATCCACACCCACCTGCCCCCCCCCCGCGCCCCGTGCGGACCCCTGGCGCCACCCCCTCCCGCTTTGTTCTCAGCAACGTCCTCGCCTGCTCTGGGCACACCACACTCCGCAGGGGAGCTGCACTCCTCCTGCAGGGCCCACACCTGTCACCTCCTCCAGGAAGCCCCCGCCCCATCCCCCGGACTTGCCTCCCCCTGTGTGGCCACCACCACGGGGCCTGGGAGCAGCCATTCTGGGTGGCCGGTCTGTCTCCTCTCCGGCCGGCCGGCCCCTCCAGGGTCTTCAGGTCTTTTCATCCGGCCCCTCCGCCTCTGGCTCAGTGGCCGGCCCAGATGCGGCGATCACCGAGCACATGCCGATAAGCCGAGAGATGAAAGCACTGAATTCGTGTCTGCGTCTGGCGGGCGAGCTTCACGCCCTCTGTTGTGTTCGCCGGAACACGGCCTGATTGGGAGACCTGCCCCGTCCTGCCCCCCATGTGCTGCCTGACCCCCACGGGGCAGGCCTTTCCCGGCAACTTCCCAACTGCACTTCCTTCCCGGAGCACTGAGCGGCTCGGAGGCTGCCAGGCCCACGGGGGGTCTCTCCTCCCGGGGAGCTGAGCAGCTGATGCCCACGGCTCTCAGGACCATCACCGAGACCACAACTGGCTTGAGCTTGGGCTCACGGCTGGACCCCCAGGGCCCCCAGGGCCCCCAGGGCCCCCAGAGCCGGCGGGAGGCCCTAGGCTGTGCGGGTCCCTTATGTAACAATTTGACACAGCAAACAGAGAGGTGAGATCGCACTTCAACTGTCTCGGAAACATCACCTAAGAATCGGGAGGGTTTCACAGAGGGCAGGCTGGGCAGGGTGTTCAGCCCCTGTGTGGGCAGAGCGGCCTCCCTGAGGGTCGGGCTGAGAACCGGAGCCTCTGGTTCCTGATGGCGCTCCCAGGCCCCTGCACGTGGGTTTGACCTCAACCTTGGCAGCGCGCGCCCAGCCTTCAGGAGGACAGGCTGTAGGGAGGGGCGGCGCTCTCTGTGGGCTCCTTCGTCTACCTTGGGGAATAACGTTCTCATCCTGACGGGTCTCTTCCCGATGCCGGGCCCGGCCCTGGCTCACCTGCAGCTGTGGCTCCCTCAGCGTCACCTCTGGGTGGAGGGCGCCTGCGGCGTTTCAACCACTGTCTCAACAACTGGGGTCTGAGCCAGGACGACTCGCCAGGCCTTGGGGTTTGACCTGAGGGCCCAGTGTCTCCTGGAGGACTCGCTGCCCAGAGAAGCTGGACTCAGTGCCCCCGGAGCCCGGCGCATGAGCCCAGCCGGACTGTGGAAGTCGGTCCGAGGCCTCAGCCGCCCGTGGAAACAGGCCCGTGGGCTCCGCTGGGCTGCGGTCCTCATCTGACCACGGACCGGCAGACTGCCCTCTGGTTCCTCTCCACTGGTCTGACTCATCTCTTGCTGCAGCTCGAACTCCTCGCTGGCCTGCAGGGCACCTGCAGGCACCTCCAGGCTTCAGGTAAGTCTGTTTAGGGCCCAGGGGGGATTTTACAGGAAGTGCTGACACACCTGCTAACCTGCTGGAGGCAACTGATCACTGATGAAGGTGCCGGAGTTACGGTGACCCACAGGTTGGAGAAAGGTCACCTTAAAGATGGTTTGTCCAGCCGCCTTCGTCACCCCGAGGGCAAGCCCAGCTCTGCAGAGCCGAAACGGCTCTGAAGCATGGGAAGCGACCCCACCTTCCTGACCCGGAACGGGAGGGAGTGCCTGCTGGCAGGAGCCGGGAGGGAGGAGGAGCCCAGTGGGTGCTCGGGGATGGGCTCGGCTCTGGGCCTCGGCGGTGACCGCTGCCAACCACCTTCGAAAGGTGAGGTGTGCCCAACAGGAACTTTGAAAAGTTCAATAAATGGAGCGTGTTTTTCTTTGGGTAAGTTCTACCACCCCTCAAGGAAGCTGAAAGGGCTTTGGGGTGTCCCAGCCGGGCCTGGGGTGACGAGTCCTGCAGGTCGGGGAGGCCCATGGCTGAGGTGGCAGCGCTTGCTGGGGACCAGGCCCCCTCACCTCCCTGGGGGCCGCGTGGGCGGGAAGACGGGCAGAACTGCTGGCTCACGGGCAGCCCCATCATGGGGTGGGTCCCGGATACGCCAAGAGGAGCAGCCGCCTCGCTGGACCTGTCCTGGGTGACTCCTCAGAGGAAAACGAGGTGCGGAGGGAAGCGCGTTGTCGCCGAGCTCAGACCGAGCACCCTTCGCCCCAGAGGACGGGAGTCTCAGAGGTGACATGCGCCCGCACGCTCACCGAGTCCCGAGGACTCCGCTCTGGGGATCTGGTCCCGCGCAGCCCGGAGCAGGTGCGAGGCCGTGGGCGCCCGGCAGGCGCTGTCCCCCGGAGGTCGCCCCACAGAGACTTTCGGGCCTCCCCTGCGCCACACGCCCCTGCAGAGCCCGGCAGGCGCCCTTTGGGACCCCAGTGCTCGGGACGCTGCGCCTGGGGAGGTGTGGGACCTGCTGCCCGGAGGCCCCTGCCAGCTCACACGCGGCAACCACCACCGCTCCTGCCCAGGGGCTTCCCCTCCAGGACAAGTGGGGGACACCCTGCAGGACACGTGCCCGGTGCTTCTGGGCGGTGTGGAGGTTGCACCGGTGGGCCGTGTGCACGCTCCCCCTGCAGCGTCCGCGTGAGCCGGGGCTGAGGCGTCACCAACCCCGCTGCTGGGATTGAGCTCAGGCCTCTGTGGGGCGTGCAGAGGCCTCTGGCAGCAAAGGGTGAGGGCCAGAGGCCCCTGTCGCCCACCTGTCCGTGTGCTGGAGTGGCCAGCCCCAGGCACAAGGCCAAGCCAACACCTCCGAGGGCCTCATCTGCTGCTATTTCTGCTTCAGACCCGACTGAGTCACAGCTTACAAGGGACCATCGTGTGGCTGTGACTGTGTCCCCTCACGGATGGAGGATGGGCGGGCATCAGGGGAGGGACTGCAGCCATTGCTCAGTCCTTGGGGCAGAGGGAGTCCCAGGCCTATGGCAGCTGGTGGACCCGCTGCTGAAATGGCCTGTGCGTCCTTGAGACCGAGCTCCTCTGGGGCATCTCCTGCCCAGGACGACGGGCGAGGGTCTCCCGGAGGAGCGCAGGCGCCACCGAGCACGTGCGACCTGGTGCCGCCAAGACCACGTCGTGGCCACGGCCCTGATCTCTGCACACCATGCTCATGGCCAGCCCTGAGATCCAGGGAGGCCCATTTGGGGGTGGCATTGGGGCCGAGAGCAACCTTGGTCTTTGCCGTCCTGGATTCCAGCAGCTTCTGGAGTGCTCAGCGGGCAGGTGAGCTGTCCTCCACCCCCCGTAGGGGCCGTGCCACCCACCTGCATGGCACCGGTTCTGCTGGCCCACCGGGCCCTGAGGGCCTTCCTTCCACACTCTTTCTGGTCCCCGGGAGCACGGGCAGGGCGGACGCAGGGCTCTCCTTCCCAGGGACCGAAACCTCCCGGCCAGCAGCTGCGTAGTCGTTGGAGAGCTGGGGCCCTGATCTTTGAGTTTTATGTGGCAATGAAACGCTAATTGGGGTCGGACACGTTGTAATTAACACGGTGATGGATAATCACAGAAGTCAGTTTGTGAGGCAAACAACAAAACTTGTAAAATTTGGTTTCCCACGCTATCACCTGGGGAAGGGACAGACACACCCACCGGGAAAACAGCCTCCTTTCGCACCCGCCGGGCCCCCCGGGGCACAGGGGGCGGTGGCTCCCACGGAGCCTGGCCCAGTGGAGACAGGGCCATGCGGCCAGGCCCCCGGGACTGGCCGAGCTGCTCCTGAAGGTCGGGAGACCCAGACCCTCAGCCACATCCTCGCCCTGCCACACGGAAAACCTTCTGCTCAGTGCTTATTTTTGCAAATGCGGCTGTTACTCTGACATCGTTCACTCAGTGACCATGTGACCTTGGGGCCTTGCAGTCTGGAGACCAAGCTGCCGCAGGGCCCGGAGCAGCAGCCAGTCTCTCCCGCTGCCTGGTGTCCTGCGGAGGGGACCGGGCCCAGAGCCCCCACCCACGCAGGGGTGCACGGGTAGGGGTGGTGGGAGGTGGCGGGTGGGACCCTGCGGCCCCCGGGACTGGGGGAGGGGCTGCCGCTCGAGGACTGAGGATGGTGTCACAGTTAGAAGTGCCTTCCGGGAGGAAACGCATGGTCTCTGGGCCTCCCTACGGCCCCTGCTGTGCTCGGGGTCTGACCCAAGGTCAAGGGAAGGTGCCGGCTGGGAACACTTGGGGCCTTGGCCGCCAGGCCGCCCCCCGGGAGCAGAGGGTGTTCAGGGATCCGGCACGTCCAGGCCATGGCATGGCCGGCTCCGCGGCCGTGGCCGGGGTCAGGAGGAAACTGGGCGTAGGCAGCATTTTAAGTCAAAAAAGAAGCCAAGGGCAGGACGCTGCCCTGTCGAAAAGCCTGTGTGTTTCTCGGAAATTCAGTGCTATTCCGACAGCTCGGGGGTTGCTGTCATCAGCATCCTCGTAAACTCTCTGGCTGCCTAGGAGTGGCTGTCTCTCCCTCCCAATCTGCTTCCCCTGCCGGGCGAAATTGAACGCCCTGACGCGCAGGCAAAGGGTTAATGACAGAGCCCCACCGCACAGCCTCTGGGGGTGCAGCCAGCCAGCCAGCGCAGCGCGGGCCGCAGCGTGGGAACCGCGGGGCAGACAATGGCGGGATTGACAGCGAGCATGGAAAGGCCACCTTTGGGAGAAACCGTACCCCACGGCGTGCGGGAAAGTGAGAAATAGTAGCAGATGCTGCAGGACCAGAAGCAACAGATGCCTTCTGGCCGGGGCTCCGCCAGCCAACCAGCGCGCCCTCCCCGCGCGGGGCCGCCCCGCCGCCTTTGTGCAGGGGGGCCCCGCGAACACAGACACTGCGGAGGAATTAAACTCAGCAGATGGTGGCAGCATGATTTGATGAGAGCAGGGTCAGGCACGGGCGTGCATGTGGTGGCCACATTAATCGCCCCTTCCTGTGGGACCCGGCGCGCGGGCCTCTCCCGCAGGCTCGGCCGACCACCGCCACCGGTTCTCCCGCGCCGCCGCCCCGGCGTCCGGCCCCGCAACCCGACGGCAGCTTTCAGAAGTCCCCTCAGACCCAGCAGAGTTTAGGAAGCGCGCATGTTGGGTGTTTTGTTAATTCAGCTTGTGTTTCAGTAATTGACGCCAGCCGGTTCCGAAAGGGACGTTTTAAAAGCCTGGCGTGTCGGCAAGATGCGTGACCCGCCCTCCGATGGCATGAAGCCACTCTTTCCGTCCTGAGACGCGTGTTCACCCCCTTTGGTTAGGGGCTCAGGTGCTCCCGGCCACTTTTTCTCCCCTGACCTCTGCAATGGGTGTGTGGCTTCAGTTTCCATGGTTACAGCATCCTGGGAACGCGGAGGGGAATTTGTAGAGATTGTGGGTTTGTAACAGAGAGGTCGGCGGCGAAGGGAAGGGCATAGCTCTCCGTGACCCCCGGGGGTGGGACTTCCACTTTGGTGGCTTTCAGGGCACCTCCCGGGAGGGCCTGGCCCCACGAGGAGGGAGCACGTGGCTGGGTGTGGCTGGGCGTGTCCGTGTCCCGTGCACTGTATGTGTCTGCGTGTGCCTCCTTGGCATGTGACCTCGTGAGGAACACGACCTGTGCCTTAAATGCTTTCAGAAATGAATAGGATTTCTTATGCTGCATGTTTTATATCTGACCTTAGTCCAAGCCTGCTTCTTTTCTGGGCACTGAGGCAGCTTCTTGCCACCCTGTGGGGGCCTGGATGGCAGAGTGGGGACGACAGGGAAGAATTTGACATCTTTGATCTTAAAGAAAAAGTTTTGCCCTGGTTGGTGTGGCTCAGCACACTGAGCACCAGCCTGTGAACCGAAGAGTTGCCAGTTCAAGTCCCGGTCAGGGCACGTGTCTGGAAGGCCGACTGGGTCTCCGGTGGGGGGACGTGTGGGAGGCAACCACACGTGGATGTTTCTCTCCCTCTCTTTCTCCTTCTTTTTCCCTCTCCAAAAATAAATTAATGACATTTTAGAAAGAAAAGGAAAAGTTTCTCTCCTTGAGGAAGAAAATCTAGGTATGATTTTTATACTTAAGAATAAAATGCCTTGGTTGTGCAATTCAAAAGCAAAGTTGCTTATTTCTAGAAAGTGTGGAAAAAGCAGGAACATGGATCAGTGCCACTTTGCTGCAGCCACGCCTGGGCCGTGTCACGTGGGCCCCTCCCCAGGCACGGCTCCCGGCTCGTCTCCGGGTCGTGGGCTGCATGTCCTGCAGCCCCACACCCTCACGCTCATTCCGCGTCGTAACATGGGCACCGCTACCCTCTACACGTGTGGTCTTGTCCGTGTGGGACTCCTCTGGCTCAGCACATGGGCTTTGAACATTTTCTTCTTTTTTGTCTTTATGTGACTATTTGAAACAGCAAAATTATTTACTCTTATTAATACTTGCGGCATAAACGTGTTTGGAAAAGGGTTTTTTCCGGAGCTCCTCAGTTTCCTTAGGTTGATTTTGTGGCAATGGGAAGCTGGGACGGTGCAGGGGCCTGAGGAAGGGCAGCCCTCGCTCGCTGGGACAGACGGACAGAGGGGAGACAGAGGGAGGAGTTGGCCGCGGCTGAGGCGCAGTCTCCCCAAGGGCTCCCTCCGCGCATTTCCAGGTCATGTGTCTCCAGCACAGTTGGCGTAGTTCGCCTTTGTAACTGGCTTTTCTTTCAAATGTGGCAAAAAAAAAAAAACCAGCGTGCACTTCGTCCTCGCAACAATGTCCAAGTCAGAGTGCGACGCTGTCAGCTGCGCGCCTGTGTGATTGTGGGAGCTTTCAGCGCGCGGGGAGACTTTCCCGATGTCATTAAATGTTTTTAAAATAAGACCTCATGATGTCGGCAGAGCATTCTGTTGTGCAGATGGTCTAAAATTTATTTAACTGACCCTCTTCTGTTGGCTATGAAAGTTGTATCTATGTTTATCGTAAAACAAAACTGGATGCACGCCCTGGTAAAACCCGCGCTTACTTCGCTCAGGTGAATTTCGGGAGCCAGAGGCGAAGGTCGAACAGCGCGAACCTTTCCCGAGTCTCCCTCACTCAGCTCTGCTGCCCCGCGGGGCCGGTTTCCAGGACCCTGCTTTCTGGTTGGCGAGAAGCGATAGTTGTAAATAAAAACTCCAAGTGTGTGTGTCACTCAGTTCTAACAGGACAGAGGTTGTGTGTCAAGAAAACACCCACTAGCTGGTGTGGAGCGGATGGATTTCCGAGGCATCACCGCTGTGCTTAGTAAATACGTTTGGAACGACCCGCTGATGTGGGAGAGCCAAGCCTGAATTCTCAGCCCCTTCTGTCCTCGGGGCGGGGGGTGGGGGGGGGTGGGGGGGTGTGGCTCTGGGTCCCCCTGCCCGCAGGCCTCTCCTGGGCCCAGAGACTCCGAGGGGCAGTCCTGCTGCCGGCGTCACCCCGGGCACATTTTCGCTCCAGAGCCGGTGCGCAGGAGGCCCTGGGGGCACTTCAGTCTCTCTGCTGCTGGTGTGCCCGCTGACGCACACGGTGTGGGCAGCCAGGGGGTCTAAGGAAGGAAAGGAAGAGAGGTCGGGAGGGCTCCTGAGGGCCCGAAGCACCGTCCCCGCAGCTGTGTGCAGGCCTGGGACCTGCGTGGACAGCGGGCGGGGGAGGCGGGATGGGCAAGGGCACCGCATTGGCAGCGAGGAACCCGTTTCCTGGAGAAGGAGCGTCTCGCGGTGGCCCTCCCAGGCCCTCGTCCCCATCTCCCCGTCTCCCTCCACACGTCCAGCTGCCCCCCCCCCGTGTGGGCCCAGGCTGCACCCCGCACACCTCTTGTGGGGGCAGCGCGTTATCTAGAGATGCTCCGAGCGGGGAGGCCGAACCCACTTCCCCAAACGTGATCGTCAGGACCATCTGAGACCCGAAGGCACGGCTGCATGACTATTTTCCGAGGCTCTTAATTGACAGAAGAGAAGCTCCCACACCACCTCCGACTCTTTATGCAAATCGCCAGGCCTCCCTTCCCTGCACCCAATAGGAAGTGTCTTTGTTTTAGTTTTCCCTGTCAAGGGGCCAATTAGTCCAGACTTCCCCGCGCACAGGGCCCAGCTGTCATCGGCCCCTTTGGCTGAAAGGAGTCCTTTGCCTCAGCCCGGCGACTGTGAATGGGAAGTTAATCAGCACGGTGACAGAGGGACCCCGCGCAACCGGGCGGCCCTTTCTCTCCTACCCCGATTGTGGGCTCACACCTTTCATGCAAAGCAGCCTCGGAGCCTTCACCTATTTAAGGAATTTTTCAATTAACATTTCTTTTCCTCCAGAGAGACCGGAGCCTTTGGAGCTCCACAAAGGGCCCGCTTGCCTTGTCCCGGAACAAGGGTGCTCCGGCCGCCTTCACGCTGAAGCCTATTATCTGGCATTGATGATTTAGGGCGGCGACCTCCCCTAATCAATAGCTGATCAGGGCACAGTGGGGAAGAATTTCTGCTTCAAATCCGCTCCTCTTCAAATGAAAATGGTCTCCTTTGAATAAAGAAATGCCTGGGTTGAATGTTAAATCCGGCTAATTGGCAGAGTTTCGAAAGGGGGGGAGAGACCGCAGCCGGACAGCCCCCCCCCCCCCGCCCCCACCGTCCAGGCGGCTGGGACGCATCTTCTGCCTCCGGCGGACTCTCCTGTTTTCTTCCAAATGCCTGTTTTTAGCGCCAGAGTTTTCTTCTTGACGGCTTCACGAACTGATGAAGCATTTTAAAGGTGTTGTCATGGCTTCTGATACAGTCTCATCACATCACATTCTACACAGATTTCAGACTCTTGTGACATCGAAGATTCGATGACAGCAGCATCTAGTTTGGGCAAGTGACGTTCGGTGGAGAATCAAACCGATTTTGCTGAAAAATTTGTTGAATTCCTTTGAAGGGACTTGATGTTCGGTGCCGAGGATCTCTGGTCAGGGCTAGACTCTTCGGAACCCCAGCAGAACGGCACTCCGTGTGGGTGGGCGGGTGTGCGGTGGACACGTGGCCAGCGGCCTGCACGGCCCTCCCGCAGCGACACGGCACCCAGGTGACACCAGACAGGCATCCCTCCACCTTCAGTGCCCCGCGGGGTGAGGAGGCCCTTTCCGTAAGGAAGAGAGACAGAGGACGTGACAGCCAACCAAGGCGCTTTGCCGTCAGGCCTGAGTTCTGCAAACAACCCAAAGTTCGAACTCCGCTGCCCTTGCTAGCCACGGGCTGCGCTGCCTGAGGGCCGGGAGCACCGGTCTGTGCCTCAGAAACACGTGTCACCCTCGACTCCGGGCGAGGGGCCTCGCTGGGACAACGTGGGTGCGTCCCTGTGACCCGCGTAGAAACAACCTATTCCAGACCCGGTGCCTCGACCTGCCTGTGGGGAGCTAGTTTCTCAGCCCCATCGCGGTTGCGGAGGCTGCGGCCCAGCCGGGAGAGCCCCTCGGAGGCACGTCCGCGGCGGCGAGTGGGAGCTGCAGCCACTCGGCAGAGCCCGGCTCAGTGAGTCCGCTTTTCCCAGGTGCTGGGTCTGCATGTATAGCCGCCCGCCAGGTCCCCGCAGCCCGAGAGGCCCTGCAGCCTGGTGGGCAGGTGCCTGCTCCCCTTGGGGCTGCAGGGACCTGGCACCAGGAGCACCTGCCCCCTGGGCCCAGCACAGGCACACGCCGCCAGCACCCCCGGGTTTTGGTGCAGCCCCCCTGGGACCTCCGGCTGCAGAACTCCTGTCACAGCCTCCGGGGGAGGCCGCTTCCCCGGGCGCTGTCCTGCTGAGGTCCTGCAGCCCCCTGGCCCTCGAGTCTGGGCGCAGACAGGGCAGAGCCCCCAGCGCCCTGACCTGGGCGGCCTTGCTCCTGGGGGGCCGTGGTGGCAGCGCAGACGCGGCCTGTCTCCCCTGTGCTGCGGGCACGAGAGGCAGGTGGCTGCTGGCTCCAGGCCCCCACGGCCTCCGGGGCAGCCGGTCCGAGCGGCAGGGCCTGCGCTGAGGCGTGTGGCTCCTGAACAGAGATCCCTGTGAATGAGTAAGAGGGGAGGAAACGTCCTCTGTGTCTGCAGCCCCCACCTGCCCATCCCTCGGCAGGTGCTTGTCCCCGGTTACAGGATGGGAGGTGCCCCAGTGAACCGGGAAGCACCAGGTGACTGACGGCTTCCGGGCATCCCAGCAACTCGAGAAACCGGGAATAAGGGAGTGTGCAGTTTTCCCCTTTTCTGGTTCCTTCTGGGCCGGAAGGAGGGACCCAGAAGAGCTCCAAGGCCCCAATCTCCAGGGGTGCCTGGCCTCCCGGCCGAGAGAATTCCCAGGGCTGCGCCTGCCGCTCTGGGCTGGACCCTGTGGCGCGTCCGCTTCTCTGCCATCCAGCCGTTCGGAGGAGGAGGCAGGAAAATTCTGGGGACAAGGAGCCTCTCCGGAAGGAATGATATAAATGTTAGAGGCGAATGGATAATTTCCCGGGAATTACAAGCCCCACCCCCTCATGGCCACTGAGCCCTACCAAGCTCCTTCCCTTGGGGTGAGTCAGGCCCGGGAGGAACCTGGAGGTGTCTTCAAGGTCAGAGTGCGGAGCGTTCCCATCAGGTGCTGGGTGGGAAGGCAGGACGCTGGCGGCAGGATTCGGGCTCTGCACGGGGCGCAGGGCCGGTGCGAACGGGACCCTCCCACGCAGGTTGCTGCGATTTCTTTCTCCATTTCATCCCTCGACTTCTCCTGACCAGAGGAGTTCACTTCCTTGAAAGCTTTCCTGAAAAAGTTTGGCCACATGCGTTTTTAACAAATTCCCTTCTTCCTTTTGGGGGCGTAGATTTTCCAAACGAAGAGTGCTGTCTCTTTATCTTCTTTCCCCTGTGCAGTCGGGCATTTCACTCACTTCTGCGGTGCTCGGGGACACACATCCCATCTGTGGTGGGGGGCAGCTGGCCCCGCCCCACGGGCCCCGGTGGAGGCCCCTTTTGGGGCTGAAGCTCAGGCGACAGCTTGGCTCCGAGGGTGCGGTCGGCTTCCTGGTTGGTGCCACCTCTGTGGGCAGAGCCGAGAGTCAGGTGGGAGGGTGGTCCTGGGCCGTGGTGTGTGTCTCCCAGGGAGTCCTATGGGCCAAGGGCAGCCCCTGCCGTTTGCCCCTTTGGGAAAAAGCAAACTTTCTCTCGATGACTGAAGCCTCCTGTGCTGGGGAGTGTGTGGGTCTTGGACGTTCTGAGCGTTCTTGGTAAACGCGTGGAGCGGACGGGTCGGAAATGAGCCGGAAAGTGCCCAGAAAGAGATGTGGGTGCAGCGAGGGGCGTGGGCGCCAGGGCTGGGCGGGGCTCGCAGGTGGACCTGGGCTGGCCGCCCTTGAGCCGCCTCAGACGTGCCTCGGGTTCGTCTGGCACCTCCGGCTCCTCCTTGTCTCTGTTCCTTGAGTAAGGTTTTCTTTTCCTCCTTCCTGAGCTCCAGGCGACCATCAGCTGCCTCTTCTGAATCTCTCGCTCCCTCCTAAGCTCCGTGCTGGGTGCACATCTTCCTGGGTGTTCCGCTGCCTCCCTGTGTGTGAGATTGGAGTGGACGTGGGGGTGCGTTCACGCCACACTGTCCCTGGGGCTGCACACGGAGAGGGGCAGGGAGGGCCCTGCTGGCAGCAGTCCGAGCTGCTGGCCAGATGGCCAGGGCGCCCCGCAGCGGCGGGCACTGCTGAGGTCCTGCCCTGGAAGCTGCCTGCCTGGACCCTTCTGCTCCTGAGAACGTGCCGGTCAGTGAGCTCTGGGAAGCAGCGCGGCCGCCCTGGGGGCCCCAGCCCGGCACAGGGGCCCTGCGTCCTGGGGGCTGCGGGTGCCCCCCAGTGCCGCCTGTGCGCTGGCGGCGAGAAGCGGTCCCGGCAGCGCTGCGAGGAGGGCAGATGTCTGAGGCGCGTTGCCATCCCACCGCAGGGGACGGGCAGAGCAGGGACTGTTAGTGGCCATGTTTATGCATGAGCGGGCGCCGGCCCCACATGCTCTCAGCCGTGACCGCCTTCCAGATTATCCCCTGCTGGTGACATCACAGGAATGTGAGACGCAGAAACCTGTGGAGCATCCTCGCTGTGCCCCCGAGGGACGGGATGAACGTCACGCAGCCCAACCTGGCGAGGCTTCCCAGAGAGGTGGGAGGGGCCTCTCCTCGCCCCCGAACGCACGGCCCAGAGCAGTCTTCGTCACCCGTCCCGACCGAACGCCGCAGACCGAGTTTGCTGCCGTGGAGGCCGGAGCCCGGGGCCGCAGGGGCCGCGGTGGAGGGAGCGGTTCTCACAGACTGCTCTGCACAGGGCCGGTGAGCCCGTCTCCCACGCGCCCGCCCGTGAGCTCAGGGCTGCGGTGGTGTCCGAACCAGGGCAGAGGCCTTCGGCACGTGTGAGCTCGTGCGGACAGGGGCTCAGATGCTGCCCCGGGGGCCCGGTCTTCACGGTGGTGATGCATCGCTGGCACGGCCACCGAGGGGGCTGCCTCTGCTCCGAGGGGTCCAGCAGTGGCCCCCGGGGTTGGGGTGGTGAGCAACCCACAGACCAAAGGGACCTGGGTCAGAACGGGGACACCGTCCCAGGTGGCCTTGGAGGCGTCGGCCAGCTCTCAACACCCCTGGGTCCCAGGACCATGTGACAGCAGCCACCAGTGATGTCCCCACCACGTGGGGGGCCCTGGGCCTGGCTTTCTGGTCGGGGGCGACTGGGTGGGAGGCACGGCGTCCAGGGCAATTCTAGGACACACGCCCTTTATTTGTAAGAACACGATAAAGACTAAGTTAAAAAAATAACCTGTGTGTATAAAGTCCGTTCATTAAGGAGACCAGAAGCTGCTCGTCACATGCATTTAACCTGGGCGACGTCCTGGAGGGGTGAGTAGGCCCAGGGCCCTCCTCCCGGCTGCCGCGGGCAGGCTGGCCCGGGGAGGCTGCGTCAGGAAGATGGGGGCGGTTGGGGGGGGGTCGCCGGGGAGCTCGCCAAGAGCGGAGACGGAGAGTGAACCTGGCACATTTCGGACCAGGTGAGCGTCCCTGTGCACCTGGAGCGAGGGGGCGGGGCGAATCTTCGAGAAGCCTTTGCAGCAGCGCGGTGTCTTTCTCCAAGGCCAGCTCCTCCAGAGCCTGTTGACTTTGGAGCCTGGATGTCCTGGGGCGCCCTGGGGCGCCCTGCTGTGTGTCACGGCAGCCCCTCCCAGCAGGTCACATTCCTGTGGGCTGACAGCATTCCCCGGGCCTGAGCGGCAGCTGCAGTCAGAGCTCTGGGCACACACACCTGGAGACCAGGAGCTCCTGACAGACATAGCAAGTCACCCCTCGGGGTCCCCCCCGCACCTGGGCACGGTTTCTTCCCCGCAGCCTGGCGTGCAAAGACTCTATTGCCCCTTATTGGGTGTTCCACACGGGGCACTGCCGGGTCCCGGGCTGGGGTTGGGCCCTGCAGCCCAGGTCTTCCCTCCCTGAGTCACAGCCCCGACCGTCGGCCTGGCGAGCAGACAGGGCGGCGCAGAGCCCTGCAGGCTGTGGGCTCCGCCACAACAGGCCAGGCAGCGCGGATTCCTGAGCCGTGCGCCTTCCCGGAGGAGAGCCCGCCCCCAGCGCGGCAGGAATCTGGGGCTGCAGGCCAGGGCCAGGAATGCAGGGCAGAGGGAAGGGGGTGATCCCCGCAGGGCCGGACGCCTACCCGGGAGCAGGCACGGACTTGCGTCCACCCTGACCCCGGCGCCCAGAGCCGCCAGTGACCCGAGACAAGCAGCGGCCTGCCTGTCCTCGTGCGGCTACAGCTTTGGGACCATGTGTCTTCCGTGGGGGCGGAGCCAGCTCAGAGTCAGCGCCAGGCCCTCTGGGGAGAAGGGCCCCTCGGAGGGTCTGCGGGTGCGGGAGGGGGAGGCAGCGGCGTGCAGAGGTCAGCCCTGGACCAGCGCAGCCCCAGCCTGGAGCTGCCCAGCCCGCCGCCATCGGAAATGTTGGAAATCCCACGGCAGCTGCGAGACAGTCCGTGTGGGGCACGGCACAGGCTCTGCCCGTGGACCTGACCCCCAGCGACCTTGCGTTGGAGGGGCCGACAGGGTGCAGGGAGGGGCCAGGCCTGCCCTTTGTGCAGGGTCGCAGGGGAACGAGTGGGGCTCCAGGTGGCGAAGGTGCGCGGCGCCCCCGCCGGCGTTACCTGCCTGGTGGGGCAGGGACAGGGCACGGCTTCCCTGCGGGGGCTGGAGAACATCTGTCGGCCCACAGCCCGGCCCCGCCCACCAGGCCCAGCAGGGCTCATTAAGCAGAGTTTCTGCTTCAGACCATTAATCCGTTTTAATTAGGGGTCCTCGTCCAAAGGGTTGGCTCAGCAGGTTCCGAGGGGATGGGGTGCAGGCTGCAGCGGTGGCGGGGCCGCGCTGCGGGAGGGGCGGCAGAGGACGGGGCTGCTGCCCTTGGGGACCAGGCCCTGCTCAGGTGGCGGTGCGTGGGCCTTGGGCTTCGGCCACCAGCTCAGCGGTCACTCGTCCTGAGCCACGGCTGCGTCATTCTGCACGCGTTTACCGAATCCGGGTCCTCGCAAGTCGCTGGTGCACCGAGGGGCGCAAACCCGCAGTCTGTGCTGAGTGGAGCGTAGGGTCCGTTGGAAGAGACGGTCACGTAATTACTTAAGAACATGCCACGTAACCTGAAAACTGCTGGAAAGAGAAGCTCTGGCCCTGTCAGGAGTCCAGAGAGGCTTCGCCGAGCCGGTGAGGCTTGGGCTGTGAGGGCCGCGCAGGTGAACCCGGCGAGGAGAAGAGCCAACGGCTCTCTGGGCAGAGGGAACAGAATGTGCAAAGGCCTTTTGGCGGGGAGGAGCCCCGGGGAGGGAGGCTGATGCTGCGCTGGGTGGCTGGGGCCCCGGCACCGGTGGCCGGAGGCGCCACGGGGCCCCGGCGGTGGCCCCTCACCTTCCTTCTCTCGAGTGGCTGCTATTGTTGGTCTCATCCTTCCCTCAGTCAGGATGCTGCTCTCACAGGCTGTTTTCTCCCGCGAAGCCGCGCGATGGAGCCACGCCCTGGGCGAGATCTCCCGTGGTGTGTTGATCAGGCTGGAAATTCCGGACAGGGGACGGCACGGGGCTGAGTGGCCGCAGAGCTGACGTGCCGAGTGGTGACGATGGGCCAAACACCCGCCTGGCCGTGGTGGGGTTCGTTTGGGAAGAGAAGAGAGGTCTCCGTCGGGCATCATCTCAGCCTTGCAGATGGATTCCAGTTCCCCGTGAAAGGCTTGCGAGGCAGGGGGCCCTCGGGTCGGCGTGGGCTCTCTCCTGAGGGCAGGTGCTGCGTCGTGCTCCCGGGGCCCCTCCCGGTGTCTTGCACAGAATCGGGGAGAGCGGGTCACGCGCATTTGACTTGGGAAAAGCCTGAGGTGCCGTCTGAGAACCGGTTCCTGCTGCCCCAGGCCGGCCATCGCTCCACAGTTACCCATTTCTGGGCCCACCCAGCTCCCGTCACCCCTGACATCCTGCAGGCGACCTAGGCTGGAGCCTGCGCTCGGGGCGCTGGTGCATCCAAAGGCTCACACCCAGCTTCTCAGCCTGACGTACGAGACCCCAACCCGCCGTGCAGCCTGTCCCTCCACTGGGCTCTTGGCGCTTCTGCGTTCTGGCTCCGACCAGGCCGGGGATCGGGGGGCTCCCTGGTTCAGTGACGTTTCTGCGGCTGTAATTCCAGGACTTTGTTCAAGGAGCCTTGAGACCGACCGCTCCAGCAGGGACAGTCTCCCTGTCTTGAGCCTGTAGGTCGGCAGGCCCGACACGAGCCCAGAGCCTCTGCGCCCCTAGCCTCACACCTGGACCCTGCAGACCGTGGCGCGGTGTTTGGGGACCGAAACCGGGTCGGGCACACTCTCCGGTCTCCCTCGTGGGGCCTTTAGGGAGCAGCTGGCTTCCTGCGTGAGGTGCTTGTACCCTGGACAGGAAAGGAAGGTCCCGGTGAAGACGGGCGGCCCCTGAGGTGATGCTGGGGGCGGTGGAGAAGCTTTGGTGCGGATGCTCCCTGTCCAGTCCCAAGGAGGGGCAGGGCCGCGGGCCGCCGGGGCGTCAGGAGCTTTCCTGACTCAGCTGTCGCGGTGGGAGCCCGAGGCCTGAGGCCTGGCAGCCAGAGCTCGCGAGGTCGGGATAAAGCGCTACAATCTGATACTTGGTGTCGAGCCTCCTCTGAGAAGGATGGTGTACATGGTGTGGATCATGTGGCTACGTCAGCTTATAGGTAACACTGTTGAAAGTTTGACACATTTGAAAATTTGAGCTTCCTTGACACCTGTGTTTCCTATCTTCCACATCTGATCAGCGGAACATGACCCAGGCTCAGAGGTCACCAGAGTTCATGCCTGTGGTTCAGACCTGGACCCTCTGGCCCTGGGATCCCAGCTCTGAGCCGCCGAGCTGGGCGCTCCTGACGGCGCCGGGCCTGAGCTCCAGACACGCACCTGCCGCCGTCCCCACGGTCCAGCGTCTGTTCTCGACGCCACACCTGTGACTACAGGTGTTGAGACTAGGGGCGGGGAGGACGTTCATCCCAAGCCACTTTCTTCAGCACTGACCTCCGAGGAGAATAAAGGTACTTACAGGCCTGGAGCGAAGCCACCGCAGGGCAGGTGCCTGTGCTGGGGGGCGTCCGAGGCGGCCCAGAGATTCCTGCTTTGTCACGCCTGTTCTCCTGCAGCCCCTGGAGCCCCCCTCCTCCTCCCGGGCAGGGCGCACATCCCACGGGCCCCAGCGCGGGGCCGCGTGCTCACAGTGGTTCCGATGCCGTTTCTGCAGGCTGGTCGAAGCCGGCGCAGACGCGCACTGTGGGCACCCCCTAACGACAGGGCTCGGCAGACCCTGACTGAGGACCGGCGCCCACACAGGACTGGCAGGGTGCCGTCCACCTGCAGCGGCTCAGCTCCGCGTCTGCCGCAAGCCGGCTGTCAGGGGCTCCCCCACAGTGCCCGCAAGCTGGCACCCTGTGAGGTGTGCGTGGGGACATGGGGGCCCCTTTCTCCTGTCAAAGGGCCAGGAACCCCGCGTCCCGGGGACCAGCCCTCACCGAGGTGCCGCCTGGGTCTCATTCACCAGCAGGGAGGGGATGGGGCTGTGGCCCCTCCTGGTCCCTGGCGATCAGATGGCTGGCGCGGTGACATTGCTGTCCCCACTCTTGGTCTCAGTTTGTCCCAAACATTAACAAAACCCATGTCTCCGGGGGGAGAGGCTGGGTTTCAATGTTTCCACATTCCTGTCGAGAACAAAAGCCAACGGAAACGCAAGCAGAGGGGACGCGTCCCATGGGTGGGTTGTGGACTGCGGGTTTATTTTGCTTTGTTCTCTGAAAAGGTGGTCTGCGGGACTCCGGCACAGTGACAACCGGGCTGCTGTTACAAAGGGGCGAACCGGATCCGTCACCAGGGACCGGTGTGTGGGTCAGACGTCCACTTGGGAATGGAATGCAGGGGGGAAAGTCGAGCTGCTGCCCAGCGCGGCCCCAAAAGGGAGGCTGCGGGGGGGGGGCGGCGAAATTGGAGAACGGGGCCTGGGAGGGGCCCTGGCACTATCTCTGCCGTCTGAACCCGGTGCTGCCTGGAAATCTGCAGGTCGTAGGTCAGCAACGGTGGCCTCCTGTCCCCGGGGGGGATGCAGAGGGAGAGACCCCAGAGCCCGCCGCACCCCCTGGACTGTCCTGGAACGGTTGCTGTCCTGAGAGGGGCGTCTGTGACGACCTGTCCCGAGGGTGAGGTAGGAGTCCCGTCAGTCCCAGGTGAGTGTGCAGCGTGTGTCTCCGAGCGGCTGGCCCTGCGATTCTGCTGCTGGGTGTGCACAGCCCAAAGGGTCTTCCCGCCACCACCCCTCCCCGCCCTGCTTAGAAACAGGTTGCTGCCACCAGTGGTGGGCCTTGGAGCCAGGCACGGGGCCCTGCGGCGAGCATCTGGCAGGGCACAGGTCCCCAGGACCCGTCCCAAGGACACGCTCCGACTGTTCCCCAGCCTCCCTGGGCGGGGCGGCTTTGCCGACTTCCTCAGTCACCATCCCCAAGAGCCCAGCCCCGAGCGTCCCCGTGGCTGCCCTCCACACAACTGCAGGGCGCCCCACTCAGGCCGCAGCCCCCGGGGTGGCAGCAGGGGCCCCTCCGACTGGGCAGGGGGTGGGGGGAGGAAGGCCAGGGGCGGGGGAAGCCACTGATGCTCTGGCTCCGGGCCCATCGGCTTATCTGCAAAGTTAAAAACCCACAACAAGGGCGTCTGCCGGCAGCAGGGGTGCACGGTGCCTCGGAGCAGCTTTTTCTCTCCCCGGCCGGGCTGCCGCTGGCCATCAGTGGGGACAATGCCAACGCCGGGGAGAGACGCCCCGAGCGGGAGAACGGAGTCTGTCCGGGCAGCAGCGGGGGGAGGGCGGGAACGCGGAGGCACAGCTCGATTTCCAACAGACGCACGCATGCGGCCACATGCGGCCCACACACAGTCCACACAAGCTCACACATGCAAATGAACGTGCACACATGGCCCATGCACAGCTCACACATGTACAGGTGTGCTCACATGCTCCCACACACCACACACGTACACATGTGCTCACACAAGCTCCCACATGCACAGATGTGGCTCACACACAGCCCGCACACGCGCCCACTCACACGTGTGCTCACACGTGGAGACCACACATGACTTCAGGGCTGACTCCTCACATCGCGCAGGTGGGCTGCCCCGTGAGACAGCTGCCCGGCGGTGGGTGTGGGTTGTGAGCTCCCAAGGCTGTGCCAGGAGTGAGTCTTCAGAAGCGAGCAGGGCCGAGACGGCTCCTCTTGCCACTTGGCTGGCGTTTACGGACAGTTCTGCTGATGAAAATGTGGTCGTTGTCCGCAATACTGGCGTTGTTTAACTGAAGCGTCACGCCGAGGATGTGACCCCTGGTGTGCACACCCTCTCATCTGGGTCCTGGCTGCACGTGGACGGGCTCTGAGTTGAAACTGTCCACGGCTGCCCGCTGACCCGCCTGCGCTGCCCCCCCGGGGCTGGCACCCTTGGAGATGCCTGTCCCATCCATGACAGTCCCCTGCCCGCTCCGGCCCGTGCCCACAGGGGAGGGACCGTGCACCCCACGCAGACCCGGGAGCATCTCGTCCGTGGAGCAGAGGGGTGTGGCGCAGGCTTGCCTGAGCACCGCCCACGTCACGGGTTCTGGGGGACCCACCCACCTGTGGATTCCCAGGTGTGCAGGGGTTTAAGGTGAGAAAGAGGCATGTGTTTCTGTATATGCACGTGTGTGTGATTGTGTGCACATGCACACACATGCACACATGCATCCGTGGTGTGCAGGGTGCATGTGCACATGTGCATAATTGTGCACACAACCGTGTGCGGTGTGTGCGTGCGCTGTGCGTGTAAGAGGCTAATGAGGCTGCGGCCTCCCTGACTTGAGGCCAGACTTGCCCCTGGGGCCAGGTCTGTCCAGTAGGATTTTCTGGGCTGTCCAGCGCCGTAGCCACCAGCCACGTGTGACAGGGAATGTGCCTGGACAGGGCTGCTGAGGGTGAGAAACTGCTTTTCAATCTATTTTTTAATGAATTCAAGTGTAAACAGTCCCCTGTGGCTATCGACCACCACCAGGGGTGACCCGTCTCCACCCCGGAGCCGGATCAGCTGAGGTCGGTCTTGCTTTGCCTCTAGGCAGCGCCCCGAGCTGGCAGGAAGAACCCCCATGTTTTCGTCTGCAGACTGTTTGAGAGCAGGGCTCAGCCTGCTGCGTCTGAGGTCCGGGGTGCTGGCTCTTGCCTCTTCTCGGGAAGGACTTGGCTCTGCTGAGCCGGGGTCTCAGGTCCGCAGCCCCGGCTCCCACACCTTCCCCGGGAGCTGACACCGGTCCACGGTCTGACCTGATCGGGAAAGCCGGGGTTACCACGGCAACACCCCCATGTGCTGGGCAGAAGTACATACAGCCCTGCCTCCCCCAGGGCCCTGTCCCAGTGAACGTGTTCCCAGGAAAGCATGACAGTGGTGAGCAGGAGGGTCCCCGCACTCTGGTCGTGTGTGTGGGTGGCCCCGCGGGACGGTTCCTTGGAGATCCGCGCTGCGGGGACAGCGGGGTCCCAGCGGGGTCATGGCCAAGCCTCTGTTTGCGCCCACACTGGTGGTGCTGGAGGCGCTGGTGCCAGGGCTTCTCGGCAAACGACGGCACCCTCCCCCGAGTGCCCACGTTTCCAGTTGCAAATGGGAATTCTCACGTCTCGGAACTTCGGACAACGGCAAACTTCTGGCTGGATTCTTATCTAGACGCACTGGTCACAGCTCCGTTTAGTTTTGTCCTTGATCCTGGTTCAATTTTCATGTTGCTAAGTGTTCTATCAGTTTTGTTGACGTTTTCATAGTTATCCATGCACAGCTGTTCATGGTGGTCCCTTGTGATTAAAAGAAAAAAGTCTTCTAAATGGCAAAGTTTCTCCCCTCTCATTCCAAACCTGTAAGTGGCTAGACCTTTTCCTCCTCTTGTCCAGGTTTTGCTGGGCTCTTACCTACAGCTGTTTAAAAAACCCGTAACGTCTTGTTTTATAGCTGTTTTCCGTTTTATTACTTCATGTTCTTTAATTTTTTCCCCTCTACTTTCCACCGGTCGACCCTGTTCTCTTGCTCTTTAAATAAAAAAAGTGACTAGTGCTTCTTAGCCTTGTTCTCCTCTAGCGAATTTGCGTGCAGCTCCGATCGCCCCTCTGACGCGGCTTCCGCCCCAGCCCGCGGTCGGCAGCGATCTCGTTGCTGCTGGGGTCTGGGAACGTCACAGCGTCTGTTGCGGTCCTCACACGTGGCCACTTTCCGCGACGTTTTCCACCTCACTGAAAAGAATGCATGGCCCGTGTCTGCGGGTTCCGATCTCTACGCACGATTTGATCCAGTTTGCTAATTGCATTTAAAAACGGACATCGTACTTGGTGTACGGTCGGCTCTGATTCGTTGGTCTCTGGAAAAGTCAAAGTTTTACCAAATTTGTGCGTTTGTCTCCTTATAGTTCGGCACCTTTTGCTTCATTTACTTCCAGGCTGTGCTGTTAGATGCAGGCTCACGTTTTTCTGTCTAGTTTTTTTTTTTTTTTTAATTGCATTCTTGAGCTATTTATTTTGACTTATTCGTTGTTTGGCTCGATTTCGCCGTCGAGTAGACGTTTCAGTCTACTTAAAACCTCCCAGGGGCCCTGAATTAATAGCCTGGGACCTCGGGACGCTGCTGAAGCTCCGCCCACGGACCCCACCTCAGGCTTCACTTCCCCCAGGGTTTCGAGACCGAGGTCCGGTGAGCGTTGCGTGGCTTCTTCCCATCACCTTTCCAGGTAGTTAGATGTTTATTGTGACATATAGGTCAGGTAAGGAAGTTTTTTTTTTAGCTTTACTGAGGTATAGTGGGCACACACAAATGGCACGTACTTCGTATGTGCGTCAAGAAGTGTTTGGACACACGGACACACCTGTGACTCTGCCACCATCATCAAGCCCCTCCCCCCCACGGTGACGCCATGGCTGTAGCGTGGGGGTGGGGACGACGCGGAGCATGAAGTCCACCCGCAGGTTGTACAGTGTGGGACCTTGTGTCGCGAGCTGCCAGCGCTGCAGAGCAGAGCGTGTGTCTCGGCCTATTTCTCTGGCTTGACAGGAGCTTTAGACCCATTGAGCAGTGACGACAAAAATATTTTTTCTAGAGTGACAGGATTCTACTACATCCAGACGGGGTTATTTCAGTGAAAGAAGGTAGCCACATGTGCTACATTTAATACTCGCTGTAAAAAAAAGATACAAAAGATGCTAGTAAGAATACTGCTCACACATACAAGTGTAGTGTTGTTTTATTAAAATCATGTGTTTTCAGAGGATTCCGGGAGGCGGGGGAGCAGCGCACACCAGAAACCTGTCTCCCTGCCCGATGGCTGCCGCCCTGGCGGAATGTGCCGAAGAGAACCACGGTGGGGCCGCGGAGCCTCTCGAGGGCTCGGGACCTCCTGGGAAACGTGGGCAGTCAGTTGCGGTTAATTCTGGTCAGCTTCAGCTCCTAACCCCACGGCAGCTCCCCACCCTGCACCCCGCCACCCGGAGGACAGAGGCACACGTTCCGGGGGGGCCTGGGCACAGTGTGGGAGCCAGGTGGGCCAAAGGGGCCCTGCCGTCCCAGCATCAGGCGCCTGCGCTCTTCGGGGCACTGAGGCGCGGACAAAGAGGGGCAGCCTTGTCTCAGTCTCTCCCGTGGGTGCCAGCCTGTCCCCTCCAGCTGATGGGACTTCCCGGAGAGTTAAAGGGCCAGTTCCGATTTCCCCTGCGTGTTCTGTTGTTGCTCCTTTTGGGAGCCGGACATGACGGGTAAGAACCCTCAACAGCAACCGCATGCGTGGGGCGAAGCGGGCAGCGCCCACGCAGGCCCGGGACCCAGCTCAGAAAAGGCCCAAAGGGACTTGAAGTTGACACCCAAGCCAGTCCTTGGCGCAGAGGCAGCCTACAGAAACTGAAAATAAAACAAAAAACATGGTAACATAAACAGCAAACTCTGGGGAAGAGGGGAGATCCAATTTCCGGACTTACCGCCATTTCCAGTGAAATGCCCAGAGGAGCAGGAGGGTGCGACCCCTTCAAAGGAAGCGAAAACACGGCAACAGGAGCTGTTGCCACGGAGACCTGCTGATAGAAACGGGAGACGAAGGCTTCGAAACGGCAGTTTCACATGGGCCCGAAGAACCCAGGGGACGTGCGGGGAATGTCAGGAAAACCCCGTGTTAAGAAAATGAAAATATCAATGAAGAGGCGGAAAACCTGAAAAGAAAGTCAAAAGAAATTCTGGAGCTGAAAAGTCCGATAAGAAAACGGAAAATTTTACCAGGTGGATTCAAAGACACTCTTGAGAAAAGAAAAAGTCGGCGCACTTGAAGATGGACAGTGGAAATGACCAGGTCCGAGGAGAAGACAGAAGGGGAAGAAAAGCAAATGGCCCCAAGGGACCTGGGGGCCACCAGCAGGGGTCCCAGAAGGAGAAGAGACACAGAGGGTGGGAGACCTCCCAGGCTGGACGGGTGATGTGAGCACCATAAACACCAGAGAGGCTGATACATCATAACTAAGATGACCTCAGAGAGACCCGCACGTGATAATTAAGCTTCCGAAAGACAAAGACGAGAAGCAGATCGTGAGAACTCCCCTCCCCCACACAGCCTGGCCCTGTGGGCGGTTCCTGG
The DNA here is from genome assembly GCA_004027475.1 of Anoura caudifer. Classification (NCBI taxonomy): domain Eukaryota; kingdom Metazoa; phylum Chordata; class Mammalia; order Chiroptera; family Phyllostomidae; genus Anoura; species Anoura caudifer. Next base: position 181,461 of record PVKU01001471.1, read on the forward strand.
GCAGCCCTGGTCACCGCCACGCCCCCCCCCCCCCCCCCCCCCCCCCCCCCCCCCCCCCCCCCCCCCCCCCCCCCCGTGTCAGCCAGCATCTGAAGCAAGGCTGCACCAATTCTTCTTTGCAGAGAGGACAAACAGCTCTTAGAAGACATGGTCTCTGAACGAAGTTGGACTCTGGTCTGACCGCGTGCTGGCGGGAGTGGGGTCCGCAGGCCGTCAGAGCTCAGCAGCCCGGTCCCTGGAGGTGGCCTTTGAGGGGAAGCTGTTGCCACCCCGCTGGGAAGGGGTGTGGGGGTCTGGGGGTTACCGGGCTGCTTCACTGTCCCCGAGAGCAGAGCTGCCGCTGACCCTGGTCTCCCAGGGCTGCTGCGTGGAGTTAACTGTGGGTGCTGTTCACCCTCCTTGGTAAAACTCCACCCCCACTTTTGTCTGGCTGCGTGACCTTGCACATGTTACCAAGTCTCAGATTCTTCGTGGATAAAACAGGCCACCAACACCCCCCATGGTAGGGACCCCGCCAATCACAGCCAAGCAGAAGGGACGCATTCGCCGCCAGCAGTGCGGAGCTCCGGTTGGGCCGGCGTGGGCGGGTCAGGGTGCCTCAGGTGGAGCCCAGGGGCCTACAAAGTCCATGTTCAGACCTCAGAGATGGATGAGAGCTGCACACCCGTGTATGGGGGGGTCTGGGGTGCAGCAGCCATCGAGGCAGGACGGGGGCGGGAGGCAGGAGGAAGGCCGGGTGTCCTCGGGGGAGCTGGGACACAGGTGGGTGCCCGGGGGGGCCTGTGACAGTTGTGTGGGGATTCGGCGTGCACTGAGGTTTGCTCTGTTTGTTTGTTTGGTGTGTGTGTGTGTGTGTGTGTGTGTGTGTGTGTGTTTTAAACACAGACATGACAAGATGGTGTTTTCTTGTTGACTCACAGGCTCATCCAAAATAAACTGTCACTGACCGGAGACAGCGGTGCGCTGCCCTGGCCCGGCCGGTTGGCGAGCTCTTGGGCAGATCACGCAGCCTCGCCAACAGAATGGTGGACAGAATGGTGGGCGCTGCCCCCACTTTCTGCAGCTCCTCCCGTGGCAGCCCCCAGGGGCACCCTCGGGGGACGTGCATCTTGCTTCCTGGTCCCTGCAGCTCCCCCTGGGGGTCTCCCTGTGGGGGCATGGCTTGCGCACCCTGCTTACCTGCTCCTGCTGCAGAGTCAGCACCCGAAACCTGTCTGGACACGGCGTCGCGGAACCGGGTGGGAGATGGCTGAGAGCCAGGAGTCCTGCGGCTCTCGGGGCTGGGCTGGGCGTGAGGCGGCTGGGCTGGCAGGGGCCCAGGGCACTTCTCGCTTGCCCCACCTAGGTGGGCCCACCGTTACCAGGTGGGCACCGGGGTTTCTGCTGCTGGGAGGAGCTCAGATCACCTGTCGCCCACGCCCCAGCACCCTTTGTCAGGGCAGCTGCCTGTCCTAAACTGCCCGCGGGCGGCGTGGTGGCTGCCCTGCCCGGTGTGGGGTGGGCGGCATGTTCAGTGCTGGCCAGGCTCCCAGAGCTGGTTTTGTTTTTCCGAAGAATTAACTCAGGGGAGATTTTCTAGTAGGCTGGCTGGCTTAACAGATAAAGCTCGGCCTTTCCCATTTGGGCATGTGGCCGGGTTCAGCGCGAGGTCCCGAGTGCCGCACGATGCCTGCCGGCTGCAGTCTAGGCAGGCCTGGCCGCTGTGGCCCTGCTGGGGCTGCAGAATGCCCCCCCACCCCCACCCCCACCCCCGTGAGGTCCTCACCCAGCGCCCGCTACACCACCGCCTCCATCTCTGCACCGCTCCACTCCCTCGCCGGCACCTGGGGGCTCTGTACGGGGCTCCCAGCCCTGCGGGGGTGGCGTGGGCATGGTGGAGGAGAGTGCCCTGTGTTGGCTGGGGCCCCCCTGGCTGTGGAGGGTGGAGCAGCCCACGTGGACACGCGTGTTCGGGTGGGGGACAGGAAGGCAGTGTCTGCCTGGGCACTGGGCTCGATGCTGCTTGGGAGCACAGATGTAGCTCAGAAGCCACGGCCCCCAGGGGTGGGGCCCGGCAGAGCTGACAGCAGGCAGGGGCCGGACCTCCGCGCCCCCACACACGGGCCCCTGTCCCCAAATGCAGCGTCTCTCACAGGAGCCGGGCCCGCACCTCTGAGCAGCCACGCCAAGCTTCCAGTGCAGATTCCCTCGATGGGACTTCCCCCACTGCAGGGCAGGGGACGGGGCCGCAGAGACTGCCCTGGCCCACCAGTGGGTCTGTGGGAGGCCGCCGACCGCGTGGGGCCTCCGGGAGCCGCACAGCTGCGGCTGACGCCAACACTCGGACTCCTCAGCATACGCCTCCTGGACGCCAAGTCCTGCGCAGGAAGGAGGCCCGGGGAGGCAGCGCGGCCTCGAGGGAGGGAGCGAGGAGAGAGGGGGGGGCCCCGCCAGCACCGAGGGGGATGATGCGGAGAGCGAGCAGGAAATGGAAGTGCAGCCGAGTCTGGTCTCGTGGGGAAGCTCTTAGTCATGGACGGAGGCCTGAGGTCGGCGAGGACCCGTGGGGCGCCGCGAGCTGGTCAGGGCACCGCGGGGGCTGCCAGGCCGGGTCACTCCGTCCCTCAACCTCCCCGGCAGCTCTGAGGACGGGCGTCTCTGCTGATGTCCGAGTCACGGAGTGCCCCAGCCTCTGCCCAGGACAGCTCCCAGCACGGCCAGTCCAGACCGCACCCTGCGGAATGGGCTGGGGCAGCGCCACCCACTGGGCCCGGACGGTGGTCACTGGCTGTGCGAGGACGTGAGACCTGCAGGAAGCGGGCGGCCCAGTCACAGGGGGGCCCAGCCCTGCTGACTCTTGAGGGAGCAGGAGGAGGGAGCCGGGTGGAGGACCTTTGCCACAGAACGGGGTTGCGCACAGAGCGAGCGCACTCTGGGCCCCCACCCGTTCGCTCAGCTCTGTCCTCCATCACTCACACCCCCGTGCGCCAAGGGCTGTGGGACGTGGCCCCGGCCGAGGAGGTAAGACGCAGGGGACAAGGACAGCGTGGGGACCTGAGCAGCCAGGGAGAGGCCCTTCCTCCTTGTGCCCTGGGAGCGACCCAGGTGCCGCAGGACTAACGCCAAGGGGCTGTCTGCAGACTCGTGGCTGGGAGGGAGGGTCAAGTGCAGGCCTCGCTGCCCAGAGGGGTGGTCACCTCCACCCACCTCCATGATCTGTGACAAGTGGCAAGTGGCCCAGAACGACGGAGCACCCCTGCGCATGCACCCTCTGGGCCCGAGGAGGGCCCAGGCCTTGGGGTTCAGAGCAGCTCAGTCGCGTCCCGAGTGCTGCGGGGCCCTTTCCAACACTCCCGACGTGTCCCTGGTGCTGTGGTTTCTTGTGAAGAGTCACACGGCCTCAAACGTGGCTCAGTGTGTGGCTCAGTGTGTGGCACGACCCGTCTCCAGGGTGAGCTCGGCGGCCCCGAGGCCTGGAGGAGCTGGTGTGCTGGAAGCCCGCCCCGGGTTCCGGCACCAGCAGTGAGAGTGGGCTGCCCGCGGGCTCCTGGCTCCGCGTGTCCCTGGGCCCCGTCTCCCCAGGGGCTCCGTGGCTGCTGCCATTTTCCCACAGAATGAAGAACACGCCTGGCGCTGAGGTGGCTGAGGGCGAGTTGAGAGCCCCAGGCTCCGCGGGGTCCTGCTGTGAGGTGGCACAGCAGGAGGACAGAGCAGGAGCTTCATCTGAGTGGGGATGAAACACGTTCGATCTGGAAGGATCGGCCACTGGTCTTGGCGCTACGTCCTGCCGACTGGTGACCAGCAAGCTGCTTGACAAGGTCCTTGGGCTTTGCTGGGGCACCGTCCAGTCTGAGATCTACACGCATGGACTGGGGTTTCTGGGGCCCTGAGATTGCTGGTGTCATCGTTGATGTCAAAGAGGGCACAAAAGGTGACCGAATGCACCACCAGCAGGAAGACAGGACCCAGCTCCACCACCGCCCAGGCCTGGCGCAGCGCCCGGTGCAGAGGCGCCGAGCCGGCAGCGGTGCGCCGGCACCTGGGCAGAGGGCGTGGTGAGCGCTGGGATGTCCACACAGCACCCACCCCTCTGAGCCTGTGTGTGTGTGGGGGGAGGGGCTCGGGCTTCCTGCCTCCTCCGAAGGGCGATGCCCTCATTCCCCCTCACCCCCCCCCATCTGCTGCGACCGGGTAACGATGGCGGCGATCCCTGCACTTCTGAACGCTTGCAGACACGTCACGAACATCCCTCAGATAGCCTGAGACTGCTGGGGAGAAACCACCAGGTACGTCCCTTTTGCAGGTTCACAGAGGAAGACAAAGCCCCGACAAAGGCAAGTCACAGCCCCAGCGGCCGTGCTTCCCGAAGCGAGAATGAGCCTCCTCCTCTTTGTTCCGTGCTGTGGTTTTGGGGACACCTGTGCCACAGACCAAGACACTACATGAAATAGTCCACCCAGAGTCACGAAAACTGCCCGCCCCTCAGGATGGTGGTGGCCGGGCGTCCGCATCCTGGACTCAGCAGCCCCTCGCGTGGCTCCGGCCGGCGGCGGCGGCTGCAGCTGCAGCCCCGGTGCTGCGTCTGGCTCTGATTATGCCTCTCTGTTTGCCACAGACAGACCGGGCGCGCTCCCCCCAGAACGAGCCCGGGAACACCATGCAGCCTGTCGGGCGGAGGGTGGCTGCGGTCGTCCTCCCCTTGCGTCCCCAGACCTCCGGGTGACCAGGTGGGAACTGGAGATGAGGGGCACCCCTCGGCCACAGAAGTGGGTCTCTGTCTGAACGTGACAGTGACACTCCCAGGGGAGAGTGCTGGTGGACTTACGTCAACAGGGCAACGGAGGTGCGGCAGCACCGGAATCCTCCCCAGGCTCTGGCGGGTGCCAGCGGAGGACGAGGCTGGCAGTGGGAGGAGGGGGCGCGATGGCTTCCGACCAGCACCGTGGCGTACAGGGTGCCCTTCCTGCGGGTCGTGACCCAGAATCCCGCTGTGGCTGCAGACCTGACGTGGGCACCATCATTCTGGATTTCAACTGTGTCTTCCATCTAATAAGCTTTAACTAGTTTTTGTCCTGTGCTCCGAGATGAATATCATCACCAGCACCACTAGCACCCTCATCACCACCTTCATCACCGTCATCACGCCGGCACCACACAGTGGCCCGGCCCATCACGCGGGGGGGGGGGACTGTCCAGCATGTCGGGCTTGCCCCCGGGGGTAGTCTGCCCCCCCAGCCTGGGGCCTTCCTGGGGGCCCACAAGACACGTGTCCAGCTGGTCAATCGCACCAGCCAAACCGCTCACCTTCCCACCTGTTTCCTGGCAGAACTTCCCCTGAGGCACCAAGAAGAAATGCCCAGCAGGCGGTCTGACCAGGGGCCCCGGCCTCCCAAGCAGGAGAAGGGTGGTGAGTGTTTGGGTGGCGAGTGTGGGTGCCGGGGGGGCGGGGAGGCTGGTCCTGCCGGAGGATGTGGCCCTCCTGGCTGCCTGCTGGGAAGCTGGGAAGTCGGGCGGGTTCAGGGGGCCACGGGTGGGGAATTCCACAGAAGCACCAGCCCCGGGAGATTCAGCAGTCACTGGCGCAGCTTTGGAAGGATTGTCCTGGGTTCCTGTCACCAGAAAAGCCCCTTCAGGCCTCCTGCTCAGTCCGGGTTTCTCTGGAGATGCAGCTCAGCGGTGACATGTGTCCTGGTGGGTGGGGGCTGGGTGTCAGAGATGGGGGCCTGCCAGGGGGCCTGCGCCCGCCCCTGGGGCGGAGGCTGTGGCGGAGCCGTGGTTGGACACCTGGCAAGGCACAGGGCTGGAACCGAGGCCTCCTGGTTTCCGGAGCATGGGCGGTGGTCACTGTGCCCTTTCTCTGTGTCCGTGATGAGAGGCCCCAGGACAGCTGGCCCCTTCTTCCCAGAGCAGCACAGGAACGCAGCTGCCACCAGAGGCTGAAGCCGGGCGGAGCATGTTCTCAGCCCCCAGAGGGGCCGCACAGGAGCTGCCAACTCCCGGGCAGGCCTCTGGCCATGCCAGTTGCCCGTCTGAGTCCGGGATTTAACGCTCCAGAGACCATCAGTTTTTGTGTCCACCTGGCCGCACCGTGGCAGCCAGTCTCGATGCTGCGAAGGTGTTTTTGGATGAGGTGACAGTCTGACCCGGTCGCCTCTGGGTGAAGCACCTGACCGTCCTACGTGGGTGGGCGGCATCCCAGCAGCCATGGCCTGAAGGGGAGGAGCGGACGAGATTTCTGGGAAACAAGCACCTCGGCCTCCACACTGCACCACGGACGGACTGGGCTCGCCAGCCCCTCGCCGGCGAGAGGCAGCGCTCCCTGCGTGTGCCGTGCCGGCCCTGTCTCCCCGGGGTTCTGTGCTGGCCGGTCGCTGGGGCCTGACGCCGGGGCTGCTGTCACCTTCCGGGTCGGCTGCCAGGTCCAGTGGCAAGGACACGGCCCTGCGCAGGCTGCAGGGGTGGTGGCAGGAGAGCGAGAGGCAGCGGGGCCGCCGGCCGGGGCGGCCGCGGCAGAGGGCAGGGCGGGGGATGCACACGGATCTGCAGGCCGATGCCCGTGGAGGACGGAGTCAGGGACGGGGAGGGGGACCGCAGGCTGTGGCTCCAGAGTTTGGGCCGGCGGACAGGGTGACCCTCGGGTGGACAAATTGTCTCCGTGCTGGTGGCCCCTGCGTGGCGGCACCGGGCCCTCGTCCACCCTTCGAACAGGATGTCTGGGTGGCACCTGCAGAGCCCGGCGGGCCCAGGATGAGGCGCACCCTCCCCCAGCCCCTCGGCTCCGCGGGAGCTGGGCACGGGGCAGGGTGACGCTGCAGCCCGAACATCGGCATCTTCCTCCGTCTGGGTCTGGGCTTGCTCCTCTCGCCTGAGCCTGGGGGTCTCTCCTTGCCTCGGAAGTGTATTGTGTGTGGCGCTGCCCGGTGGTCTGAAGCTGGACGGTCAGTGGCCAGTGTCCTCTGAGAGGGAGGCCCAGGAGCTGGCCGCGGAAACCGCCCCTGCGCGGGCACAAGGGCACAACGGCCCAGATCCGCAGCCCGTGCTCACCGACTGTAGGCAGCGCCAGCCCCGCCTCCCTAGGGAAGCTCTGTCCTCAGGTCCGAGCGGCAACTTCGATCAGCGTAGGCAGGGTGGCCACCGGCTCCCCTGAGGCCCTCCAGGCCCTGCCCGCTGCCCGGCAGGAGAGGAACGCCGTTCCATTAGAGTTTCGTGTTCTCCAGGGTGATGCTCCGGTGGGGGGGGGGGTGCAGCAGGGACCCTCAGCCTGCCAGGGTCCCCTCCAGCATGAACACCATTGGCCATTGGCCTGGATTCTTGTCCTTCCTTCTGCAGGGCAGGTGATCTCCAGGTGACAAGGACACCAACAAGCAGAGAGCATGCAGCTCTCCTGAGAACCACTGTCCCCAAGAAGAACCGAATTCTTGACAAGCATGTTCCTTCGGAGTCAGTCCCATGAACTCTGGATACGGGGCCAGGTGCCCCTGGCCAGGTGCCAGATGCCCCCAGCCAGGTGCCAGGTGCTGGTTGGGATGGGAACGCCTTGAGCTGAGGTGTCTAAACTGCAGAGGAAACGAAGGGTGCTTCTCTCTCTCTCTCTCTCACATTTGTTTCTGAAGTGTTTTCGAGTTGACTCTCCTGGGCTCCTGGGAGGGGTCGGCTCAATCAGACAGGGAGATCTGGCCATTTGCTCCCATTTCTCCAACCTGGTCTGGCTCCTGGGTCTGGCGCCTGCCCCACACCCCACTGCCCCCCCTCCCCAGCACAGCTGGCAGCTGCCCTGCCCCCGGGTTCCAGGAAGCAATCCTGCTGAAGGCATGTGTTGCATCACGGCGGCCACCCATTCTGAAACCCCAAAGACCTCCTTAAAATAGGCACAGTGACCATGACTCATGACTCATGGGGCTGCCGGTGCACACGGGGCCGCTGGGGAGCCAGGCGCAGGCGCAGCCCCACTTAGGGACAAGGCTCCAGCCCCAAATGGCAGGCCGCCCCTCCCCCTCGGTGCTCCGCTCTGGGGCGCGCAGCCTGGAGCTCCCCTGGGAAGGGGCAGGCTTCCAGGAGACGGATATTTCACAGGACAGGAGCCTTGCCAGTGAAAAAAATCAAGGAGCTTCGAGTCACCAGAGAGTCGGCAGGGCTGCTGCCTTTTCCGTGAGCTGATGTGCTTCCGAGGAGGCAGGTGGACAGGCTCGGGGCAAGCGGCGTGGCGTGCCGGCAGCTGGCGCTGGGGACTCACGTGGCCGTGAGGCTGTCCCTGGGACGCGGGCAGACGGTTAGCACCGGGCGGTGCTTCCAAGGCCTGGACCTGGAAGGGGCTCAGCCGCGCCGCCCTCTGCGCGCACGCGTGTGGCTCAGCTCCTGGCGTGCGGCAGGGTCTCCACGCGTGCCCCGGAGGGACGAGGGAAGAGGCAGTCGAAGTGGAGCTGGAGGCCTCCCCACTGTCCCAGGCCCCGAACCGTGGAAGGGCTTGGGAATCAGCCCGTCCTCTCCTGGCGCATCGTGATCGCTCACTTGCATCCAGCTTGCTGCTTCCAATTTTGTTCCTGGGAGAAACTGACAATATAATAAATGAGTACTTCATTTTCAGTGTTTTGAGCAAAAGTGGAGATCTGCGGCGAATGTGTGGGGGAAAAGCACGCAGGGACGAAGCACGTCCCCTGAGGGACTGGGCTCCAGGCCAGGACCCGGCCCACCAGCTGGGCCTGGGGACGTCCCCTCCTGGGGTCTGCGGCTGGAGGGGCTTGAAGTGCGGGGGTGAGACAAACTTGCTCCATCCGCCCCCGGCCTGTCTTACATGCACAGGCCGGGGCTGCCCCCACTTTGTGGCTGCGCTGACTCAGATCCCCGTGTCTGTGAGATCTCAGACGGGGGAGGGGCAGAGGCGACGGAGAGAAGACAGAGCTCCTGGTGCCGGGAGGAGCTGGGCCAGGTCGGGCCTCGTGGGGACAGAGGGACGAGGGATGGCCCAGGGGTCCCCGCTCTGTCCCCGGCAGACTCTCCTGTCACGATGACCTAGCAACGACTGGGGGGCAGACCGAAATCTCCTTTATGCCAACTCATCAGCTGAACAGAGAGACCACATTTGGAGCACGTGGGCCGGGAGGCCTCGCTGCACCAGCTGGACATGAGCTCTGTGTCCACAGGACGCCTCCACACCTGACGCCCCGCAGGCCTCGCAGGCCCTGCAGTGGCCATGGTGGGGACAGGGCCCCTCCCAGCCCCTGCAGTCCCGGATCCGAGGGGCCGGCCGGCGCAGAAGCACGGACACGAGGCAGCAGGGCAGACGGGAGAACATAGAGCAGACATGTCCCGGACCTGGGGCAGGCCCCAGCTGCTCTGCTGAGGCTGCCGGGGGGCCTGGGAGCCGCCCCTGCGCCGCGCCCACCTGCCTCCGAGCACAGGACTCCGGCGAGCTCACGTCGGTGCGCAAGTGTAGCCGTGGTCACCTCAGCGTGCTCCTCTGCGCTGTCTGGACGACCGGACGGGTCCAGGTTCACACGCCTTCCACGGAGCAAAGCAGCAGCCTAGCACCATCGTTGGAGACTCCAGGGGTTTCAGAATCTCTCTCTTTGCCTTAAAGATGTCATGCGATTGTCACCCCAAGTGTTCGAAAGAAATATTGAAACAACAAAAATATATATATAAAAAAAAGAACTATCGACATTTGAAGACACGTTGAGAATAAAGACAGAGAATCTGGGACTTATCTGGATTTTACCCGCCCACCTGCCCCACTGACTCTCCCACCCTCCCGCCTCTCCCCTGCTCACCCAGCGTGGCCGCCCCTCCCCCGCCCGCATGTCTCCGGCTCCCTCAGCAACGTGAGGTTTGCCCCTGACCTGAGGTTGCTTCTCAGTGAAACACCCCTCCTCCTGCCCGAGGGGATTGTTTTATAGATAATTAACATGCAGCTTGGCAGCTGCGCTTCCATGCCTGCAGGGCCCACGCCGCTGCAAACCTTAACTTTAGAGCCCAGGAAGGCTGTGCTGGGGAGGTCCGGGTGTCTGAGTCCTGGACTGAGAGAGGGAGAGGAGGCGAGCTCTCTGCCAGTCAGGGGCTTCCAGCGGGCGCCGGGCATCTGCAGGGTGTCTCCGGGAGCCTCGAGGGCGGCCAGCCTGCGGTGGTTTCAGGTGAGAGCGGTGAGTGGACAGGAGCCCCCAGCACAGGAGATGCATCTTCTGTTTTCCTTGCCCGGGCCGGGGGGGCCGTAGCCGCCGAGCTGGCTGGGGGACGCGGGCACCAGCTCCCCGCTCCCGCTGCAGGGACGGCGGCGGGAGCCCGGCTGGGCCTGCCACTGCCGACCCCAGGGAAACAAAGGTGGGAGCCGGAGGGAGGCCGCAGAAAGGGCAGCGCTTGTTCCCAGCACAACCAGCAGCGGGAGTGCAGCCCTGGGCCTCCACCACGCGTGGGGGCAGCCAGCCCACCTGCCAGGTGTGCAGGCCCAGGTGCGGAAGCAGCTGCTCCCCAGGAGGGGCTCGTCGAGGCTGGTCAGGGCATGAGCCTGCAGGCAGCGTGCCGGCGCGGTGAGGTGTCGCTCCCCAGGTGCAGCGGCAGCGAGCGCAGCGCCGTGGCTGGTCGGGGTCCCTGGGGCCGCTCCCAAGACAGGGAAGACAGCGGCGGAAACTGGGCAGGAGGAGGGCAGGTGTCCCATGAGCCCTCCGGCAGATTCACCGGGTGCCTGGTGAGCAGCAGAAGACCAAGGCAGCCAGGTGCCTGCCGGTGGCCGGTGTCCCTGTGGGGAGACCGAGGCAGGACCACCAGCTCCCAAGACTGCCTGATGGGGAGGGCAGGCCCAGCCAGGACGGAGGCTGTGGGGAGGCAGAGGTGGGGTGCCCCCCATGACCCTGTGTCGTCCAGTGAGCAGGACTGAGGGTGGACGGGAGGGGCGGCCCTGAGTGCCTCGGTAGGCAGATGGACAAACCTCATTATCTTCACTAGGTTCAGCATCTGGTGTGGCGGGGACACCCCGCTCAGAACCTGCGCCCTCCCTGACGCCCACCCTGGGGGAGTGCGGCACTGTCCTGGGGCCCCAGCCCCACACCCAGCTGTCCAGGGGGGTGGCGGCTCCCGGGTGCCCACCGGTCTCACCAGGTCTTCAGTTCCCAGGAGGGGTTCTGGAATTCTCCGCAGGGCGGGACTGGATCTGCTGACAGTTCTGGCGCAGCCGGCTGCCCCACACAGAGGGCCCGGGAGCAACGCATGTTCACGCACTTGGGACTCTGGAGGACAAGGTTCTCGCGAGGCCTCGGGGGTCAGATGGCGGCGTCTGCAGGGCTTGCCCAGCCTCCGGGGCCGCCTTCCTGGGCTGGTGGCCCTCCTTCCTCCTCAGAGTGACAGTGAAGGCCGTACCCTCTCACGCTGAACGCCCTCTGGCCGTCTGGGGTCAGCTGACCTGCAACCTGCCTCTCTCCTTCCCGGGTGACACCACGCGACACAGCCCAGGGCTTGGGGCCTGGCCACCTGGGAGGGGCGGTCATCCTGCCCCCCCTGGAGCCGATGTGCAGCAGTGGTAGCCGGCCGGCGAGGGGACCAGCTCCGTGCATCACCGTGCAGGTCCCTGTCTGTGCGTCCTCACCGCTCCTTCCTTCACGTACCTGCGGTGGCTTCAAGCGGTGGGTGGGTGGGGGGGGGACGCCGCTGCAAAAAGGAAAATGTGCAAAACAAGACGCCACCGAACGCCGCCCTTGCTGGAGAGCAGATCTTGCCCGAGGCGGCGGGTGCCAGAGTGTTGGGGAGCCCCCTCCGCAACGCTCGGGAGTTGCCAGCGGGTGTCTGGGCGGCGGGGTCGGTGGGTGGGCGTCTCAGAGGCCACATTAGGTGATCTCGCGCTGCGGCCCCTGCCTCTGTGGTGCCCGGGGAGGACGTCTTACCGGCTACCAAGCCGGAAAGACACGTGAATATGCACACATGCACCGATGCATGTACACGCAAACATGCGCACGGCGCCCGTGGAACATGGTTACAAGTGTTCCGGTGACAGGAGAAACAGACATTGAGGTCAGGCAAAGACACGGGCACCTGTGGACCAGAGTTAGCCCGGGAGGAAGGGGCAGCGAGGTCTGTGCTGGGGGAGGGGGGCGGTCCACCCTCAGTCACGCGCGGAGATGCTGCAGCCTCAGGGGAGGACCAGGGGCTGTGTGGCCTGGAGCCGGCAACCCTCCTCCTGGACCTGGCGCTGACCGCTGACCGCTGACTGCTGTGGGTGGGAGGACAGTAGGGCCTTGGGGCTGTCAGGAGGATTACATTAAATCATCCTACGTGTTTGAAGCACTTGATATGGGGTCTGGTGCATAAATGTCCAGGAATCTACAATTACTACCCCTGACGGGTGTGTGCCATGGGCCCAGCCCCGCATAGCCACACCTGAGTGCCACTGGTACCTTCAGAGTCCCCCTGTCAGGACCCCTTGGGAGCCCCCAGCCTTGGCCCCAAACACGAGGTGGGGGTAGGTGGCTGCCCCAGCAGGCACACGAGTGAACAGGGAGGGGTGCCGCCCACCCCCCCCCGGAGGCCTTGCTTCTTCACGCTTGTGCCTCTCCTGTGAGCGCGCCGGGCTGCAGGCTGACCTGCTGTGGAGTGACCTCCACTCTCGACAGCCACGTCCGTGCCCAGACAGGTTTGCAGGGCCTTCCGGGAGCTCCTGCCCAGGGGGCCCTGCCCTCCTGGGGCCCCCAGGCTGCCCCCCCCCCCCGCCTGCTCCCGGCCCCACCCCCCTGGGGACGCTGGCGTTTCTCAGGGTCTGCATCTCCCGTCCCAGTTCCCGGGGGGGGCCCAGCCCCTGCTTCACCTCCTGCACATCAGCCAGCAGAGCTCTCTGCGCAGGAGGCTCAAAGTCTGGAGCGGATCTGCCCCTTCTCACCCAATCGGCACGTCCTTCTTTCAGCCCCAGTTGCCCGGCCCTCGCTGAGCCCCCGGTGGGGGGGGGCTGCTCCCCTGCTCTGTTGGTTGGGGAGCATTCTCCTGGCATCGCCCGCCCTCGCTCTGGGCGCAGCTCACACCTGCCGAGTGTTTGAGCTCCTCCTCCCGTCAGCCCCCAACCCCAGCCCGGGGCAAAGCCCTGGTTGACACTGACCAGAACCCAGTGTGACAGGGTGACCCTGGGCACACTGGGCACTGGAATTTGTCAATTTGGGGGATTAGTCTGTGGAAGACCGGGCCAGGGGCAGACTTACTGCTGGGCTGGCTCTCGGCGGGGGGCTAATGAGGTCCCCTGGGGACACAGCCCCTGCCCCTCCTGACAGGCCCAGGGCCTCCTGCTCTTGGGGAGGCCGTCTCCCACCAGGAGGTGGATGGGGTGGCTGCATGTGCCCCTGGGAGCAGGCCCTGGAAGGCACCAGGGTCTTCCCTGTGTGACGTGTGTCTCCCACCTGAGCCAAGGTGCTGGCTGGGGTGGGGGCACTGGCACAGTGGTTCCCCCAAAACCCCCAAATTCCAGACCCAAAGGAGTTCCTGGAGGAGAGGCCCTCAGGCCCTTGTCATCGGTGTCTCCGGAGAGCGGGTTCCAGGGCTCTGCCCTCCACGTGGCCGGTCCTGCGGTGGCCCAGCAGGGACACACTGTCTGTCCCTGGAACGTGGTCTCCACCTTGGAGCACTCCGTGGTCTCGGATCCAGGGTGCCGCTGGGACCGGGGAAGGTGCCCGGGGTGGGGAGTGGTGTGTGCTCCTGGCTGACGCTCGCCTGCAGAGGGTGACCGAGCCTCTATCGGCACCGGGGACAGGATGTGCTGCATTCTGAAGACTTGGGAAGGTGGCTGGTTCTGGGAGCTGGCCCTCAAGCCCTGGAGCGGCAGGGGAGGTGGAGGGACCAGGTGTCTCGTCTTCTCGGCGAGGATGTGCAGAGGGGAAATGGCCCGGCTGTCACCCTGGAGTGACCCTCGGTGAGGCCGGTGAGACCCGTGCCTGAGTGAGGGTTGACGGTGGGCAGTTCATTAATCCACGCTTTTAATACACAGATTAGTGTGTAGTGTCTATATCACATAGATACACAACATTTCTGAAATTAAAAAATGTTTTCCGTTTTAAAAAAAAATCCCCCCAGTAAAGTACATGTCAGAAATGTGAATTCTCTGGAAGGGTGTCAGAAGGCTGGAAGCTTCCGGCTTATCTTCCACTTTCAGGGAAGCCCCGAAGTCTCCAGACCGTTACTCACCGCCTGGCGAGTGCGAACACGCCTGTCTGTGCCCGAGTTGGAGGTTTTGTCCAGCGACAGCAGGTACTTCCCGGACGCTCACAATGCTGGGGGAAGACTCCAGCGTGCCAAGGGCGCTGAGCATGACCGGGAGAGGCCTGGCCCACGACTCCGGCCACCGCACCAGCCTCGCTGCCTCCAGCGGCCCTCGGAGCTGACCTCACGACGCGGGTCCTGCCACCCGCCCGGGAACGGAGCTGCAGCTCCCTTGAAATGTGACCGGCCGGGTCCCGGGGGGAGGCTGCCTCTGAAGGCTGGCCGTCTGAACGTTCACCCGAATGGACCGGACCAGGACCGAACGCTTTTCGTCCTAGAACGTGCCGCTTTGCCTATGAAGAGGCTCCCAGGATTCTGACCGCTGTCCACGCCGTTGGTCTTGGCCCTGTGCTGGGTCCAGCCATCTGGGTGGCCAGCGAGCCTTCAGCGAGGCCCTGGCACCGAGGCCCCCAGACGGCTGCCCCGTGGCGGCTGCTTCCCCGGCCGATCGGCGTGCAACCGAAGCTGTGTGCGGAGTCCCACATCTGGAGTGGTCGTGCAGTAACTTAGTCAGGTGGCATGCACACCAGTGCCGTCTGACCAGAGAGACAAAGCTGATATTTTTACAAAAGTTGAGTTGAAGGTTTGGGAGATGCGTGATAAAGTCATTAGAAACGTTGCTTCTAAGTGTGCTGTGGGTGAGACAGCTGCTGGAAAGCAGGGGAGGAAGTTGTGCAACGTGGACACTTCCGAACTCGGACTGCTTCCCTTTGCCTTTCTCCCACGGCTTCGCTTCAAAGAAACACAAGGAGGAAATCAGCGGGCGAAGCCGGAAAGACAGACACCCACCGGTGGATGCATGCCCAGAGGGGAGACCTTGTCCCCCTCGGAGGTGAGTGAGGAAGGCTGGCTTCCTTGTCTGAGGCGCACGTGTGGGACCGTCACCTAAGATCCCCTGCTTCGCCGTTTGATTTGACGCCGGGCCGAGAGGCCCTGCCGCACCAGCCCAAGGGCTCCAGGTGGCTCAGGTGCCAAGTGGACTCTCATTTCTCTGTGTTCTCTCTCATGTCCAGATTGGGATGATGTCACACTCCTGCCGTTGCCTGGCAACGTGCTCCCAAACCGACTTGATGGGAAAAGTGTAGGGGGTGGGGATGCTGGTCCTCAGGCTCCAAGGACCAAGTTGGAACCTACGTTCTCCTCATCACAGGGGAGGAAGCAGCTGATCACACCTCCCCAGCAGGCCCACGACACAGGTGCACCTGCCTCCCCCCTTCCCTGCTCCTTGCTGGAGCTGTCTCCAGGCATCAGGAGGGGACTGTGTCATCACCACAGTACGGAGTTACCATCATGTTACAAGGTCACCACCGTGTTACAGTGTTACTGTGTCACATGTTACCGGCATGTTAGTGTTACTGTGTTACCACTGTGTCACTTACCACGTTACAGAGGCACCACTGTGTTACAGTGTTACTGTGTCACATGTTACCGGCATGTTAGTGTTACTGTGTTACCACTGTGTCACTTACCACGTTACAGAGGCACCACCGTGTTACAGTGTTACCACCGTGTTACAGTGTTACCATCACGTAGCAGCTACTCTCATGTCACAGAGTCACTATTATGTCATGTTAACCCTGAACATGTGGCACGGGAGTGACACCGCCACAGGACACCGTCCTCACCGTGCTACAAAGGGACCAATACGGAGTGACCACACGGCACGGGGCTGTCATCCTCCATGACCGTGGACGGTCACCGAGAACTGGCCTTTCTTCTTCACCGAAGATCAGTGCAGGCTCAGCAGACGTTATACCCGAGCACCACCCTTGTCCCACAGGTGATGTCCCTTCCCCTGTCATGGTGGCCTCCTCCCTGGGGGAGGCTGGAGCCTGGCACAGACCAGGGCCCTGGACCTGCTGTGGGCTGGGAAGGGACCTCGGGGCTCCGTGGGTGTGGACGGTAGGGGCTCTGGGCGCCCAGCTGCTGGAGGCTGGTGGCAGCATGTCTGGTTCCAGCAACTTCCGACAGGGGCCCACGGGCGGGACTCGGACACAGAGACAGCAGAGCTGAGGGAGGGCGTCCGCCTGCTGGCGGGGGCAGAGGCAGGTGTGGTGTGGGCGCCTGCAGCAGCCCCCTCGCGCCCCCCCCGCCCCCCCAGCAGCAGGGTGATGGATGCCTGGGCGCTGCTAACGAAGGTTAAGCATCACTTACTGTTCCAAGCAAAGGGGAATCTGGAAAACAAACGACGCGGGCCTGATACTCAGTCATCTGTTTAATCAATTACGAGCACACAGCAGTGAGGGTGGGAGGGAAGGGAGGGCCCTGCCACCGGCCCCAGACGCCCGCCTTTCTGGTTAAAGAGCAGGTGACAGCAGAACCCGTGCACAGGGCGCGTCACCCACCACGGCCAGGCCTCCCTGCCGCGCTGAGGGAGAGATGGGCCGACCACGGTGTTTCCGACCTAACGATCCCCACGGGGGCAGGGGAAGGGGGTCCGCAGCGGAGCGATGTCCCCGAGGCAGCCCCACCCTGCCCCCGAAGATTCCTGGTCCGCATCCCTAACCTTCCCGGCCCACAGGTGCTCCGTGCGCAGGCTCTCCGGGTGTCCACTCGGGTAAAACACTGTGAAATGGTTCTGGGAGCTGCGTTCATTCTTACTGCTTTTCCCCTAGGTCTTGGGGCGTGAACTGCGTTTAATTTTGGAAACAATCCCCGCTTTTTCCGAAATCAAAGACAACTCCGCTGACATCTGTGTGTTGCGAGGCCGGAAGCCGCCTTGGGTCGCGGCCGCGGTCCTGCCGAGCTCCGCTCTACGCCCGGTTCGTCCTCAAGGCCCGAATACCGCGGCGTGTGCTGGTGTGCTTCGCAAACTCTGAATCTGGATGCAGATGTGAATTATTATTACTGACAATTAGTCCTTTTCATGTTTGACACAATGTAAACACACTTTTAAATTTACAAAGAAAAGACCCCTTTTTCCAGACTCTGATCCATTTCTCTCCATCCAGTCTGTGTGAAGTCTTCTTTCGAAGCGTCGCCCTGCCTCTCTGGGTGGCCCCATGCTGTTCCTGGGGTGTCGGCCCCACTCCGGGGGGCCGCAGGGCAGGGTCGTCAACGCTGTCGGCCTTTCCCTCGTGCGCCGCCCGGCCCAGCGCCCCTCCGAGGTCTCCAGACCCATCACCAGCAGACGAGTCCCCACCCACCTCCCTCGACCGCCTCTCCCGCCCCTCCCCCACTTCACTGACCCTGTGGTCCCCCCGAGCCCACCTAGATAACCCAGGACCCTGTCCATCTTGGGGCCAGTGGATTAGCCACCTGACTTGTCCTTGTCGGGTAGCCCACCACGGCCCCATGGATGTCTAGGGCCATTCATCTGCTGGCCAGAGGAGGGCCTGAGCCCCACCCATGGCCCTCAGCAGGCCATGCGGGGCCAGGGCTCCTGGGTTCCCTGTGTGCGTGGGCCAGGCCGTGGGAGGCCTGCCCTGGGCATGGCGGGAGGAGCCTGCCTGGTGGGCCCTTCCCAGCTGCCGGGCTCTGCTGCTGGTCTGGTTTGGACCTCAACGTGAAAGGTTCTTTCCGTGCGGCTCCCAGACCACGGACTGACCCGGGAGGCCTTAGGGAGGCCAAGGCGAATCCCCAAGTACTGCCGGGGGGACAGGGCCACGAGGTGCGGTGACGGCCCTCCGTCCAGCCCAGGGCAGGTGCCAGCACTTGCGCGACCCGCAGCTCCTTCAGCCTGCGTCCTCCCGGGAAGGCCGACCCGGCGAGGATGTTTTCCAGGGCTTTCCTCTGCCCCTGGGGCCCGGCCCCCTCGGTCAGGAACAGCCGCCCATCGTCCTCATGGACGCCTGGACTTTCTACGGAAACACTGGTGGGAAATTCTGTTTCCCAAATAAGACCCAAGTCCTTAAAATTAGGAACAAAATTAGCCCTCGCTTTCTCATGGCGACAAGCTGGTTTCTCATTCTTTGGGCTAAGATTCCGTCCCAAGCGTGTAATTACTTCCCTGAAGTACGTGTTTATCCCCCAGATGGCCAGGCGCCTGTCCCCGCGCCCTCACCTTGATTAGCGGTGAATCGCACAGTTTGGTGAGTTTGCCACCAGCCCTGCCCCCTGGATCTGGCGGTCACGGCTGTAGCCCTGCGGTTCCCAAACGGCCGCCACCCCTCCCCGGTGGCATCCATCTTGGCGGGACCGCGCGAAGTTGCTGAGCTTCTGTCTCCCCTGCTCATCCGACAACTTCCCTCTGCGGACCCGTGAGCGCAGCCCCGGGGCCCTGTGCTCTCTCCAGGCCGCTGGTTTGCTGGGGGCATTCAGAGGCTGCAGCCCGCCGGCCAGCAGGAGCAAGGCCCACAGAGGCCTGGGGGCGGCAGGTGGGTGGGGACGCCTGCTCCCTCGCAGCCCTGCCTGGGGCACGCCCTGCTCGGACCTGTCTTTACGAAGGAGCATGGGGTCAGCCTGCTTGTTCTTCACTTTGAGAGAAGCAAGACACATGAGGCCCATTCCTGGAGGTGAAGCTGCCTTCCCCAGACAAGCAACACATCGCCACAGCCAGGAAGGTGCCCAGTGGGACCCAGGGCGCTCAGGGACCCACTGAGACCGCGACCCGTCTCCCCAGGGAGTCTCTCCCTGGGCACCATCCGGGAAGCGCTCACTCAATGAGAGTGAGCGAGTTCATTTTCCTGGTTTCCTATACTGGGTCCCAAAGTAAGATTATGGATGAAAACTAAAGGTCCCAGCGACCGAAAACTCAGGGGAAGGGCTGACTGGTCCAGCTCTTTCATCTGCAAGAAGGAACATGGACCCAAAGAGGCTCCACGGCTTCCCGAGAGCCACTCCTCCAGTTCGTGGGGCCAGGACCCTGGTGGTTTCCACGCTCGCCGGTGGCCTGAGCTCCTGAACGCCCAGGCCCTCTGCTCCGTGCCGGAGATGGGGGGGTCAGAGGCCACTTGGAGCTCCGGGCTGCGCGGACAGTGCTGGTGTCTGTCCTGAGAAGCAGGAGGGGCTCTCAGGGGTCCCAGAGGCTGGTGAGGACAGACCCGCTTCTTCTCCTTGTCCCAGGGCAATGCAGGCTGTACAAGGGATGTTCCTGGCTCGGCAAGAACCTTTGTGTGGTCCCAGAAGGAGGTGCGGCCCAGGGGCTGAAGAAAGAGGAAGGGGACCCTCAGGAGCAGGTCCCCTTGGGGCCACGTGGCACGTCAGGGCGTGCTAACGTCCTAGAGCTGGGCAGTGGTCTCGCCCGGCACCAGCCCTTGGGACACAGGAGAAGGCCCCTCCCTCGCTGGAGGCCTGGCCTACAGGTGCACCCCGCCCAGAGCATGGGATCCTCTGACTGGGGGGGTGGGCAGGCAGGCAGCACCCAGATACCAGATCTGTGGGGACACGGGGGGGGGCGAGGGCTGTGGGGACAGCACTGGAGAAGGGCCTGTCAGCAGGGCCTCGATGGGGAGGGTGGAGAAGCAGGACACAGCCTGACACCCAGGACAGAGGAGGATGACGTGAAAAAGTGTACGGTGTGGCAGGGCCATGGCCTGTCCCTCGCACCGACACCCTGAGGGGCACATGGCAGATGATGAAGGGATGGAGGGGGGTGATGCACAGCTGCGTGAGCGTGTGCGGCCCCCCCGGGCTCTGCCGCAGTTGCTCCCCCTTGATGACCAAGCACACAGGCATTTCTGGCACAAGGAGGACGTGCCTCTCCCTCCTGGTGTCCCCAGGCTCACCCTGCACCGTCCCCAACGTCCTTCTTTCTGGGGTTTGCTTGTGGATCAATGAGGAACCCAGGGGCCCCGCCGCTGGAGGCTATGGGCAGGACCGGGAGCAGCAGGGGAGGCCGAGGGGCTGCTGGGGGCGTGTTCTGTGCAGGTGCGGCGGACGGGCAGCACCGCGGGTGGGTGGTCAGCGTGAAAATGCCTGCAGGATCTGGCTTCCTGGGAAGCTAGAAGGGCTTGGAAACTGAGCCTCCCACAGAAACCTCACCGCCAGCCTCCCTGCCCTGGCAGCGACACAGACGGTGGCTGGAAGGAGTCTGAGGGCCAGTCAACCTGGCCTCCCCACCCGGAGAGGGTTCCTGCGCAGTCCTGAGCTTCGGGCTGGCGGCCAGGCCCCCCATCCCCCTGAGCGGAGCTGCTGATTCATGCTGGGTAACAAGAGCGGCAGCTGTGGGGGACCCGCGGCCCCGGCCTGGCACGGCTCCTTCCCCAACGCTGCAGCTGCTCGTGGACAAACACAAGGGGGCTCGGGGCAAGCCATGCCTGCACCCGCCCACTGCGCCAGCCGGGCAGCACTGAGTGGGCTGGTGTGGTGGGGGGCGGCGGGGGGGGAGAGCCAGGCCCCACACTCAGGCACCCGCAGGGCAGAGAACCCTCACAGGGCGGTTTGGCTGAACACCAGCCCCGAGCGTGATCCTGAAGTGACTCCTCTCTGGTGCGGCCTGGCCCAGGCACGTGGCCTGGTCGGCGCCCTGTTAGCTTTTGGTTCGTGGTGTGCAAATCACCAGAGTCTACCATGCAGCCCCTCCGCAGCTCCGATCCCTCACGTCAGCAACCTGCGGACAGCGGCCAGGTCTGGCTGAGGCTCCCTGGGAACCCCGTGCCCGCACCCCGAGGGGTGGAGGCCGGGGAGGAGGGCCGGCCGTCGGGTGATGCTGGTGGGGCCCCGAGCGCTTGCAGGAACCCGAGACAGCCATGGGCACCTTCTCGTGTCCAGGCCAGTGAGGAAGAAAGCCGGTTGGGAAGAGGAAGCCGGCGGGAGTGCTGAGGTGACGGCCTGCATCACTGGCTGGAGACTCCAGTCGGACCCTGGGAGCCGGGCCCCGCCTCCTGCCAACGTCGCCCTGGGGGCAGCACGGTCACTTCTGCTGCGTCGCCCTCCCCACTCTCCCGTTTCTGCTCCCAGCTTTCTCGGCCAGCTCGCCCAAGGTTTGGCCCAGAAAAGTGGGCCGGACACAGAGGCAAAGCCACCGCAGGGAGCGACAGGGCCGGGTGTGATGGTGGGGACTCCGCAGGGCGGTGCTGACGGGGACCGTCCCGCAGGAAGGACTTCCTGAGGCCGCCTGGGGGCCAGGCCTCGTCCCCTCCTGCTCCCTGCTCTCTCCCCGGCACCCCCGCTTTGGTTCCCGAGAGGGCCTCACGCCAAACCTTCGTGCTTCACAGCTTTCTCCGCTGAGCGGTGAGCCCTGGGTCCTGGAGTGTTTGACAGAAAGGACCTTAGAAGGGCGGGCTTGGTGGGCACCCTGTCCCTGCCTCCTGGCCCAGCTGCACCTGGGGGGTTTGGGGAGCACTGCTGCACGAGAGCCAGGCTGGGTGCTCCTTCAAAGCTGCAGGAGGCCTCGCCGTCCCCGACCACCCCGATGGCCCCGCGGCGGACAGATGAAGGGTGTCTGGAGTGTCCACGAGCAACCAGAGGGCCGGTCTCACTCTCGTTCTATTTTCTACATTCTCATCTAAGTAATTCAGTGAGTGAAACAAAGTCCCCATTCCTCACCTAGAAAAGGATGCTCCTGCAGGGTCACCTTGCCAAGCAAGGGGAAGGAGGTGACTCCCATTTGGGTGCAGCTGGAAGGCAAGCCCTTGGGAGCAGGGTGGACCCAGGGCAGCCAGGCCAGGCTGAGCACAGGGCACAGCAGGGCGGGAATGGGCCAGCCAGCCCCTTGTTCTGGCCCATGGGCAGAAGCCACAGACACAAAACCACACGAGGCCCCCTCTGCCCCCCAGGGACCCCCCCCAGCATCACCCAGGGCATGCCCAGTGGGCCGTGCTGCTGGGCACATGGTCTCCAAGCTCCCGAAACCGCAGTAACCAAACTGGCCATCGTCACTTTCCTCGGGGCTCCCCGTGAACCTTGCCCGTTTGACCCTTCCAGCCGGCCGCAGGGCTTCAGGGGAGTTTGTCACTCGGAAGTTTTAAAGAAAACTATACGAACATCAGGCTTCTCCTCATTTCACAATCTGGGCCCCGTCAGAAAAAAGCCGGATCATCGAAGGGCAACTTCACAGGTGCCTACGTTCAAAGTCGGTAGAAGGCTGGAGCCTGCCCCTCTCTGTCCGACTTTCCATCTGTGCAGCTCACTCAACAGGACCGACCAGCAGCGGCCACAGACCCAGTGATGACGCAGCCCAGGCAGGGGCAGAGGCGGGACGACACGGCAGGCGGTCCCCGGGGCTCCTCCCCCAGGGGACGCACTGTTGCCACCCACCTGGGGCCTGGTCATGGCCAGCCATGCACGGGCTGGCTTCCCTGCACACTGGGGATTAGGGTGGTGACGTCACGGAACATTCTGGAGTTCTATGGTGTATTTATTGCAGTGTTTCCTTCCCACCCGACAGCTGCTACCCTGGCCCCCCCTCCCCCACACGCCTACCCTCTGCGTGGCGGCTGGAGAGTCCCTGCCAGAGCCGGAGCCGGTACTCTGCATGGAGGAGGGAACCAGGGAGAGGGGCCGGCGGGCCCGGCTGACGGGCGGAGTCACACGCGGTGCCTGCCGCCCTCCGAGGCCCAGGGGGAGAGAACTGAGCCCCGCGTGACGTCCAGCCAGGGTCCGGAAGGGTGGGCCCCCACCCAGGCCGGTGTTCTCTTGGGCTGGATTCTCTCCTGAGAGGCAGAGGTGGAAGCACAGGCCACAGCCCCGCGAGCTCAGATTGGGTTTCCCTCAGCGTGTGGGGGGACGTCGGTCCCTTCCCACATCCCCTCAGGTGCGCTCCCCTGGGGGCTCCCCTGAACTTCCCAGCCGGTGCTGGCCGTCGGCAGGATGGTCCAGCACACCTACCGCCCAGCCCGGCGCACCCCCAGGGAGGCGCAGGGAGGGGCCCGTTCTAAAAGGAGACTGAACGAGAAGGCGACTTTGTCAGCTCAGCCCGTCTCTGGAGGACCAGGGCTGCCCTCCCTCGGCCCCGGGGAGGGCGGTCGGGCCGTGACCAGGACACTTTTACTCTGACGTCATCCTCACATTGCCGCGGTGTTTTGTTCCGCTCTCTGTGGGTGGAGGGGTCAGGTCCACTGCCCCCTCCCCGCCCACGATGGACATTATTACCGGGGTCACGAGAGGGCCTTGCTGTGGACGATCGCAGCCTCCAGGCCCCACGGGCCAGCCTCCCCGCCGACACGCCGGCCCCCAGGTTGCCCGGGCAGCACGAGCGCGGAGCCTCCCAAACGCGGGGTCCGCGCAGCTGCCGTCTCAGCCGCCGTCTCTGCCCGGGACGAAACCCAGAAGGAGATTAAGAAGTGATTCGTGATTGTAACATTTAATGAAGGAAATTGCTACTTACGCCTCAGTATTTGTCTTTTTTTCCCATTCATGACTGAATTATGAGTACTGGTTTCGATGTTCCAACACGAGCTTCTTTAATAAAAGCCTCCAATCTTAATTTCTGAAGGAACAGCCTTTCCCTAAGTTGGCGGCCGTGCGGAGCAAGACAACCACAGGCCAGAGACTGTCACTGACAGGTGGCGCCTCCACGAGGGGGCACATAATGCGGGACCAGCGGCCCTTCTCGGCCTCAGGCCCTGCCCGCTGGGCCTGTCCAGGTCCAGAGCCCCTCTGGGGCCTGGAGCACCTCTGGCCTGGTCCGGACTGCGGCCGCCTCGCCCGAGAACAAAGCCCGCAGGCCCTGGGCATGTTCTGGCCTCCGGGAGCCAGAGCAGGGCGCTTTGGCTGGAGGACACTCCCCATCAGTGTCCAGTGCCTGTGACCCTCGGGCGTTGGGCCTTTCTCCATCCCCTTGGACGTCACCGGACCAACGCCTGCCTGTGTCCCCGCCCCAACACCCACCCGGTGCACGGATGGTGCAGGTGAACCCGTCGCTCCATCTAGCCTCCTCGGGACCCCGCCCTTTCCTTGCCGTGTGATGTGGGGAGGTGACCCCTCACCTCCCTCTCGTTGCCAGAGTGCTCAGCAAGGGCCTGGAGCCAGGTCCCAGGCTCGAGACAGGCGTGTGAAGCCGAGGCCCGTGGGGCAAGGTCCAGTTGGAGGGCGGGGTGCGACCGCCACTCCTGAGCCCCATCTCGGGGGGTGGCCCCTCTATAGGCAGCGACTGTGGGGCCTCCGTCCTTTCTCCAGCAGGGCACCAGGCCCCTGCCCCCAGCACCCGCCGCCCCCCCCCCCGCCAACCTCCCCAGCCACAGGCCCGAGCCTCCGGAGCAGGAAGTGATGGAGATCTGTCGTGTAAACACAGCCCTCAGGTCCGAGGGAGAATTCAGACCCACGGGCAGGCTCAGGGTCTCTCTGAGCCTCACTGAGCCCCACGGGCTGCGTGTGCCGGGCCTGCTGAGGGTTCAGGGGGTGCCGGCCGGACAGGAACAGGCCAGCGTGGCGTCCAGCAGGAGCGTGGACACAGGACGGAGCAGAGTGCAGGCGTCCGTCGGTGGGTGTCCGGGCAGCCACAATGCCTTCTGCCGGAACCCACGCACCGGGTCCACCTGCGGGTCTGCCCCACTCACCAAGGCCCCGCAGCCAGGGGGTGGCCTGCACTCAGGGACCCCCCCACCCGGCCCCACCGCAGCGGAAAAGGGGACTCTCTGTGAGGAAGGGGGTGCTGGGGGTTTGCAGGGGCCCCTAAACCCTCCGGACAAGAGCAAATGGTTTGCAGACCAGCATCGGGGTCCTCGGCTGTGACCGCAGCGGTACAGGGACCGCGCAGAGCGGCAGAGGAGATGGCTCCCGAGGGCGGGGCTGGGGGCCGCGCCTGGGGTCACCGGAAGAGGCCAGTGCCCTTGGCGGCAGCAGACTTTTCCAGTGACCCTACGGAGGATGTTTCTGTCGAGTGGACCCAGTGGCTCCTCCTCTTAACCGTCCGGAGGGAGGTGCCCTCGCCGCCCAGAGCCCGGCTCCCTAGCCGCAGGCTCGGGGGTTTCCAGGGTCCAGATCCGGCAGCAGCAGGGGTGGGCCTGCCCCCAGCCTCCCTCCCAGGGACGCGGGCAGCTGTCTCCCGTCACCCAGACTGGGGTCAGGGAGGGCGGGAGCCAGTCCGCCCTGGGGTGGACATCTGGGAGCCAGGCCCTCGGGGCCCACACTCACTCTGCCCCCCGCCCCCACGAAGCCCATGCCATAGTGGGCCCTAGTCTGGGCCCTCATGCTCGGCCCACATGGGGCCTCACGGGCAGCACAGTGCGGGCGTGGGGTCATTGTAGGTCACTTAGGCAACAGGTGATACCGTTCACCTTTAGATGGTGCGCAGTTCTGTGAACTTCAATGCATGTGTAGATTTGAGCAGCAACCGCCACAGTCAGGACACAGCCCCCCCCGCCCCCCCCCGATGCCGTGGCCGGGGCCCCTGCTGCTGCCCCCACAGCCCCAGTGCCCTGGAGCCACTGTCTTTCCCACTAGTTTTTTAAAAAATGTTATTCACCTATTTTTAGAGAGAGGAGAAGAGAGAGAGAAAAAGAGAAACATCAATGTGTGGCCGCCTCTCACACGCCCCCTACTGGGGATCCGGCCCGCAACCCAGCCATGTGCCCCAACTAGGAATCAAACCAGCGACCCTTCGGCTCCCAGGCCTGCACTCAGTCCACTGAGCCACACCAGCCAGGGTCCTTCCCTCTAGTCTTGTCTCCTGTCAACATGTGTCCGAACTTCAGCCTGGCTGCTTTCACTCAGCAAACGCCCTGCGTGCGGCCTTCCTCCTCGCTGCCCAGGGGCATCCGCACGGGGAGGGACCACCGGGGTCTCTCCAGTCACCGTGGGGGAGCCGCCGAGCTGTTTCCAGTCTTCTCCAACTCCACCACAAGTGCTGCCAACGCCCACCCGCAGGATCCTGGGTGGACGAAGGCTTTCGCTTCCCCACAGTCAAAGCTGAGGCGTGGAACTGCCGGGTCGTGCGGACAGGCACGCCGAGCCCTGTAAGAAACGGCCACCTCCCAGAGCGCGGCTGCTCGGCGCGTCCCCCCAGGATCGTGCAGGTGGTTTTTATTCTGGTCGTTTGAACAGGTGTGCGGTCGGACTTCAACAGGGCGGGAGGCGTAAGTATCTTTCATGCACTTGTCCGTCTTCATGTCCTCCTGCTGAGGTGTCCGCTCATGAATTTTGCCCATTTTTCAAACAGGCTGTTTGTCTTCTCACGATTGAGTTCCGAGTGTTCTTTATGCATCGGATACAAAGTCTGTGTTGCGTAGATAAATATTTTCTGCCAGTCTATACGGTGTTTTTGGACAAAACAAACGTTGTTTGTTTCAATGAAGCCTGACTTAGCAATTTTCCGCGGGCCGAGCTTTCGGTGCCAGGAGATCCCCTCCCCCGTCGAGGTGCCTTTAAACCTGATGCAGGCCCGTCGTCCCGCCTGTGTGAGGTTTCTCGGCTGGTTATGCTGCCGTCTCCCGCACGATGGCTTTGAAACTCAGGTGCTGCGGTTCCTTCAACTTCATTCCTCTCTTTCAGAGCCATTTGCTTGTTCCGTTTCGATCTTTTCCACAAGCTTAACATCAGCTTCTCTGACTGCACGTAAGAAGCCCATCCTCTCGTGTCTCCGACATTGCATCCGTGTGCCGGACTCTGGGAGAGCCGACGGGCTCACCACGGCGGGCATCCCAACGGTGACCCTTCTGGCCGAGTTCCTCCGGTGCTTCCGTCTGTGCTCTGCAGTTTTTAGCCTACAGATCCTACACACGTTTTGGTGGATTTACAGCTAAACGTTTCATGCGCTGGCGCTCCTGTAAGTGGTGTTCCGTCTGCATGTCAGTGGCTGCGTTGACGGCTAAGATTGGTCAGCACTGATTCCTACACATTGCACGTTACCAGCTTGCTAAACTTGCGTATTTGTTCTAGATTTTTGGGTGCGTATTTCTTGGAGTTTTATTGGTAGACAATGATGTTACCTATGTCAAGGGACAGTTTTAGGTCTTTTCCGTCTGCGTGCCTGTCGCTGCCTGACTGGAGCCTCTAGCGCAGTGCTGACCGGGGGTGGGGTGGCCTCCTGCCTCAGTGCCGGGGTTGGGGCAAAGGCTTTAACGGTGTCATAAAAGAATTTGGTGCTCTGCACAGCGGCGGGCAAAGCAGGTTACAGTCGCAACACGAGTAAGTGACGCCGTAATTGGTAAACAGTAACACAGGGTGGGCAGCCGCGGGCCCACCCTTGGCCACCGTGCCCCGGCCGACCCCGGCACTGTCTGCGGAGGGTCGGGGGCCGGTTCTCCAGGGACCGGCCCCTAGTTTTCTCAGATTTCATCGGTTTCGGTGTCGGTGTGATGTTGGCTTCTTGAAAGGTGTTGAATATTTTTCCTTCTGTTTTCTGGAAGGTGTTTTGTAGAAAAAAATGTTTTTAAAGAAAAATTTTCAGTAGAGCTGGCGGATGGAACTTCCTGGGCCCAGAGCTGGGGGCAGCCCCCCCCGCCCACGCGGTGTCTGCAGATTCTGTGCCGATACCACCTCTTTGGTTCCAGACACTGGTTTTGTGTCTTGTTTTCAATTGATTTCTGCTCTTACACAGACTCCTTAGGTTTATTTTGCTCTTATTTTTCTAATGTTCGATTTAAAGCTTAGATTACGGTTTAGAGTTCTTTTTTCCTTTATGATGTTTCATTATATACTTTCACTTCTAGCAAATTTTAGTACACTGTATTTTCACTGTCACATTTTCGAACGTTTTCCAACTTCCCTTGAGACTTCCTCTTTGACCCGAGGGTTACGCAGAAAGTTTTGTTCGGTTACAAGATGTTTGGAGATTTTCACGTTTTAGCCTTGTGGTCGAGTTCCAGTTTAATGGCTTGGTGGGAGAGAACGCACTTGGAAGTTCTGATCCTGTTTAACGTCTTGAAGTTCGTTTCTGACCCGGGATGCGGTCTGTCTCGGTTAACACCCCGTGTTTTCCGTGGGTGGGCGTGGCTGCTCCGTTCTCCTGCGTCCTTGCAGGCTTCTGTCCCTTTGTCTGTCTGTCACTGAAAGGAGAGCTGAGTCATAACGGCAGCTCTGGGTATTTCTTTTCGCATTCCGCCACGTTTTACTTCACATACTTGGAGACTGCAGTCAGTGCACACGCATTCAGGGTTGTTATGTCTTCCTGGTAAACAGGCCCTTTAATAATCATGTCCTATCGTTTTATTTCTGAACATTTTCTTTTCTCTGAAGTCCACTCTGTCACATTAGTTAATAAAGCCAACTTTCTTTTCAATAATATTTGCAATGTGTATGTTCCTACCCTTTTATGTTTAACTGCCTATATCATTATATTTAAAGGGCATTTCTCGTAGGCAACATATAGCTCGGTCATGTTTTTCCCTCTTTTTAACAATCTGTCTTTTTTTCTTTAATCCTCCCTCAAACATGCTCATTGATTTGAGAGGGGAAGAGAGGGAGAGAGAGAAGGTGAAAAACTCGATGTGAGAGAGAAAATCGATCCGTTGCCTCTCCTACGTGCCCCGACCGGGGACTGATCCGCACCCCAGGCAGGTGTCCGGACGGGAAATCTTTGGGTTTACAGGACAGTGCGCCAACCAACAGAGCCTCACTGGCCAGGGCAACAATCTTTGTCTTTTAGTTGAAGTGTTTAGGTTATTAACAGTGAGTGTGATTTTTTTTTTTTTTATATGTTGTTGGGATTTAGCTTCACCGGTTTACAATTTGTCTTCTCTTTTCACCCTTCTTCTGCCTTCTTGCAGGTTACGGGAACTTCCTGCAACTTCATTTAATCTGTCGTGTCTTTGCTCATCTCTGACTAGTGTTACTCGTGGTGGCTCCAGGGACTGCCCTGCACACGCTCAGCTTTCCACGGGCTACTCAGCATCAGCATTTGCTATTTCGAGGAGAACGTAGCAACCCTGCCACCGTGTAACCTCCATCACTCTCGTCTTCACGTCGTGTCACAACCCC
The DNA here is from genome assembly GCA_004027475.1 of Anoura caudifer. NCBI lineage: Eukaryota > Metazoa > Chordata > Mammalia > Chiroptera > Phyllostomidae > Anoura > Anoura caudifer. Next base: position 210,399 of record PVKU01001471.1, read on the forward strand.
GGGCACTGAAAACCCCATCCGATGGTGTCATAACGTTTGTGCTCGTGAAATGTATCTTATTGACGTCCAGGGAACCAGCGAGTGCAGCTGCTCTTCCGCAGCGACGGAAGCTCCAGGCTCCTCCCGGCACCGGGTCCCTGCCCCCTAAAGCGCTTCTAGCGGCAAGTTTTTGGAAGCAGGTCTGGGAGCAAAGATCCTCTAGTTCTCCCTCTGAGGAATCTGCCTTCATTTCACCGGCACTGCTGCAGGACTCGGGACTCTGTGCCGATGGTTCTTTTCCTTCAGCTCCTGAAAAGCATGGCACTGCCTCCTTTTGGACCCACAGCTTCTGGTAAGACTCATTTTTATCGCTGTTAGGCTGCCTCTGTTTCCCCTGCAGGTAAGGTATCACTCCCCTGCCCCCTCTGGCTGCTGCGAAGAGTTTTTCTTTATCTTCAGCTTTTAGCAGATTGATTCCGATGTGTGTGGGCATGGATTTCTTTGAGTCTGTCCCATTTGGAATTCATGCATCCTTGATTGTGTGCAGTGACATCTCCTACCAAATTTGGGGTGTTTTCAGCCTGGGATTCTCACATGCCTCCCTGGTGTACACTCCCCTCCCAGTTATTCAAACGTTAAGGTAGGTGCTGTGAGAAGCAGTTTGGAGAGGTAGTTAAGGCCCACATCAATTGCCTTTAAGAGAAGACGACCACCCTGGATTGCCCAGCTCCATCAGTCACCCCTGAAAATGGTATTGGGTCCTCCCTGCACACACGGGGGCGCGACAGGCTTCGACACAGGGCGGTTCTTCATTGCTGACTTTCGTATGGGGGGCGGGAATGCAGGAGCCTTCAGCACTGAGCGCAGACTCCGGTGACACCCCACAGGGAAAGGGGACATCGGTCTCACAGCTGTGGAGGCGCTGCCGCCACCCCCACAGGGACCAGGAGGGGGCCCAAGTATCCGGTGACAGCACACCGGTCCCACCCTGCGGTTTCGGCCGGGAAGACCACAGACTCCCTCCCTCCCCTCCGGACTTCTCACCTGCAGAGAGCGGAGGGTCCAGGGTGCTGCTTCAAGCCGACAGGCACATGGTCACCTGTCCTGTGTTCTCCTGCTGGGATCCGGGCCCTTCATCTGGTCTCGGAGGCTCACTCTGGCTTCACGTCCCATCTCCCTCCTCTCTGTTGTTCTGGCTGGGTGACTGGAGTTCAAGTTCACTGACTCTCCACTGTCATCTGTCACCGAGACCATCCAGTGAGGCTGTTTGGTTTAGTTTTGTTTTTTTTTTCAGTTAACATGCTATTCGGTTCCATGTACCCATGTGGTTCCCCTTCCTACCTTCTTCTCTGTTCAGGGGCTTGTCCTCACGTGTCGGGGTGTCCGCACAAGAGCTGCACGAGAGTCTTCCTCAGACGGTGCAGCGGCCTTGTCCTTGCAGCCGAGGTATGGTCTGTCGGTCGTCCTCCTCTGTGAACGCTGAGATTTTCCTGGTTCCTCGTGTGCCAAGTGATTTTCTAATCACATCCTAGGCATTTAAAAAATTATGTCATGAGACTCCAGCTCATCTTTAAGTCTCCTGGAAAACGTTATTGTTGAGTGGGCAGGAGATGAGCTTGGCTGGGCAGACCTGCCAGTTCCAACCTGCCTTCCGTGGGTCGTGGCTCCGACAGTTTCCGGACTTCTGAGATCCCGCTCGGATCTGTCGCACGTGCACCCCAGTGGGCTGTCTGGGGCCTCGGCCCTGAAGGCGCAAAGGAAGTCTTGCTCCCCAGACCTCTGGGCCCTGGGGACACCTCCTGCCACGGGGGCCTCCCGGGGGCATCTTGGGGAGGGAATTAAAACAGAAAAACAGGGGAGAGTGGGGTTCTCCCACCTTACGGGTGTTGGGAGCCCCCTCTCCTGCTCCATGAGCCAGGGCTGGGGGCTTCTCCTAGGTTCTCTCCACGTGTCCCACGTCCCCTCTTGGGCACAATGTTAGGTGAAGACGGGGACACTGGAGATGGCAAGGTAACGTCCCTGCATTTGGGGGACCGTGCTCTCTGCCCCCACCAGGCTTGGCAGCTGCAGGCAGCCACAGGGTGCAATTATTCCATCTTACCCCGAGCCAGACCCCCAGATGCCGTTTTGAAAATTCGATTTCGGGGGAATTGAGTTATTTTCTCATCGACTTGCATTGAAACAGTATCTGTTTTCGGTGCTGACTGGCCTGTGAGGGGTGCGATGCCTGAGGTTCAGACCTAGTTTTCCTGTCTCCTGGGCCAACTGCGAGGCGGCAAACGCCTGTGTTGGAAGGACACACCATTTCTTGAACGAAACCCTGACAGACACATTTTGCAAAGCAAAAAAAATCCACTTACTGGAAATCGTCACAGCCTAACCCATTTTTCTCATTTAGATTCTTAAATACAGTGAAGCGGAGAAGGATGAGTTTTTCTGGAATACAAGTCAGTCTTTCTAGCAGAGACGAAGTTGACATGACGCACACTTTTACTCTGTGTGTGGCTATTCTCCTGGGGAGGAGACCACCCCATAGTGCAAGACTACGGCATGTGAGCCGAAGGTCCAGCAGCCTGGTTTCATGAATAAATGTTACAGGACACACATTAGGGCCTGCGCTGTCTCCCCTACACCGGCAGAGCCGAGCAGAAATTGGATGGCTTTTGAAACCTAAAATATTTCCCTTCTGGCCCTTTACAGATAAAAACTCCCCAGTGCCTCGCCTGTAGGACATTATAAAGGTAAATAGACTCCCGCCTGGGTGTGGACACCTGCCTCCTGTCCCTGAGGCAGACACGGCACTTCAGGCCTGGCGGGGCCCTGGGGACCCTGCTGGACTCCACACTCCTGGGAGCTCCGGCCACAGGGGCGGAAAACATCCTCGTGTGTATCCCGGGCTCTGGTTTGGAGCAGGAGTCCAGGCAGCTCCAGAAAAAACCTAGAGATGGTTTTCTCACCTGAGAGGCCGGGTGGACCAAGATTCCGAAGTGCCTGAAAGTTACATAACTTAAAGGCCTCCTGTTACCAAAATTTCAAATCATGAATATAAAATCAATGCCACTTGAGAAATGCCCTGTGCCAGGAAGACACGGGAAGTTTAAACTCATTGGTTCCAGGTAACTCTGCTTCCTGAGGCCTTGAAGGTTCCACCTTCCCAGCACTCCCTGCCCCACCCCCGAAACAGCGGACCCGGCTTTGGGATGTCCGCCCCCCACCTGTGCTGCAGCAAACCTTTCACAGCTGGTCCTTGGTAATGTCTACAGGCAGGGACCTCTGGTCTGACACCAGCCACAGTGACACGGCCTGGCCAGTGTGGAACGCAGCACCAGATGTCACCTTAGCAGTCTTCTAGCTAAGATGTGTGTGTGTGTGTGTGTGTGTGTGTGTGTGTGTGTGTGAGAGAGAGAGAGAGAGAGAGAGAGAGAGAGTGAGTGAGTGGAGGTGAGATGTGTGTGTGAGCATGAGTGTGTTTGGGGGACTCAGCCCACAGCATATGAACCAGAGTCCCCAGGTGGCTGAGCTCTGGCTGCACAGAGATCCCATAGCTCCATGGTGATACCCCTGGAGCCGACTGCATAGCTCTGGGTCAGCCTCTCAGCGCTCTCGAAAGTGGAACTGAGCTCTGAGAAGTAAATTATAACTGAATGTTTCACAGGAAGCCACTTCTGTAAGACAAACAAGAGATGCATGTTTGCTATGCAGAGAAAGGTCTGAGAGAGTAGGCACCAAAGTCCTAACAGTGATTGTTTTGTAGGGATGGGACTATATTATTGCTTTCAGACTAGTTTAAAACATTTACGTTATTTCCATAACGTAAATGTTATAGTCGGAAAAACAAAAAGCAAGCTATTATTCAACAAATTTAATGATGTCACTATAGTAAACACAGGGTACAACCCTGTGCCTCAAGAGGCGGCAGACAGTTCCCAGGCCTTGCGAGGGTCCCGCCCTTCCTGCCGTGGGGAACAAGGGCGGCGATGATGACGTGTCCCTGCCAGGAGCCCCGGGCACCAGGGCAGCCTTCTAGCTAAGTTCCCTCGTGCCAGAGCTGGCCGATCAGTGATGCGTGTGTTGACCGCTTAGAGCCCCTGAGGCTGTGTGTGTGGGGGGTGAGGTTGCTGAGGGCTGCCCAGGGTGTACCTGGTGGCTGCGCAGGCGGGACCCGCGCATGGAAAACCCCCTTTGCTCTCAGTTCCCACTTGGGATGAGTGGGAGCAAAACCGGTGTGTTCTGGAAGGTGGGACGGTGTTCTCTCTAGGTGAACACGCCTCGTTGCTGACAGGTGGGCATGTGAACCCATGTAGAGCCGGGGCCAGGCCAGGGCCCGTGCTGCTCCTGGAAACGCCAGAGTGGTCCCCCCGCAGCACCCCCCACGCTCCCGGCATTGTCCCCAGAGCTCATCCTTTCTTTGGGAGACCAGTTTTGGCCCCAGCTCACCGCTTTTGGGGGGCAGGAATCCACCTGCATGGTGTTCTCAAAACTGTTCTGAGAGCGAGCAGGGGGAGGGGGGCATGTCCCCTGTCCACCTCGTCCATCCTCACCTTCCTGCTCCCACCCAGCAGCTAGAAGTGAGAACGGAATGTCCCTCCCGCGTCAGGGGCTGCAATGCAAACGCAGCTTCTAGAGTCAGATGACCCGGTCCTGCCACGTGCCGGCTGCACGCCACATAGGCCTCAGCACTTGAGATCCCAGTTTCCTTGTCTGCAAAGTCCCCTGTCTCGCAGGGACTTGGGACCTCCAGCGATCCTTCCCTACCTGCGCCTGCGGCTGCTCCAAGCACGACGGTGCATCTGCAGGCCCAGCTGCGGGGCGGGCACTAGAGGCAGCACGTTCTGCGGGCACCCGGAGGGAGCCAGCTGGCTGGCAGGTGTCCAGCGGCTCTGGTGCGAAGGGCTGGCGGCCTGCCCAGAGTGCGGTGCAACGAGCAGGGGCTCTCAGGGAGGGTGGCAAACCTCCCCCTCTCCCCTGCTCTATCCCAACCAAGGGCTGGGCTGGGAAGCAGGCGCATGCACACACCAGGCTGCGTGCGACACACGTGTGCGGGGACAGTCTGGCTCTCTGCGAGTAAATCAGGCACGTGCACCATGAAGGAAGAAAAGACACCGACTAGGAAGGGCTCCTGGTGGCCCATGGGGCTCAAACGTGAGAAAGCAGAGCCTCACGGCCATTTCTGCGTGGTGGGGGTCCCTCACACAACCTGTACCAACCGAGGGGCCTGCATTAAACCACCTGCCCACCAGCACGATTCCTGCCCGTGGAGCCCTTATAGAGGAGCCCCTGATCCTGTTTCAGCCAATAGGACTGAGGGTTTCGTTATCCAATCAGAGCTGCCCAGCTATATCACCATTAGCATCATCACTGACCAATCAGAGTGGCTCCATTAGGACCAATGAGGACCGTGCCTTTTCAGCCAATCAAACTTCAAGGATTCGGAGTTCTCCTTTGCATGAGGATGGACCAATCAGGGACCAGGGGTGGGGACTCCTGTATATAAGATCCCTTCGCGAGGCCTTCCACCGCCTGTTTTGCTTCATTGTAGTTCCAGGTGTTTGTGGAGGGAGGGGCGTGGCCCAAGACTCCTCCCCCACCCCGTGTGTGGTTTTCGCAGTCGCTGTGTCTTGCGTTGCGCTGCACCGAGATCTTTTCTGCGCTGCTTTCCAAGCTGCGGGCTTCCTGTTAGCGTAGGGCTGGTGCGGACAACCGTGGGCCACAGGCGCCTGGAGGCAATGGGACACACACGGGTGGCGGGCGCATGTGTGTGGGTACCAGTTATGGTGGCCCTTTTTCCAAGCACCCAGGTCCCAGTGTTTCACAGCTGCTCTCGAGGCCCTTCCTCTGGGACATGAGGGTGGAACTAAGTGGTTTTTGAGGATTTGGAAGGTTTGGGGCAATATTACGAAAGGCAACATATTTTCAAGTACTTACTGCTTTTGTTACTGAAACCCTACCACATATTGGGTACTTACTTTGCGTGCGTAGTCGGTTCACTCCCAAGTAACACGGGCTTACCGCCACCTTCGTCTCGGGGTCACACACCGTGGAGCCCGGGTCCTTCCTTTCCAGGTCCTGATCCTAGTTTCTCAGCAGTTCGGCTGTGACCCATGGCAGGCGCCACCCCCACTGTCCTTGGTTCTGCCGGGCCAGGGTGGGCAAGGCATGGGGAGACAGGGCTCAAAGGGTGTGGGAGCCCGAGGGGCACCACGAGTCAGCGCCCACTTCCTCTCGGAGGAACCCTGAGTGCGCCTGCCTCCTTGGTCACCGGCGCCCACATCCTCCTTGGCTGGGTTCCCGAGGCCGCGGACCTCCCAGGCCAGCAGGCCAGGCGCCTGCATTCCTCCCCTTCCGCTCCCCCACCCCAGAGGGAAGGGGCCAGAGGACCTAGGTTTTTGTGGCTGATGCTCTTGTTTGTTGAACGGCAAATGGAGGCAAAGGGCGGGGATGTGCACCCCGGGTCCTGGACGGTCCGGTACCGTTCACGCTCCTGCGTCCTCCCCGCCCCAGGCACCCTTCCCGCAGATTCTGGTGGGAAGTCGTGGCGTTCCCTCCGGGACACCCTCATCCACGACACTGCGTGTTCTCAGCACAGTGTACGCACAGACGGTGGCTGGTGCGCGATCTCAACGTTTGCTTCTCGTTGTGGCCGGCAAACTTCCGGTTCCTGAGCAGTGGGGGTCACATCTGGGACTTCGCTGCGTTTGCGGCCGCTTCCCAGGCCTCGCTTCTCCATCCCAATCCGCCAGGTGTTCCTTGCAATTTCCTGTCCACGTGTCCTTCCCCCCCAAACCACTTGCAGTCTAAACGGGGCGTGAAGACGCTTGTGAAATAAGAGGACACCCACAAGATTCGGAGCTGAATTCAGGGACCTCTGACTCCAAGTGCCGCCGCCGGGCTGGTGGAGCAGCTGGGAGTCTGGGGTGGGAAGCCACCCTGGGGTGGCGGGAGCGGCGGCAGACAGGTGGAAGGTGCTCCCGAGCCCCTCAGGAAAGGAGTGACCCCTCCTTCCTTCTGTCCTTCCTCTCTTTTATCAGACATTTCACAGGAATAACACGGCAGTGATGGGTTATCTTAGTTAATTCTGGCTGGTATGTCCACCACCTGTTAACATTCTTGGGATTTCCCACTGCTATTTCGAGGGCAATTTCTTCCAAATTCTGGGCCTACGATGTTGTGACTGGTGGAAACGATTGTCACCAATTGAACGGCGAACAATGGGGAATGAAAGAACAATCTATGAGACTGTGGGTGTGTCTGTTCCCTCCTGTTCGCCGGGAAAGCGGGTGCCTGGCAAGGCTGCTCCATGGGGACCCCGCTGGCTTCCTGCAGGGGCTCCAGGCCGGGAGACCCCTGTGTTTCCAAGATTGAAACCCCTGGGTGGGGGCTGTCTCAGTGACCATAGAAAAGGCGAAAACCAGAATTTTCTGAGTGCCGACCGCATGCTGGTGACTGCGGTCATCTCTTTGTGAAGCTAGTTCTTCGGACTTGACCTTGGTGGGGGTCTGCCCATGGGCCACACGGGGGACGAGATGGGAATGGAGCCGCACCTGGAGTCCCCGTGTGCCCAGCAATCAGCTCCATCCTGTGCGAGAACCAACGTGCCGTCTGACAGACTTTCGCTTACGTACCTAGTGTTTCCGGTAGTGATGCATTTCATGACACCTTGTTAGCCTATGAAATAGAGAAAAGCAAAAGGTGAGTGATGGGAATCACTCAGAAAGCCTTTACCCAAAGCACCTGCTGTCCTTGTTTTGTTTTCTACCTTTTCTTCTTCCAAAGTGGAAAGCGGTTGTATCAACCTGTAGCCTGTGACTTCACCTCAGAGTATAATTCGATTACTTCTCCAGGCTACTCATCACATTTACAACCTGACTTTTAGTGGCCGCGTATCGTGTGCCTGTCCGCTGCGCGCGCAGCAGGCTGCCCGTGTTTGACTGGCTCGCTGTGGCACATCCGGGCTGCTTTCCGCGTTGCGGCACAACAGCGAGGAGTGGGTCTGGTGGGCCTCCGGGTGCTGGGGGCCGTTCCTCGGGCGTCTCTGTTTCTGCTCGTTTCTCCAGCGGAAGTGCCGACCGCCCTTCTGTTCCGGGAGGTGGCAGAGTGGGAGGCCTGGAAGGCGCGTGGGTCCCTGGGGAGCCAAGGACAGGGTGTGTCTGAGGGACCATTCGGCGCAGGGTCCCCACCTGTGACGTTTACTGCCAGCGCGCGTGTGCCGGAGGCGCCTGGCACTCTGCGTGGCCCGTGGGGCAGGCTGGGGACTCGGCTCAGAAAGTGCCGACAGTTTCTGGGGGAGCAGCTCTTGCTGTCGTCAGTTGCCTTGTCTCTGACCCAGGGGTCTCGTGCCTCCTGGGACCTTGCAGCCTCTCTACTCAGCCAGCACATGGGGACAGACCTCATCCTCCACAGCCGGGTATGCAGCTGCCTGGAGAACCGAGGGAGGGAGGGCCACTCGGTGCATGGCCTGCCATTCATGCGTAAAGACGCTCTCACCCTGGCCAGGCCCTGACATCCGCCTGATTCACGGCGTGGTCCGGGGCCCTGGTTCTCTGCCCTCCTGGTCAGGCGTTCCTGGTTAGTCATGGTGAGCTGGGGGGTGGCCACCTTCCAGAGACTCCCGGGAAGCTCACTGCAGGGGAGGAAACGCGTCAGCCACCTCCCGTCCCCCCTGCCCTTTCCTGCCCCACCTCCCTTGGGCTCTGCCAATGCCCGGGCTTCCTCCGAGGCAGGAAGATGCAGACCGGGCGGAGTCACTCACTCTGAGTCAGCGTTTGCTGTTCCTTGGAAAGAGAGCTGCCCGACCCCCACGCTGCCAAGAGGAGGAGAACCTACAGCACATACAATTCCCCACCCCCCCGGCCCCCCAGCTTCCGAGACAACCACTGCAGCAGAGGGGAGGGGTCTTTGTGCTGGGAGTCCCTCCCGGGGGCGGGGGGGGGGGGGCAGGAGCCTCAGCCCTGTCCAAAGGACGGATGAGCTGTGTGTAGCTCAGTAACCGAGGCCCAGACAGGCCCAGCGACCTGCTGTCTTAAAGGAGCTGGCCCTCAGCCATCATCTGAGGGGACTGGTGTCACCTGTGCCCGGCTGTCCTTTCACCGAGGTGCACGTGGAGGGCTGAGAGGCCAGGTCCCGACCAGGCAGGGGTTAAGGGGACATGGGACTCTGGGAAGTGAGCCTCCCACACCAGCATTCCAAGCGCGGTGCTTTCTGTTCTAAATTCGGACCAGGGAGACGGTTATTTTTAGGAAGCAAATGGTGATGATTAGGGTTTTGAGGTTTAAGTAGTCATTTAGCCATAAAAGCTGAATTCACATGCTGCAGAAAAATAGCATTTTCCTCGCGCTGATGATAGGGTTCCTTCAAGTGCGTCCATTGTTCCTCGGCTGTGAGTGCTCCACAGAGAAGGGCCTGTGATTAGTCCCCGCCCGGCCCCCGGGGCAGGGCGGGAAGGCAGCCGAGCCGTTTGCCGGGAGGGAGGGGCCGTCTGCACCACCAGCCCCTGCCCAGGCCCGCGGTGGTAACAGTAATGGGTGTTATCGGGAACCACGCTGGGGCGGCGACCTTTCTCCTGCTCTGTGAGGGAGCAGTGTCCTGGTGGCTCTAACAGGACAGGGGCACGGGGTCCTCTGAGTGTGACACCGCAGACTTGGGCAAAGCTGTGTGCTGAGCCCCAGGTGACAGCCCAGGACTGAGGCCCCAGGGGGACCTGCGTGCCTGCCAGAAAGTCCGAGTGCAGGCCTCCCATGGAAGCCCGGGAAGAGCTCCTTGGCTCGCAGGGGTGATAGTCTGGAGGAGAGCTGGGAGGGGCACGTGTGGGCGGAGGAAACCGCACCGGTCCCTGGGAGCCCCAGAGCCTCGGGCGGGATGCTGGGGGCAGGCTCCGAGTGACCTCAGCCTGCAACCTGCCCCAGGGGGCCAGGGCAAGCAAGCAGGTCTGTAGACAGTCAGGCCTGAAGCCCCACGCACCGAGCTTGTGTGTGGCTTTGTCAGGCCTCCCACGGGCCTGGCTCACTCGGATGGAGTTTAATTCCCCCCACCGTGCACACAGCCCACCAGACAGGCCGTCCTCCCCGGAGAGGCGCGGCTCTGCAGACGACTGCTGACAGCCACACAATGCGGGACAATGGCAGAGCTGTGGCATCCTTTGCCTTGGGAAGGGGGTCACCGGGTCAGACTAGTGCCGGGCAGCACGGGCAAAGGCGACCCCCCCCCCACCCCCGAAGGAAAGTTCAGTCGGTTTACGGCACCAAATAGGGGCCCGGAGACGGGCCTCGCCCTCAGGGGTCGCTCACTCGGAGCCGTGGCACAGCCTTGGCTGTGCCTCGCCCGCTCCGTCCTGGGGCGAGGCCACGTCAGACAGCACAGGGGCCCAGCTCCCACCCACGTGGGGAAGGAGTGTTGGCTCAGACGTGCTCGGTCTGAGGAGAGGTCACAGCATGACCCCCCATGGGCTTCGGTGGCCAGGCCCACCCACAGTCTCACCTGGGGCAGGTGTGAGTGACCTGTGCTGACCTCCGCCTCCTTGGGCCCGTGGCCACAAGGCAGAGGGGGACCCCACCCTGCCCAGGCCGTGCTGCGGGCCGAGTGCCGGTCTGTCTGGGCAGGCGGCAGCTCCCAGGGGCTCCGTGAGGTGGAGGGGATCTAGGGTGCTTTGAGCAGTGGGCGAGCATGGTGCAGGGTGCTGGCCGGCCGGGGGCTGCGCAGGTGCCGCAGTGTGCCCTGACCGTTCTCCCACTTCCAGCATTTTCGGGTCTGATGGTCAAGCCCCAGGTGGGCAGCGTCGCCCCAGGATCAGAGCCTCCCTCTCAGGCTCCCACGGACAGGTGTTCAGCCAGGTGCTGCCCACTCCGACGGCCTGGCCAGCCTGTGCTCTGCAGGCCACACACTCAGCGTCTCTCCCCTGGGACACCGGCCCTGCCCAAGGCTCCGGGTTTAGGGACAAAGACACACAGGTGGGCACAGTGGCCACCGTTTGGATGGAAACGCCAGTCCCCCCAGCTAGGCTCCGACGGCAGTGGCCAGGTGGACGGACCGTGTGACGGCCTGAGGCGCACGTCCACCGTTGGCCCTCAGTCTGCAGATCGGCTGTGGGTCATGCGCACTCATGACAGGGACCCGCCAGCGGCCTCCTCCGGGCACAGTCAGGTGATGGTGGACGGACCGTGTGACGGCCTGAGGCGCACGTCCACCGTTGGCCCTCAGTCTGCAGATCGGCTGTGGGTCATGCGCACTCATGACAGGGACCCGCCAGCAGCCTCCTCCGGGCACAGTCAGGTGATGCGGCAGCAAAGTCACGGTCCTGCTCCCCGAGCGACGTCCACGAAGTGGGCCGTCTGAAGGGAGACAGCCCAGCGAGGGATGCGGGTCAGAACCGGAAGTGAGACCGAAACAGGGAGCAGATGAGCAGGAGACTCGGCCGGCCGAGGCGTGGGGCACCACCGCAGGCACCGCAGGGCGGTCTGGGGTGCGGTTGTGGCAGCTGCGTGGAGGGTGGGGGTGGCTGCGATGACACCTGCGTGGCTGCTTCCTGTCCCCATGAGACCTGTGCAGAACGAGCCTCCAGGGTCCTTGTTTAGCCGGCGGGGATCCTGCTGCTGGCCCCTAAGACCCATCGCCACCGTCCTTGTGGAGACAACCCCCAGCCTCTCACCGGCACCCTCAGGACGGGCACCCTGGGCAGGGCACCCCGGCACGGGTGGCGCGGTAGGAGGAGCGGGCTGTTCTCTGTAGCCCCACACCCAGGGGATTCAGATACGAACACCAAACCGCTGGGGTCCGCAGGCCCGCCCCGCAGCCGCCCCTGCACCGTGACCCCCGTGGGCTGCTGCTCCCACCGAGCCCGCAGGCCTGCGCCACGGCCGCCTCTGGGGTGTGCTGACACGACCCCCCCCCCGGGGAAGGTGGGTGTTTGTTCGACGGCTGGTGTCCTAGGGAAGTGACTCTGTTCAGAGGCCCGGGGGGCCCGCACCGCAGGAGGGAGGGGACGCAGATGGTGTGGAGCGGACCGGGGTGGGGGGGGGGCGCTGCCCGGGGAGGCCTTGGCAGAGCCTGGCCCCCGTTCACAGCGCCGAGGAGGGCGGCGGCGCGCTGTCCTGCTTTCGCGGAGCACGCGGACGCGGTGGGACGGAAAATGGAGCCGTGTGGTTTTTTCAGACTGTTTGATGTGAAAGGTTGCAATTAACTTTGTAAGAGCAGGAAAGAGAGGCAGGCGGCGTCCGGGCGATAGTGGGGCGGAGGGCACGTCTCCTTCCTGTCCAGGGCGTCCGAGGGTCTGGGGACGGGGGCTGGGGAACCCGCAGGCACAGGCAGGAAGTCACCACACGGCCAGGGGCAGAGTCGGTGCTCGAACCCAAAGACCGTACGTGAGGCAGTCGTGACGATGGGGAGGGGTGCCGCAGGCTGACCCTGGGCCGGGGGCCATCACGGAGCGGACCAGGGAGCGTGAGCCTTGCACACTCGGGGTCCCCGCTGCAGTGTCTGCTCAGGATGAAGAAGGAACGGTTCAGAGCAGAAGCCATTGCCTTGGTAGCTGTGGACGGTCTACCCAGGTTCAGTTGATGGCGTCCCCGAAACGGCAGACCACCCCGAGGAAGCCCTCGGGGGCCCCACCCTCTGCCTGTCCACGGCAGGCCTGATTTCTGACGGAGGCCGGGGTCTCCCCTGTGCGGGACCCGTGGTGTGCACACCCGTGGGGCTGGGCCCGGCTGTGACCTGCTCCCGGGGGAGCGTGTGTCAGTGGGCCGTGCAGGCTGGGTCACGTGAGGCTGGGATGCGCAGTGAGCAGCCACAAGGGGACCCGCCTGGGGAGGACGCACAAGTGGCCTCCAGCTCCCGCCAGCCAGGAGCCAGGCCCTTCCAGCCCGTACCTGCAAGGACATGAACCTGCCAACCTGCGGGGCTGGGGAGGTGCCGTGTGTCCCTTGGTGGGTGACAGAAGTCTGAACATGTCCACGCTGAGGTCGGGGGGGCTGGGGGTCCACCCCTGAAGCAGCAGGTCCCGAGGCAGCCCCAGCACACTGCTCGCTGCCCCGGGCCTGCGACGGCCTGGGCTCCAGACTTGTCTGTACCGGTGTCTTCTCTCCCACAGACGCCACCTCAGGGCGCCACTGGGTGTCTGGCCGGGGACACCCCGCCCCGAGGAGCAGTGCGGGCCTCCCCAGCGGCACTCACAGCCCTGCGGGGGGCACATCGGCCATCACCGCGGTTGGTGTTGCTGTTGGTGCCGTGGACCTGGCGTGGAGGATTTTGATTTTGCTGTTTGTTGGATCGACTGGCTGTTGACTAAGGAGGTTTTGCCGATGGCAGGGCCCCTTCTTGTTTGTAGAAAGGACGGCGGGGTGTGAGGAGCCTGCACCGCATGGTGCTCACACAGGACGTCCTGCTGAAGAGCAGCCACCGGGTGGGCACCGCAACGCACGTGCTGTGTCTTTGCTTCCCTCTGGTCTGGTGACGTCCTTCCTGGGATGCCTGGGTCGGGCCTCGCCGCCTCGGCGGAGGGGAAGGTGGACACCCCACTGTCTGAAATCTTCTCCTTCACTGTGAGGCTCTGGGGAGGTGAGTCCTCTGCGCTCAGCCCCCAGACGGAGGGGGCACCGAGTGCGTGGCCCTGGCGAGCAGGCGGGGACGTGCAGAACCAGGGCAACGGGGGCAGGTCAGTCTGCTGTCCCCACTCCCACGCCCTGTGGAGAGGTGAGGGCGGCTGGGGACACGGAAGGTTGCCGGAAGGACGTCCCGGTGCCGCCCTGGCTGTAGGGAAGTGCCGCACCTCAGCCGCCCTTCCAGGTGTCCCCAGGACAGCAGGATGGAGTCGGATGGCAGGGAAGGAGTCCTCTTGCCCAAGTCCTTAGCTGTGCCACTTACAAAATTAAATGCCACCGAGGTGAAGGGCACAGGCCGAGAAAACACGAATCCAAGAGTGATAGAAAACGGGAGAGTATTTTTATAATCGGGGGTCGGGGCGTAGGGGACCCCGTCCTCCTCGGAGAGCACAGAAAAATCGAAGGGCGTGAAGGAGAGACGTGAATTGTCTCCAACGGTGGTAAGAGCTGCGGGACCTCAGGAGTCCGGCAAGGCGAGCAGCAGACGCAGGTTAGCGCCGAGGACCTCGGACACCTCTGCTCCGAGCAGGAGAGACTGTCCCATCCCCCGGAAAGCAGACGGCAGGAAATGCACACGAACAGGAATTTTCAAACGCAGAAACGCCGCAAATGACCAATCAAGGTTCAAACATCGCTCCTGTCACGGAGATCAGGGCAGCCCAAGTCGCTTTTCCTCTCGGGTGAGAAGGAATAAGAAGGAGTGACCGAGTGGAGGCCCCACTCCTCGCTTTCAGACCCTCCCACTGGGCTGGCCAAAACGCCCACGTGGTTCCTTCTGTAAAGGACTCAGTTTCCCCTTTCACCAATGACTCTAGCAATTTGCATAGTTTGAGTACGTCGGTGCTCTCCCACGTGATAGAACATTGATTGTTCTCAGTTAATGTCTCGATTTGGTCGCTGTCGACTTCACCTCGTCCGCCCGACCGTGGAGCATTGACCGGCGGGAAATCGCCAGCGTGGAACTTCGCAAACCACTTCTGACACGTTCCATCGGTCACAGCACCTTCTCCACGCACGGCACAAATCTTTTTTGTGTGTTTCGGATGCGTCTTTACCTCTCTTGAAATAATAAAGCACAGTATGCCTAGAATGTTGCATGTTTTCTTCCATCTTCAGCATTAAAGTGGTTACACAATTCCCCAGTTTTGATAAGTTTTTTTCAACGTACACTGATATGGCAGCTGTCACGATACAATCTAACAAACTTGTTTCAAATGAAGTTCAAGATGACTGATCACTAATAGAATAAAGCTGTCGTGGGGGGAACTAAAGGAATTGTCTGGCCGACCCCACGGAAGACGGGTCCACATGACGGGCCATTCGGGGGCCAGTGAGCATGTTGGCTGTGGGCTGTCCGTCATCGACGGCCAAGGGCTGGCCGGGGGGCCACAGCCAGAGCTTGGGAAGACGGAGGCGCAGCGTGTGCGGACACGGGCCCTCAGGAGACATCGCGGAGGGCGGCAGGTAAGGGGGCCGCAGGGACACCTGCGCGCACAGGGGCTCGCCTGGAGCCCAGAGAAGCGCGTGGGCAGCGCCCCGTCATGGCGGCGGCCGGGGGGCGGGACGCCGTGCCCAGTGGTGTCCTGGGAGCTCGCCTGGTGCATCTGTTTCCTCTTCGAGGACTGTGTCCAGGTGACGTCTGTGGCGCGGGACGCGGGGGTCCTGAGAACGAACTTTCCAGGTGCAGGTCACACGCGGTGGGCCCACAGGCAGCAGCCTGAGTGGTCAGGCAGGAGGCAAGGCCAGGCCGGCTGCCCCGCAGTCTGGCCTTCCAACTCCCGCAGCCCCGCGACCTCGGACGTTGTGGTGCCTCTTGCCCCCAGCGGGAGCCCCACATTTGTGCGGGGCCGTGCTGCCCCCCGCAGCCTGGGCGGCCTGTCCCGTTGCACCGGGCTGTGGTCCCCTCCCCGGTGAGCACTGCACTGCGTGTCCACGGCGGGGCCCCGGATTTCCCTGCATTTCCATCCTGTCTTCCCAGCCAGGCGGCCGGCTCCCGCGTTGGTGGTTCCCTGGCAGCATCGGCAGCATCCAGCCTGCTCGGTGGGTGACGGGGCGGCACGAGCCCCCAGAGCCCCTTCCTTCCAGATGGGCAAGCGCCGTGCCCCCGCCTGTCCCCTCGCTCTGGGCCTGACGCCCGGCTCCCCACGGCTCCCTGTGGGCGGACTGGCCTCCGCCGACCCAGGAGAACAAGTTGCTTTTCTGCCGGCGCCCCTGGGTGGGGCGGAGACTGTGCTTGTTCTGTTTCTCTGTGTGAAATGCACCTCCTAGGTCTGCAATCAATACGAGGAATTGGTGCAAAGACAGTTGGAAACAATTAGACAATGAGAACGGGCGATGACACAGCCCTGCCACCAGCAGGGTCTCACCCAGTTCACTGCCACGGGGAAGCCTGGCTGCGGCTGGGCCGCACGGTGGCCTGGGCTGGGGGCCTCGGGCCGACGGCGGAAGTGGGTCACCCTGGGCTGGGCACGGCGGCCTCACATGGGGCTGGGGACGGAGAGCCCAAGCGATGTCTTCATCCGAATGTCGTTTATTCTTGGATAAAAAGTGGCTTCATCCAAAGGCAAGAAGAGACTTCTGAGTCGTTCTTCAGTTCCTTTGTTTGACACATTTACTGGGGGGACCTGCTCTGTCGGCGAGCAGCAAGGTGTGTGCGCAGTGAGCAGGGTTCAGAGCACCGAGCCGCAGGCGCTGAGCACCGGGCACCAGGCACGGACCACTGGGCACCGAGCTGCAGCCCTGGGACGGGACAGAACAGCGCTCCGTGGCCCTGTCGGCCCGGGGTCAGGAAGGTGCTGTGGGGGGGGGGGGCGGCAGCAGATTGGGAGCCCCGCCCCTCCGGCGTTGTGTGGACAAACAAGCAGATGGCAGGTGTCGGCGGGACAAAGAGCCATCTGTGCAGCGCGCCCGGCCCCCTCTCTCGCACAGGCAGCCCCATGGCGGCCACGCCCAGGGCAGCACTGCCCTCGGCCGGCAGGCCCTTCTGGACCTCTGACTGTGGAGCCGCGGTACCTGTCCTGCCCCCGGAGGCCACCGGCCAGGTCTGCTGGGTCACAACGGGGCCCTGTGTGCTGTGCCGTGTGGCCGTGCTGGTGGGGCCTAGGAGGAGAAGTCTGCTGGAATTTGTCCAGAGGGGCACCCACCCTGACCCCTTCCTCTCTCCTCCTCTCTGTGAGCATGCTGGTCGCCCCTGCCCTGGCTGTGGCACCACCTGTGTGTCCGGGGAAGGCAGCCTCCACCGAGGAGCCCTGGCCCCCCGGCCCTGGCCTGGCCTGGCTGCAGGGCTGCTCCCAGAGCTCCCCCCATGATGCAGCTGATGGGTGTTTCCCCCATGGGAACGGGGTTGTGTCCAGGGCCAGCCTCTCCCCAGGGCTGCAGCTCGGTGCCGCCCTTGAAGAGGCCTCTGGGGATGGGGCAGCAGCACCCTGGATGTTCTGTGTGAACTGGCCCCGTGGGACTGGCCACCTGCTGGTGTGGCCGCCGGGCCCTGCCAGCATGCTCACAAAGGAGGGAGAGGAGGGTGCAGCCTGCCCTGGAGGCACCGCGGTGACCTGGCCTTGCTCCCGGGCCTCGGGTCCCAGAACTGTTGCCAACACGTCCCTGCAGCTGTGAGACGGCCCCAGGCCCCTGGGCTGCCTGCAGCCTGCAGCCCGGGGTCCCGAGACTCTGGCCCACAACCGAGCATTTCAGGCTCCTGTCGGCTGATACTCGTGTAAACCGTGACGAAGACGAGGTACCATAGAAACACGTAAATACAAAGACAGAACAAACAGGCCCCGGACTTCATATTTAACAGACATGACATTGTTTCAAAGAGCAGAATCAGAGCAGAGGTAACACAGGAAGGTAGGAAGCAATCTACGCAAACTCTGTGCATCGTTCACGGTGAGCGTGAGCATCGAAGTGACTGTTAGTGAGTGATCGCCTTGCGGGGCCACGGGGGCCACATCCCTCACAGCCACGTGGAAGGAGCCGTCGTGGTTCCGGGGGAAGTGCGGCCCGGATGCACCCACGCAGCCCGCGGGGGCGCTGTGCTCACCTCCCCGACGTCGGGTGGGACTGAGGGACGTGGGCAGCTTCCGTGTTGCGCTTCACCGATGTGATAATCGTCCTCAGAGAGAACAGCCCCGTGAGGGAGCTGATGGGTGGAAGCGGGGGGTCTGTAAAAGAATGCCAGCCAGCCACGGTGTTCACGGCAACGTCGATCTAAAGTGTGGCAACGGATGTTCCGTTTTCCGAGTCGATCTCAAGCCCCCACCTGCTTACAGTCGCAGTTCAGGGTTACAGTTCCATCTAAACGAACCGGCAGCGGAAGGCAAGGGGCTCCAGGTTGCATCCGCTTTGGACCAGAGCTGTGGCGGAGCCGAGTGTCCCCGTGAGGGTCCTGCTGAGCGAGGGGACGGCCCCACGGGCGAGCTGCAGTGATGGAGGTGGCGGTCCGGCCCTGGGTGCCCACCGCTGCCTGGGCCACTCCAAGGAGCAAGCAGAGAGAGGGACGGGGCCTCCCGCCACGATGCCACTGTCCCCTGCTCACGGTCAGTAGTCAGCAGTGATCCAGGGTCCACCTCCCAGATGCTTCAGCGGGGCAGCCCTGGTGTGACTGTCCCTTAGAGGACAAGCCGTTGCACCTCGGTGTTCCCCTGCCCCCAGCGCCCAGACATCAGGGCCCGCCAGCCTCCCCGCCGACCCTCACAGCGGGAGCAGGACGGGCTGGGGAGCACAGTGGGCCCTCCGAGCCGGGGCTGCGTCGGTGCTGGGCGTCCACTGCCAGAGATCAGGACAGGGCCTGGGACGGAGCGGGCACAGGGGGCCGTTAGCCGTGCCCGGGTGGAGGGGAAGAAGAAACGAGAGAAGAAAGGAGAAACTGGAGACAAAGACCCGAAGTGAAGGGGAGCGGAGCGGAGGAGAACCGCTGCTTTTGTTTCTAGTCCTTGAAACATAGAAACTCCTGGGAGCAATTACAGCGGTTGATTAATTTCTAAGCCCATTGTTTTTGTTGAAAGAAAAGTTGGTTTTCCAGTAGACCACATACAAAGTAACAAACGGCGTCTGCTGTGCTCTCGGTTACAAAGCGACTCCCCACCCGCAGCCTTAGTGAAGCAGAGACTGGACCGACCGACCCGTGTGCGGAGGCCAGGGCTCCGGGGTCGGGTCAGGGAGGCAGACTTGCAGGGCTCCGGAGGGCGCGAGACCGCCCCCAGTGCCACAGGGTTCCAGCCCGGATGCAGCGGCGCCGGATGGGAAAACTCTGAGCTCGATGGGCCGATCCCTCCCAGGTCGGACCACGTCCTGCGCAGCCTCGGAGCAGCAGAGGCAGCGGCTTCCTCGGAGGTGCTCGGTCACGGCACCTGCGGCCACCGCCTGCGCCCTGTGACCAGGGTACCTTTAGGTCCAGGCGCCCAGGCTGGACGAGCCGCGCTGCAGCCCAGGCTCCTTGCAAACTCAGGTGTTGCCCGCACCGCTGCGCACGCCGGGGTCCAAAGCGTAAATGATGGCACCTTCCTGGAACTCATCCTAGGGGAGGGACCCTGTCCGGTTCCGCGCGGAGGAAAACGGCTGGCCGAGTCCCCCATGGCCCCCGCACTCCATCTGTGACCTTCCCACGGGGCTTCGCGATGGTGGCCCACGGTTATAGGGCCCTCGCCGCCCCTGGCAGCAGGCCCGTGAAGGAGCAGCATGCACCCGGCACAGGGCGTCCCAGACGGCTCCACAGGGGTTGTGGGGTGAGGGGAACAGAAGCAGGACCTGCTCCTCAAGGCACTCAGCCTCCAAGCAGCTGCGCTGCACCCTGGGGTGGGTGGGGGCCCAGGGGACCTGAGCAGAGGGGACATGAGAGCGAAGGGTGGGTGCAGCAGGTGCCCCGGGCTCTGTCCCGCGGCCTGGCTTGCTCCCCACTGCTCCATGACGCCCGAACGATCGGACCGCAGGCTGCCTGGGGCTTCGTTGTACCGGTTCCAGGCCGTTTCTCAGAACTCAGCGGCAGCCCAGGCTGCCTGCCCGGCATGCGCAGGCTTCCTGGTAGGGCCGCTGTGACCCGTGACGGAGGCTGGGGGAAGATGACTGTCTTTCCCTCAAGTGGCTTTCAGGACCCGAACGAGCACGTGGGTGAGAAGTGTGAGTCCCCCCCCCCAAGTGCGTGGGCTGCACCTGTTCACTCCCCCGGCCTGCCCGGGGAGGGCCCTGTGCGTCCCTGCAGAGGGTGGGTGTCCAGACACCCGGCTGTGACGGCAGAGGGGCCCACCTTGTCACCCACGGGCCGAAGGAGCCCGACCGTCCTGGAGCCACATGCCCAGCAGGGCATTTGGCCATGAGCCAGACAGAGCAGCCCTGTGGTTGCCCTGGCTCACCCAGAGGCACCAAGCAGACCGCGGTGGCTTTTTGTGAATTAGCTGTCCTCGAAGGAAGAAGGCAGCGTGCGGCGGACATGAGGCCCTTCCCCTCTCTGGCCTCTCGTCCTCCCGTTGCTGGGCCCCGTCGCGTGCAGAGGCCCCCAGTGCCGGGCAGCCCCGTTGGAGCACAGGAACCGCCCACTGAGGGCCCAGGAGGGGCGGCGTCCCTCAGAGGGGCCGCAGCCGCAGCTGCAGCGTGGACGGGCCGTGTGGCAGGTGCGAGCTCACAGGTGTTCCGGCTCCTGGGCTGTGCAGAGAGGAAGTGAGGCCTGAACACAGCACGTGCCCAGATTCACAGACCGGGGCTTCCTGCGTGGGGACCCACTCCCGGAGGGCCGCGCCCAGACTCTGGAGCCGGGTGCACTGAGCTGTGTGGGGCACCCATCAGGCGGGGGCCCTCAAGACAGCTCGGGGTCCCAGGGCAGAGTCCCCGGGGCAGGGCTGGGTGGGCCTGGGCGGGTCAGCGGCAGCCTTTGGTTTGGTGGATCGTTCCCGGGATGCACAGGGAGCGCACGGTGGGCCTGCAGGGTGCGGTGCTGGGGCAGTCTGCCCTGGCCCCCCCGGGGCTGGCAGGTCTGTGCCTCAGGCCCACGCAGAGCCTGCAGGGTGGCTGGGACACCTTTGTTTCAGCCGGATGGTTCTGGGAATTGGGCAAGTTTGGAAACCCTGGTCCATGTCAGGAGCACCTTGGTTCAGTTAAGCGCGGGGGCGGGGGCGGGCGGGGGGCCAGTTCCACCCTCCCAGACGTCGGCGGGAGTCACATGTTCACACGAAATGAGTTCTGTGCAAACACGTGGCCCAGCCAGCAGCTGCGACCCTAACACCTTCCAGATGCACAGAGCGAGCGCGGGCCCCACCCACCCAGAGCCTGGCCCCACCCAGGGACAGTGGCCGCAGGGCTCAGAGCTCCCCTTCTCCGTGGGGCCAGAGGGTGGAGGTTATCGGGGCTCCCAAGGGCCCAGGAAAACGCCCCCCCCCGCCCCATACCACCACTTCCTGCGCGTCTGAGGGTCTGCATGTCCACTCCCGTCTGTGACTCCAGACTGTCCCCTTGGCACGCCCATGCGTCTCGGGGACAAGCAGACACCCCCATAAACAAACACTCGGAGACGTCTGCAGAGGCCTTGGACGGTCAGGAGCGTGGCTGTGGCCCCGCCCACTCCTGCTGCCCTTGGGCCCGGAAATGAGGGACCAGTGAGTCAGTGCCCGGGGCCCACGGGAGACAGGCTGCCCCCGGACCCACACACACGGGCTGCGGGCGCTCACGTCATGAAGACACACGTCGTTGGTGCCACGTAGGAAGCACTCTGGGGCTTCCAGGGCCTGGGTTAATCTCTCCGTGTGCCATCCCCTTGTCCCCCCTCAGCCCTGCGGCCCCGCCTCTGGGTCTGGGGGGTCCCTGGTTTCCACTTGTCCCGGCTGCCGGGCCCTCAGCCTGAGCAGAGCTGAGCAGCACACCCAGGCCCCCGTGGGGCTCCCGGAGAGATAAACAATTTCTCCCCGATGTTTACGCAATCGGCGCGGTCCCAGCTGCGGCCTGCTGGCGGATGAGCCTCGAGGTCTCTCCATCTTCAGGGCTAGAGCCGGGTGGTGGGCCTCACGGCGGGGTTGGGGGGGTGTGTGGGAGCAGGAGCCCCTCGCCTCCCTCCGGGCCCTGGCCTCATGGGGTCCTCGTGGCCTTTGCCACAGCTTCCTGTTATCTAAGGGGGTCACCACGCTGCCTTGACTGGGCTACAGCAGCCCCTCGGCGTTGGTGAGGTGCCCACCCGGAGTCCTGGTCTCGAGCTGGGTGAGAGGTGCTACGTGCGTGGCCGGCCGGCACCCCAATCCTGCACGTACGCCCAGCAGCCAGACTCTCGCAGCGCCCAACACAGCCAGGCTCCAACCCGGCCGGCCGCACACGGCCTGTTCGCGCGGCATGTGGGGCACGCTCACGGCTGGGTCACGGCGCCTCCTGCAGGCTCCGAGCTGAGGGTGCTGGGCTGCAGGCCATGGCCTGCTTGCGCTCGGCTGCTTGCAGCTGCTCTGAGCCTCAGGCCCTGTGAGGGCCCGTCGGCTCCCCGGGGCCGCGAGTGAGTACCTGCTCCTGAGACAGCGCCCAGCAGCGGTGCCCGTGAAGCCACACACGTTTTCACAATCCCTCCCGGCTGCCACCAGGTGCCTGGTGCCATGACTCGGCCCGAGAGACCGGAGCTCCCCCAGCCAAGCCGGCGACAACAAGGTGCTGAGTCGCAGGACCGAGTCACGAGCAGACACTCACAGGGATGTCACGTCCATCCTCAGACTGGCCCCACGGAGGGCCGGTGCAGGCTGGGCAGGCGGCTGCCGCGGGGAGGACACGGTGCCTGCTTCCCTCTAAGGCCAGCGGCCCCCAGGCCGATGGCGGTGGTGGGCGTCTGCGCCCGCTGCTGGGGCTGGAGCCCGGGGAGCGCTGTGCTGCAGGTGTCCCCACACTCGGAGATGCGCGGCCCTGGCCCCCACCAGGCTAGAACTGGGGGTCCCTCGGGGCCTGAGGAAATCACTAGGTCTATAAACACAAACTCACCGTAAGCGGTTCATCGCAATGTACTTCGTAACAGGGAAAAGGGCGCAACGAGAAAACTCTTAAATCCACTGAGGCTCGCGGGCAGGAAATTCTGGAGGTGGCGAGGCCGTGAAGGCAGCTGAGCAGAGGGCTGGACCCGGAGGCAGGGCCGGGGCTCCAGGGCCCGCCCCTCTGCTGACCTGTGTGACCCTGTCATGTCACGTGCCCTCTCTGTGTCGTGGCCCCTCACGGCCTGTGGGACGCTGACGGCGCCCAGCACGGCCGCGATTGTCCATCGAGCAGGAAGCCCCCGACCCGCACTGGGTGGGCCGCCTGTGAGCGACACCCAGCTCGCGATGTTGAGTTCCCGGCTTTGAAGTCACATGCCGGTTAGAGGACATGGATGTGAGGTGGCACCTGTACGGAGACAAACAGGTGGTGGAGGGACAGACGGACGTGCTATCTGGTGTGGGGAAGGCCCACGGTGGTCAGGGGCGGCCCGGGAAGGTTGGGGCGTGTCTCCGACTCCCTGCCGGTCCGTGTCCCTGCTCCTGGCAGCAGACAGGTGCTTCTGTGACGTTGGAAACCAGCGCCGGGGGCTGGGAAGCCCGCAGGCCGCGTGCAGACGGCCTCCTGGCTGCACAGCCGTCCCCCAGGCCTGCCTGCCCCGCATCCTGGAACGCCACCCTCGGGAACAGCCCTCCCTCAGTGACCGGCTGACGCCTGCCGACATCATCCACTTCAGGGTTTCCCCCTGAGTCAGGCCACGTGGTTTTAAGCAAACTCAGCAGAAGAGCTGTTTCCTTCCCCTTTGTCCCTTTGCCTCCCTCCCTCCCTTTCAACTTTGCACCATGACTTTGCCCTGGAACCCCGACAGCAGGCGGGTGGGTGTTTGCAACGCCACCGTCTCTGGTCCAGCCCCGCGGGGTGGGGACGTTGGGGGACACAGGCGGCTGCGTTTCCGCCTCAGACCATCGGGTCAGACACGTAAACACGCTTCTGCAAGACCCCAGGTGGGAGACGGCCGCGGCTGTCTGCCGTTAGGGGTTGTCTGTGGCCGCGCACCTGGGCTCCCGGCTCTCGGACTGTTGCACAGAGAGGGCCCTCGTTCCCGGCTTTTCCCAGAGTCCTCTGCCCCATGGCCCCCTGCCTGCTGGCGGCAGGGCCTCTGGGGGCAGCAACCTCTGCGTTGGGCCCCGTGAGGGGACAAGGCCCAGGCAGGTCCCTGACGCCCTCCCCTCCAGTGTCGGGCTGGGCCAGGCCCCTCCTCGGTCCTCACACACAGGCAGTGTCCCCTCGGTTCCTGGCCTCTGCGTTGCCACCAGCCCACAAGCACATTGCACCGGGCACCTGATTTCTCGCTGCTCCGCTCCCTCTGCCCGTGGTCCAGGCCACCTGGCTGACCACTCGCCCTCATGTTCTCCCTCATTTTCCGATGCTGGGGTCCCCCCAAAGACCCAAGGTCCATTTCTCATTAAGCAGCCACCACCACACCCTCCCCAGGTGGCCCCGAGGAGAACGGGACAGCTGGACACCAGCGGGTTCCAAAGTGATTCTTCAACCGGCACATTCTGCCCCGAGACACAGGCCGGACCGTCTGGGCGCTGCTGGAAGGACCCAGACCCTGGGACCCTGGCAAACCCAGCTCCCGCCATGGGGACGGCCAGGAGCCACGGGGAGGGCACATTCGTGTGTTTGCTCTTGGTTCGTTGCCGCCCCCACCCGCCGTGTTCCCGCGTGAAGCCCTCACTCCAGCCTGACAGGTCCCCTCAAGTCTCGGCTCCCCTGGCCTGCGCTCCGTCCTTTCCAGAAGCGCCTGCCCCTCACGCCGTGGCCACCGCCGTGCTGCAGGGCAGGGATCAATGCTCTTCCTTCCTGGAGACGTTGCCCCTGTCCCTGTCCGACCCGCTGGCTGACGTCACCCCTAGCGGCTGGTGGCGCTTGGGTCCCGTGGGTCTGAGGAGCCGCGTGGGCCGGAGCCTGCCTCCTGGGTCGCTGTCCCTCTCTGTGCCTGCTCAGGGGTCGGAAGGAGGATGCTCTGGGCGGACTGAGCCTGCAGGCTCGCGCTCGAGTCCTGACTCCTCGGGTCCAGAAAGCGCGGTGTGTGACGGCGGGTCTCAGAGTGCAGACATGGTCACACTTGGCCGCCGGGGTGTGCGGGGGTCCACCGTGTCCCCTCCTACTCCCCTCGTAGCCCAGGCAGAGGAAGGAGAGGCAGCCTGGAATCACTGGGCCGGGGGCCCGGTGGGGCGTGCGTCAGCGTCGGGTCGCGTCGGGTCTTTCCCTCAGGGCCTTGTCTACCTTTCGGGCAGGGACACGCGCCTGGCAGAGGGTGCAGGCCTCCGACTTGGCTGTAGTTAGGACCATAGGTTGTGCAATGAGCTTTCTTACCCGAATTCCCCTGGCAAGAGGCTGCCAGGGCCTTCCCTTAGCTTTACCCTGAGCCCCGGCCACACAGCAGCCACCCCAGCTCTGCAGGCTCCGGTGTGAACGGCGTCACCGCACAGAGCCCCTCCCTTTTCCGTAAGACCTGAGCCTGGGGCTGCAGGAAGCTTCCTCATCCCGAGAGGAGGGCAGTGCTGTGTGATTCATCCCTGTTTTCTGCAGAAATATTTGCTGGCATTCCTTGATCTTCTTAGATTCCAGGGACAGTGCTCAGCAGTTCACAGCCTGTGCACCCCCACGCGGAAGGCCCATCATTTGCATTTTCTTTGGGAGATGCAGGTCCTGGAATCCGTCCCTGGGTGCCCACGCTCCTGGCCCTTCGCTGCAAGTCCTGGCCGGCTCCCTTCCCTCCCATCCAGCATGTTCTTATCAACCTGGAAGGTGGCCAACCAGGTTTGAACGGAGCATTTCGGCACAAAGGAGGTTGGCGAGGCCGGGGTGACGGGAGCTTGAGATCAGACACTCGAGGGCCAGATGCTATGAGGACTACCCCTGCCCCCTTGCCCTGTCTGTGTGGCTTCTCCGGGAGGGTCCTCCCCACCCCATTTCTGCCCGGTGCCAGCACCGCCCACGGGCTGACAAGTCAGCCCCGGGGCCGGCAAGCGCGGTTGCACAAGGCGGGACCAGCGGCAGCGCTGCCCCGACACGCGCAGGTGTGGCTGGGGAGAGGTGAGCAGGGCAGGGGTGAGTGCGCCCAAGGGAGCAGGCGTCGTTCTGGAGGTCTGCCACACGGGTGTGTGGGGCCCGGCACGCTCTTCCCCGGAGGGCGCCCGGTGCTGGCTCTGGGCTACCTCCACGTGGCCGCCACGGGCCGAGGGACGTTGGCGGCCCAGCTCAACCGGGGGCGTCTGTCTGTGCCTCTCTGTTCCGTGACACCTTTCCAGAGAGCCGGCCGATCGGACACATGCAAAGGAAAGAGCATGCACCTCTCGGAAAAGGTCACGGTGCTTCCTCTGCCGTCCCAGCACCGAGGACAGAGGGGCCTTCTGACCAGACCCCAGGTCCCAGTCCACCGAGGTCACTGCCTCAGAACACCACCCACCGAGGGCTTGTGAACATGTCTCACTGTCTGGAGCCTGGAAGTGCAAGGTCAAGGTGCCGGCAGATGCGGGTCAGCCCTCGGGGGGTGGGGAGCTCTGTGGGGTCCCTGGTACAAGGGCACTGACCCCACTCAGGGGGCTCCACCCTCCCACCCTCATCACCTGTGAACACTCCACCTGCTAACTCCTCTTCACTGGGGGGCGAGAATTCCACTGTGTAAGTTTGGGGGCACACCCTAGGGGCCCACACGGATCCCTGGCCGCTAAGGTGTGGAGATGCCGTCCAGGACACAGTGAACCAGATTGAGCCGAACCAAATCCTTTTACAATTTTTATTGTATTTTTCCCATCGCCATTTCCCCCCCGTGCACCCCCTCCCACCTGCAATCACCACGCCGTGTCCACGAGTCCCTTTTCCTTTCTGCTCGACTGAACCAAACCTTTTTATGAATTTCCAGTAAGTTTTCTTCTTTGGTAGAAATTCCTAAGATTTTATTTCTATCCAGCGGTAAAGCCAAAAGTCCACAGAATGAAAAGGGAAGACTGGTTATGAGGGAGGACGGTGCGGCGGAGGCGGCGGCCGCGCCGCACTCTGGGGACCACGCCCGAGGAGGCGAGCGTCCTGTCTGCGGCCAGGTGGCCGTGCGTGTCGCCTGCTTCACTGTTAGAAGCTCCGGCCTCGGTTCGGATCCAGTTCTGCCGAGTAGAACTCGCAAGGATCCGGGCAGGTGGCCGAACTCCGCAGGCCTGTTTTGTCGGAGAAGGTACATGGACACAGTGCGCTTCTCCCGGGTCGAGGCGCAGAGGACACGGGGCGGGTGTGTGCGGACCCGGCCCCCCCAGCCGCCCCCGGTGCTCAGCTCCGGGGTCCCAGGGCGGGAGAACCGGTGCCTGCGGATCAAATGCCCCAGCCCTCGCCCCTCCCACCTGCAGGCCCCACCCACCGCCCTTTGCGGATAAAGTTTTATCGAACGGGCCGCGGGCCCAGCTGTGCCTGCCGTCCACGCCTGCTTCTGCGCTGCCTCGGCGACGTGACCCTGTGACCCGTTCTGCTTCCCGGGCCCTGATGGCATGCTGCCCCGGCCGAGGACTCCATGTCTCCCAGCAGGACATCGGGCGTCCCCCGAATCCACGCACGTCTTCGTCTGCGCTCAGTGTCTCTGGGGGTGAGAGAGGGCCCGCGGTGATCACTCAGAGCCGAGGCGGAATCGCCCCTCTCTGTTGCCAACCCCCCCGCAGAGCCACACTCCGCTCGGCTGTGTGCCCACAGGTCGAGGAAACTGAGGCGCCTGGTAGCTGCCTCTCCACTGCCCCTCCTGCTGCTGAAGCTGCCCCTCTGCTGGGGGCCGAGTCCCCCCAGGCAACTTCCCCTGGCCAACGGCTCTCAGGCACCTGTCACTACGACAGAGATTTGGGTGGTATTTTAACTTGCATGCTTATTTCCAGGCGCCCGACTTGATAAAGAGCAAATCAGCCTTCCTGACCCTCAGGCCCTTGCTCCTACCTGCCCCCCTGGGAGCCCCCCACCCTTCCCGATCTCCCTGAACCAGCGTTCGGAGGAAACCATCTACTTTCAGGGTGGGAGTGGGTGGGGCTTGTCTCTTTCCTGGGAAGATAGTGACGTTCAGCTTTCAAATCCTGAGTGTGGGTGCGTGTGGCAGGCAGGGGGCTCAGAGGACACACATGGGGGGGGCCCTTCTGTGACCTCGTCACGGGAAAGCCCAGCAATGGGGAGCGTGCAGCTGCGCATCGGGACCCAACGGTGGATGGCCCCACGCCGCGGGAAATCCCACAAAATCACTGATCAACACTCTTCACCATGTTGAGGTGGTGACGGCAGGTGAGACTGAAGGACCGTCCCTGACAGAAGGAGGCCCCACGCGGTGTGGACAGGGGCTGCGGTGGAGAGGGGCGCAGGCCCACTCGGTGGTACTGGTCGGGTCTCAGGGCTGCCTTGACCTTGCCGGCACCCAGCACCGGGGACACCGGCGGTGGGGCAGGGACACGCGGCTGCGCGTTGCTGGGACTCTTCTCGAAGGCTGCCACTGGTGCCATGTAGAGAGTTAAAGGACAGAGACGACTCTGACCTCATCTGAGTCCCCATCGCATCCATGGGAACCGGACGCGGGCGATGGGGGTGAGCTCCCCGCACCTGCTGCGCGTTGACCTCGGTCAGGAGAATCCGAAGGGACCACCAGCGTTCGCTCCTGTTTCGACTTTGTTTCAGTGAAGCTTAGGTGACAAGGGACCTGCGTCTCCCCGGATGGCACCCCAGTGGGGACGGGGCACCCACATCTCTGTAAAACTCCCCAGGGCACTAGGGAGCAGAGAGCCTGTCCTGTGAAATGCGCCTGAGCCTTCGGGGAAGTTCCCTGAAGACTTGAAATGTGACCGATGTCAAGGCGATGACCTGCACACATGGTGCCCAGGGGTGGGGGGGCGCGTGGGAGCCCGGCCGCCATGTGTGGCGGAGCAGGCGGAGCCGGGAAGGGGGGGCCTTGTCCTGTCACATGCACCTGGTGGCGTTGGGCACCTGGCACTCAGGCAGGGACCAGGCAGGCCCAATGGTGCTTCTTTGGTTTTCGCCTTGTTCCAGGGTCACCAGCGAACATGGCCTTCACAGCTCGCTCCTGAAGCGGTGACTGTCCAACCCGACACGCTGTCCCCTTCTGCCATGAGGGGCGTCTCTGGCAGGAGACAGAGCTGGCCCTCCTCCCGGGGGGCCCTGTGCCTTCGGCTCCTGGGAGCTCACTCTCTTAGTCTCTGTCCCCCTTGGACTTCCAGGTTCCCTCCTCATCGACACCCGTCCACCCCTGGGGTCCCAGGCCTGTCCCCTCGGCTCTCGCTGAGCACGGTCCCTGTGCCCGGGGGTGACTCCGTCTTCACCTGGACCATCACGAGTCATGTCTGCCTTCTGGGGCCACGCCTGCCCACGGACCAGGAGCCCGGGACGGTGACCTGTCATAAGCAGAGCCCCCCCCCACCCCCCCGGTGCTGCCTGTCCCTCCGCCTGGCTGCTCACCACAGACCCACGTGACCTGGGCTGTGTGTTCACTCCTGGCCTCAGCCAGGGCAGGGGCCACACTCTGTCCTCTGTGCTGGGTGAGCCCTTGCGCCACAGCCCCGCCGTGGGGCCTCTGCCCCGGGCCGAGCGAGGCGCCTTGCTCTCCCGCCTCCTCCTCACACCCCCAGCTGCAGCCTCTCACCCTGTCTCTGCCAGGGGCCTCCTTGTGCACCCAGCAGGAAGCCGCCTTCAGCCTGGCTCCCGGACCCCTCACAGGTCTGCCCAGAAGTGCCACCTGTGCCCCCTCTGCACGGGGTCCCCCCGACGGTGGTGCTGGGGCAGGCCCGTCCGGTTGGCAAGTGCACCTGCTGGGCAGACGGGGCCGGGGCCTCCCTGCCGCCGCCGGAGCCCCGACACAGACGGGCCGTGCGGCTGGTTGTCCAGGGCTGTCCCCAGCTGCACAGGCCGCCGGAGGACAGGAGGCGGCCTGAGGGTCAGCCGTCAGGTGCCCGCGGGCAGTCCTCACCCCTCGGCTCCCACGGGGACATCGTCGCCTCCTGCTCCCGTGACAGTAACCAAGCGGCAGGAAGCGGCTTCTTGGTGGTTGTTGATGAACAACAGCTGCTTCATGCAACCCTGAAGGTGCCAGACTCTGGGTCATGCTTTTGGAACGGAATGTTTTAATTGAGATATTTAGCTAAAATAAACAAGATTTTTCATAACATCTTACTTGCTGGAAAGTTAGGATCCTGGAAACCTTCACAGGGTCAGGCCCCAAGAAAATTCTCAGAATGCCCCAGTTCCAGCCGGGAATGGGCAGCGGGGGAGTGAGGGCGAAAGCCGGGAGCCCCAGCCTGACTTCCGTCCGGCGGCGGTGGGGACTCCTGCGGGGACAGGTGGGGGCCAGGTGCATCCTGGGACGGGGGCCAAGCTCCCAGCCTCCACCCACCCTTGCCCAGGGGAAGGCACCGAAGGCCAGGCCCTGTCACTGGAGGCAGAGAGAGGAGCTGAGGGTTCGAGCAAGAACTCCCACCCGAGACCGCACGTGCTGGGCAGGCCGGGCCGGAAGCTGCCAGGGGCTCGGCACCCCGAGAAGGCGTCCAGGCCCACGCCGCCTCGCTTCCGTCGCGAGCTCGCCCAGTCCCTAACGCAAACACAGCCCAGAGCTTAGGGCTAGCGACTCTTCGAGGGTTTTCTTACATTATTAATGAAAAGCGAATGACATTACTTGACATTACTTGCTTAATCAGGAACTGTGAATTTGAGTACACGTCAGGTTTAAAAGAACTTTATGCTGCGCTCTTCAACAGGAGATCAATTTAAAGAGCTGTTTGTCACCTGTGACTTGTTTTGAGCTGCTGCACAGAGCTGGCTGGGTTTTGCGACCCACCCCGGGGAACCACACCCTGACAGGAAGAGGGGCCGGGGGATCCGCGCTGCACGCTAGTAGCGCCGAGCAGCAAGGCCTTTGGCCGAGGGCGCGCGGGACACCCCTGACCCGGTGCTGCATGGTGTCAGCTCTGAGGGACGTGTCTGCCCAGCGTGGACTCTGCCTCGTGGACCGGAGGGGGTCGAAGGCAGGCCTGGCTGTGAGCCCACCCGGATGGGCTCCTTCAGTTCCCTCGAGGGTCTGATCTCCCTCAAGCCCTGGACACGCCGGCCATGCTCCTCTGGCCTGGGCTGCGGGTGTGGCTGGTCAGACACACAGGCCTTGGCTGCCCATGACACCCAGCTCCTGGGTGACTCACTTCCTCACCACCCTGTGGAGCAGGGGTGGCCTTTCTCCTGGTGACACAGAGGCCGCCACCCTCCTGGGTGGCCCGCCCCCAGGGCAGCGGGCCCTGTGCACCAGGTCTGCCCGCACGTCCCGGGAGCCCTGAGGACCTCGCGTCCTGTGCTCCCGAGTCAGAGATGGGCTCAGAGCGGCCGTGGTGTGGGAGGTCACACGCACACAGACTAGGGAACCGCTGGACGCGTCGCTGGGGGGCTTAGTTAACGGCGTGAAAATAAAATGTGTTCGAGACTGGGAGTTGTGACCGGCAGGCCTGTGCTGCAGGAGGGATGTGGGGGTTCGGCGTGCCTCAGTTTACCGACGGCGCTTGGGAACGAAGGGGATGCTGGTTGCTCGGGCGACACGATCTTTGCTGGTCTGAGCGAACGGATCAGGGATGTTCCCAGCACCCACCCTCGACACAGAGCCTCCAGGCCCCGAGAAGCTGCCTGAGCTGGGTGGGGGCGAGGGTCCTAGTTCCTCGGACTGAGCGTGTGGCTGGGCTCTGGCTCCCGAGATGCTGCCCCGCCCCCACCCAGCAGGCAGGACCAGCTGCATAGGGACAATGCCGGCAGCCGGGCTCTGTAAATATTTACGGGGACGTGGGGGCCGCCTGATGTGGGGCTGTTGCAACATTGCAAAATAAGCTAGAAATCGAGCTGGTGAGTTCCCGACAATCAGCTGGCAGTGGCGGCGTGGGCGTGCATGCATGACGATGCACACACATGCATCTGTGCATAAATGTGTGCATGTGTGCACACACGTCCACCCACACACCTGCACGAGAACAAGTGCACATGCGCACACATGACAGCGTCAGCCTGCACACCCATGTTTGAGAGTGGTGCGCACCCACAGTGACACACATGTCCATGTGTGGCCATGGGTGCATGCATGCACACACAATGGCACAAATGCACGTGTCCATGTGTGAACATGCGATTGCATGTGCATATGCGACTGCACACAGGCACATGTCCATCTGTGCATGTGTATGCATGCCTGGTGATGCACACATGTGTCCGTGTGGGGAGGTGTGTTGAGCACACCTGTAGATTTGTTCAGGGCCCTGGCAGGTGTGGTTGGGGGTGACGGCAGGCCCCGCGCTTCAGAGAGAAAGACCCGAACCGCTGGCAGACGTTGGGGGCCCCAAGGTGTCAGCCCTGTGGGCGCCTCATGGCACAGACCGAGCCGGGCAGGTGCCTTCGCGAAGAAGGATCCTGGGGAGGTGAGGGTGGAAAGGTCGTGCAGCCAAGGTCATGTCAGGGCTCCTTGCCCACACACCAGGGTCACTGAGAGTCCCCTCCCTGTCAAGCAGCCTCTATCTCCCGTCTTTCGGGGACGGCGGCCTGCGGGCAGAGCTGGGCTGTCCCCCGGTCCCTGTGCTGGGGGAGCCCGGGCTGTGGGGGAGCAGATGCCTGGGGGCCCAGCTCTCACACCCCGGCCGGAAGGGCAGGTGGGCTCTCCCTCCGACAGTCACCGAGGGCCACAGCTCCCAGCACAGCCAGGCTGCTCTCACTTCCGTGTGACGCCCCTGCTCCCAGCCCAGGGCCCGGGACTCCATCGTCTCTGAGCCACAGTTTCCTCAAGTGTCAAAGATGAAACACGCTGACGTGTCCTGCCACGTGCATCTGCCATGAGGATCGTCACTACCGCAGGGGCCTGGTGTGGCACGTGGCAGAGAGCCGTGGTGGGGGCACGGGGGTGACGCGGGATGCTGGCCACCTGAGCCGTCACGAGAGCACTCGGAAGCGCAGGAGCTTGGGTGGGCCTGGGGACGAGTTTGTAAGACCCAGTGCACAATCCCAGGTACTGACTGACGTGTTAAGTCTCACACGTGCTCACAGCTGCACGGTGGCGCCGCCTCCCACCCACGCTCAGCACGTGTGCACACCTGCACGCCCCCACCTGAGCAGGCGGGCCCCAGGGCCAGGCATTTATTTGGCAGCAGGCGCCATCCCTGCAGAACTGGGCTCCGTGGACATGACTCAGCATCCGGGCGCCGGCGGGGGTGGGGCTGAGCCCCAGGCCTCCAGGCAGGCGGGTCACCCCGAGACTCACCCAGGAATGCTGCCTGCAGCTTCTAGAGGCTTCTGGACAAGGGGCAGGTCTCTCGCTGTAATGCAGACCCTCCAGGAAGCCCAGGCCAGGCCTCCCTGCCCCCTGGCCATTGTGTGGGGGTGCCTTGCCCACCTCCCCACCCACATCCCCACCTACCTCCCCACCTACCCTGCTGGGGTGCGGGTGTAGCCTGAAAGGACAAAAATGGGAGAAGCAAAACTGAACCCCAGTCTGACCACCACTTATACCCAGGACTGAAGGGAAGCCCATCCCTCCAGTGCCATGCAGGGTGACCCATGCAGTCCTGGGGGGGTGGCCCCTGTGGGCACCCGCCAGGCTCACGCCCTCTTCTTTGGTGGTAATGTGGTTGCTAACTGACCGGCTGACCGGGACAGTTGCCCTGTGAGCATGCACTTATGTGGTCTTACGAGGTCGGAGGCACACGGCAGCGATTGCTCACCACCTGGAGGATGAAAGTTAAGCTTCTCGAAGCCTCATTCCTGCTCAGGACTCTCAGCTCCTCTGAGGCTCCAGGGAGGGTCCCGGACCGGCCGGCTGTCTGCCAGGGCCTGTCTCAGCTCCCTCGGCCAAGCTCTGTGCTCTGCTCAGTCCCCTGGTCGACCAGGGCACCAGGCAGGGTGGGCGTCGTGGGGCAGTGGGTGCTGAGAGCTTCAGCCTCTACAGACTATTGGCTCCTCGTGCTCACTGGCTCAGCTGAGCCTTTACCCAGATACAGGATATGGGACACGGGACACGGGACACGGGACTCCAAGCTGGTCAGGGAGGCTGTACGCACAGAGACCTGCACAGAAAACGGAGATAAAATAGGAACCGAGACCCTTCCTACATGACGACATTGCAGGCCAGAGACTCACACTCCTGTACGGAAACACATGACACGTGGCCTCACATGTGACCCATAGTCCCACATGTGAACCGTGGTATATCACATGTGAACCATGGTACCACAGATGACCAGCAGTCCCACATGAACCGTGGGCCCACACGTGACCCATATCCCCACACATGAACTGTGGCATCACACGTGAACCGTGGCATCACACGTGACAAGTGGTCCCACATGTGATCCATGGTCCCACATGACCCATGGTCTGCACGGGAAACAGCTGCTGGTCTTGGGCTGAACCCATCTCAGTGCCGAGCGCTGCGGTCACCAAGGCTCAGCTTGTCCCAGACGGGGGTGGGGCCACCACGCAGCAGGCCGCTGTTTAGTAACTAAGTTACTGATTAAACTTTAAGTTACAGTAACTAGTAACTGATTAAAACACTATTCACAGTTACCAAAGCAGTTTTGTACCCGGCTCCTTGACATCCGTCCCCACGTCCCGGCGAACTGTGTTATTTTTATCCCCATGACGCAGTGGAAGAAGAGAGGCTCGAAGTCACCTGCAATCACACAGGTGACCGAGGCCTTGTCATTTGGTCACAGCCCCGTGGTGACTTCCATTACAACAGGCTGACGAGCGGAACGGTCGCCCGCAGCCTCAGCCAGGGCCCTTGGGAGGCCGGCGTTCCCTTCTTCGCCCCAACTCATGGATGCGGGAAAAGACACAACGTAAAACGTGCCGCCTGAGCCGTCGCAAGTGCGACGGACCCGTGTCATCCTCGGGCAGCCCTGCTCCCGGCCCGGAGCACGAGTTGGCTGCTCTGTGGGGACGCGGCAGGTAAACTGAGGTGGTGCCCAGGTGGGTCCTTCCCCACTTCGGGGCTCCGCCCGGGGGCCAGGGTGACCCCAGGCGGAGGGAGCCTGTGTACGTGGTGGAGGAGGCCCTGGAGCCCTGGCAGGTTTGGGGAGGGGCTGTGACGGTTCCCGATGGTGCCGTGGGTGGGATGGGGTGCACCACCTGGGTCCACTGTCCTGCCTGGACCCCCTGTCCGAGCCTCATGGTGGCCCCGCCCACGTCTGGGCGGAATGACAGGGCCAAACTGCAGGAACGCTGGACACGGCCTCCGAAAGGCCTGCAGCGCCCAGCACCGTCTGCGGGGGGCCCAGCCTCCTGCGTCATGTCGGTGGGGGGGCTTGAGGCCAAACGCACGGGTGCAGCCTCCCCTGGCACCCCACCCCAAGGGTTGCTTCGCCAAGACCCACCCGAGGCCTGCTCACGCCCCCGTCTGCTCGTCCTCAGAGACGCCAGCCATGTTCCGATTCCCAACAGGCCCATGTGCGGCCCGAGGGCCCACCAGGGTCCCTGAGCACCCCGACACTGCTGCCCTCCCCTTGGCTCGTCCCTGGCCTGGGTGGCACAGGCGCAGCTGCGGCGAGGCCAGCTGGAGCCTGCAGACCTCAAGTTGGGGCGAGTTGGTGAAGTGTTGACTTTGAGTTAAATACTCAGCCTCAGGGAAGGTGGAGATGGCAGCCTCGTCCCCTGCAGCTGCCGCGGAGCCCGGGGAGAGGCTGGGAGAGGGTGGGGCGAGGGTGGCCTCCAGGAGGGGCTGGCCCTGCCAGGGGACCCACCTGCCCCTCAAGAGGACAGAGCTAGGAAGTGCCAGCAAGCCCCTGGGAGGAGCCCGGCGCCGAGTGTGCGGCCAGCGTGGGGCCCGGTTCCGGAGCCCCGTCGGTGGGCTGACCTGAGAGCTGTGGCTGCCTGGAGCCTGGATTTCCGGGCGAGCTGCCTGCTCGGAGCCCCGAGGCTGCACACCATGGAGTTTAGAGCAAGGCTGCAGGTGTGGTCTCCGTGCCACGCGCCGGCCTCGTGGCTCTGACATGGGAAGAAAAGTGCCCGCCCTGATTAGACCCGTGCTGGGCTCAGGGGCCGAATGTCTGCGGTGAAGAGACACTGTCCCCGGGAAGCCCCCGTGGGCTGGCCCCCACCCTCCGGTGAAACAGCGTGGACCATGCCGGCCTGTTAGCATCCAGTTGCGTGGCCCCACCACGTGGTCGTTTTCGTGGTGGAGTGTTGCCGATGCCATTTTGTAACATGCAAAGGGAAGCAGGCACCAGAGGGCGTGGGTGTCTGCTCTCCACGCAGCTGCTCGGCCAGGGGAGGTCCCTGAGGGGGCATCGGTGTGACCGGCCCGCCTGCACACAGCGTCCACGGCAAGTGCAGACAGCTACAGGTGTGCACGGGGGCCAGAGTTGAGGCTTCCAGACGCAGCTCTGTCAGCTTCCTGCGACCTCTGTGAGCCTTTGCTGCACCCCTGGAGAAGGTGGTGGGGTGAGGGACCAGGCAGACAGAGGGGAGGTGGGCAAGCGCACTTAGCAGCCCAATGGTAGGCCACCTGCTCTTGCTTCTGAGCCTTGGAGGCACCTGGAGGGGCCACCCACCGATCCTTTCCGATTGTCCTTCAAGTCATGTCCGCATTGTGTCCATTCCAGAAAACCCCTCTTCCCTCCTCAGGGCATCACGGGGCCTGGACGCCCCCGTCAGAGTGGACCAGACTCGGCGTGGAGGTCGAGGAGGTCAAGGAGGTCTCTGCTGGGTCCTCAGCAGCCAGCGCGGCTCACAGCAGTGCTCTGTGGGTGTGCGCTGGAGGGACAGAGGGACATAAAGAAGGACGGGTGGACATAGGGATGGATGGGTGGAAATATGGATGGACAGATGGATGTAAGGACGGATGGGTGGATGTTTGGATGGACGGGTGGACATGTAGACGGATGGGTGGATGTTTGGACATTCGGGTATCTTTGCAGACACAGGGACAGGTGGGTGAGCATGTGGGTGGTCGGTGGTGGGGAGACGGGCGTGGTGAGCTCATCTGTGCTGACCCGGAGGCGACATGGTCGTCGGAGGGACTCACGGCGAATCCTCGCAGGCCGAGGTCCTGTCCCCCCCCACACACGTGGCCACGACTCCCCTGCAGTCTGTCAGGCCCCCGCCTGGTGGCACGCAGGTGACAGGTCACTGCATTGGCGGCCTCTGACTCTGCGCCGTTTGCCCCTGTCCGATCCCTTCAGTCTTCCCACAGAGCCTGGCAGCGCTGCTGTTTGCCGTCCGAAGCCTGAGCTCCAGACCCAGCGAAGCCCCTCTCCGTGTGGGGGGCCTGCAGCCTCCCGCTGGGACGGACCTTCCTGGGGCTGCAGGACGAGGGCTCAGGGAGCCTGCGCCCACCTCTCCCCGAGCTCTCAGGGCCCACCCCCTACGCGCATAGTCCCCACGCTGTCTCCCGTGGGGCCCACACCCCCTAGTGCTGGGTGCAGGGCCCAGTGCCCATGAACTGATCAGGGATGAAGCCGCTTGCCAGGTCCTGCCATGCGAGGGGCTGGGAGGTCCTTGGGGTTGTGACCCACACCCTTGTCCGGGTCACCGGCACCCAGCACGACGCCTGAGCTCTGAGAGGGTCTCAGAAGCGGGGAGGGAAATGGCCCTCTGCTCCCCGCTGCCCTTCTAGGGAAGCCGAGAGGCGTCCCTGTGAGTCACACGCCATGGATCAGCGATGCTGATTCGTACGCAGGCTGGAAGCCGAGTGTCGGGAAGCGAGAGAACAAGGGCACTGGGTCTCCGAGGGGATTTCCAAACACCCCAGAACTCGGAACTGCGTGCCATTTCAAGGAACGGTGGGGTTTCGGCAGAGCAGCCTGGAGCGGATTCCGGTGGCCGGCTCCCAGCTCTCAGGGGGGAGGGCCCCCCCCCCACGTTCCTGGGCTCGCCAGGCTCCACCCACATGTTCATGGGACAAGCCCATTCCTGTCCCCAGTTCCTCCGGCAGCATCCTCGCCGCCTTGCGTGCACCGCGGGCCTGCGGCGTGGGTCCTTCTGGCGTCCCAGTGTCGCAGACAAGAAGACGGGCAACTGCCGCGTCCCCGAGGAGGGGGCGCGCCAGGGTCTCAGCCCCAGCCCCCCCCCGCCCCGGGTTTCCCGTCAGCCCCTGTTGGGGCGGTTTTTAGCCGAGGTCATCACGTTTTTGTGAAAGTGGGCCTGCAGCTTCTCTCCCGTATGTCTGGACGTTAGTGCGTGTGGGAGGCGGGCAGGGCTTCTCCTCGTTTCTTGCCCCCTCGCCCCACCATGGGCCTTTACCCGCAGCGCTGTTCTGTCACCCTGACACGGGGTCCGGCACGCATCACGCCCCTTTTGTGTCCCACGGTCACAGGCATGTCGTTCTGGGACATGGCACTCCTGCCACATGGGCCCGTCATGCGACATTCCAGGGGACACGCTCGCACAGCTGTCCATCTCGCCCCAGGCACTCGATGGCGTCACTCCTGCCGGACACGGTGTTTGGGCGCCTGCTCTCCTGTGTTTCTGGAGCCTGGGCACAAAGGGGAGGCCCTGGCCACGCCTGACTGTCCGTGGGCTTGTCCGCAGACGGGAGCCTGGAGACATGTTCACACCCCCGACACCTGTCAGGCCCTCCCTCCCTCCGGCTGCATCGGGGACCCTCCTGCTCAGCCCCTGAGGAGGGGAGCCTGTCTGTCTCCATGGCACCGAGAAAAGAGAGCCTTTCCTTCTCCTGCTGACCCAGGCCGGGGACGCCACCCCCCTGCACGGTGGCTGGAATACACGAGTGTCCTTCCTGGCCCGGGGAGGGCTCACCAGGTGACCTTGTCAGCTGGTCACAGTGTCATCCGTGGCCCAGGCAGGCTGTGCCCCAGGGTGTGTCCCTCTGACCCGCAGGGGCCAGCAGATGCGCCAGCCCTGTCCCTGTGGACACGGGTGACGTCCAGCAGGGATGACGCAGGTTGCTGACTCAGGCAGGGGGGGGGGGCCTTCCAGGTCCTCGCTTACTGCCGTTCTCTGGTGGCACGGTGCTGCCGTGCTCGGCACACACTGTCCTTTCCTGTCCCTGTCCGGCGGCGAGCTTCTGCTGCGGCGAGCGCGTAAGGGACACGCAAACCTCACCTCCTTCCTCTCCCCTTGAGGTCGCGCCCGGTTGCCGTGACTCGCCCTGTGCTCTTCCTGGTTGGCAGCGCCCGTGTGTTGCTTGTCTCCCTGCCAGCTGCAAATCGGGACCGTCCTTTGGGGAGGAACTCGTGGGGAAGGGAGCAGCTTCCTCTTCCCCGGGAGCCTCCGGTGCAGCCCGAGGCCCTCACGGCGGCTGTGCAACCTCCCGCCGCTGGCCGGCCTTCCTGGTGTGAGCTGTGGCCCCTGAGAGCAGGTCCCGAGTGGCCTGGGGTGGGGGGGCAGGACGCACCCTCCTTGGGATGCACAGGCCCGGCAGGTGGCCAGCTGGCCGCGGTGGGCAAGGCAGGGAGGTCACGGAAGGAGCCGGGAGCACGCTCCCTGTCTCTGACAGGCTCCGGAGGGCAAGCACGGCCAGCCCCCCCGTCAGCCCTCCGGCCTCGGGCAGAGGCCCCTGCAGGCCCAGCCTGGCCCACGTCTGCCCTCTGCTGTGGCCACCACTTCTGCCACGGGTCTTGGGTCCCTTGACCTGTTGGTTGGTGCCTGCTCACCCACTGAATCGGAGTCCACCCGTGTTCCCGGCTGGGTAGTTCTCCGCCTGCCGCTCCCCCTCCACTTCCTCCCTGTCCCTCACTCCTGTCTCCTGCCCCCTCCCTCCAGGGCCTGTCCTCCTCACTAATCAGTGGGCAAGGACTGAGCCCGTGCAAGCGGGGGCTCCCGGGGGCCACGGTGGGGCGTCACGGCAGCTGGGTGCCGGCGAGAGGGTCAGAGGAGGCAGCCTGCACCATCCCCGAGGAGGAGCTGGACCTCCATGAGCTGGGCGCCTGCGGCGGGGGGCCGAGCTGGTCCCGTGTGCATGTGTGTGGGGTGGGGGGTCTACACCCCTGAAGAGAAGACGCGGAAAAGCGGAGCCAGCGGCGGTGGGCCGCAGACGTGAGGGGCCCGCTGGCTCGGGGGGCCCAGCCCCCAGGAAGGAGCGTCGTCCGTTCCTGCCCTGTTCTTCCTTTCAATCGAACAGCTTCCTAACCCAAAGGGTGCACACACGTGTGATGAAGAAATCAGATGACGTGCATACGCAACGTCACGGAGGCAAACTGCTGAACACACTCAGCCAACACGGGGCGGGGGCCGGGGGTCTGTCTGTCTGTCTGTCTGTCCGTCCGTCCACCACAGAGGGCTGCACCTTCTATCCCACTGGGTGATACGGCTTTTTCACTTGGTACAATATCACACATGGCTTTACAGCTTCCTCTGTTGTAGAATAAAGTTTCGAAAGAACTACTTACATTTCATAAAAACCTACACAAAATGGGTTGAACGGGTCGGATTCCTCAGCAACAGAGCCTGTGAGAGGGAAGTCCCGCTTTGGGCGTGTGGGTGAGACGTGCGTGTGCGTGAGACATGCGTGTGTGGCCTGCGTGTGCTACTCATGTCCTGGTGTTGATTGATGCAGGTGCCAGGGCCGTGTTCTAGGAGCTGAGACTACATCCGAATCAGAGCGAAATTCCTGTTCTTACAAAGTTTATATTCTCGTGAGTATTCATTCGGCCATTTTTTGGACAAAGAATGCAGATTGCAAGGAAAGTAAATATATTTGGCGCAAAAGTATTTTCGCGTACGGACAACTGTTGAAACATCAATGAAAAAAATCAGTGCCTTCTACTGTAACCGAACGTTTTCAGGCCTTAAGGTGTTATGCTGATTTACCTGTTCTTTAAATATTCATTCCAGATTTCCCTAAATTGCTCCATTTTCATCTCAAAGAAAGGGGCACAGGAATCCAACCTAGAAGAACTTTTTCTTACATGCATGCACAGATTCAATCTTCTTTATTTTTTATTTATTTTTTTATTTTTTTTAGAGAGAGGGGAAGGGAAGGAGAAAGAGAGGGAGAGAAACATCAATGTGTGGTTGCCTCTCACATGGCCCCACTGGGAACCTGGCCCTCAACCCAGGCCTGTGCCCTGACTGGGAATTGAACCGCGACCCTTTGGTTCATAACCCGCGCTCAATCCACTGAGCCACACCAGCCAGGGCCAGATTCAATCTTTAAAACTTTAAATCTGTATCTAATACAAAATTCAGCGATCGCAGTGACAAGCAAGACAAGGGTCAGCAGGCGCTGGTTTTAACCGCACTGCTCAGCCCCCGGGAGCTCTCTGTGGAGGCTCCACCCCTCAGAAGGGGGCATTCCACGCCGCTCCCCCGCCCAGGCTGACGGAATTCCAGAATTCTGTTTCATTTTACCAGAAACTCAGTAAATGCAGAAATGTCCACTATCTAAAGCCTCAGGAGGTCAGTTACCATCTTCCTGCTGACCGACCAGCTGCGACTTTTCTCTTTAAAGGCCTTCCTGACTCAGCTCATGGAACCCTTGCCCTTCCCACGACCTGGAAGGGTGGACCACATGTCCTCCTCCGAGGGGGGCACTGGGCACGCTCAGGGTCGCCCTTCACGATGGGCGCATTCGGGGCTCTGCTCTGAACGCCCCTCGGCTCCCTTCAGGGGCTCCATGAAGGTGACCCTGAGAATCTGAAGCCCTCACACCCTTTGCCCGAGACCCCGGACACAGAGGTCCAAGGCCGACCCGTCCGGCGTCCCTGTGGGCAGAGGAGCCCTGACGGCCTGCACCCGGGCCCCAGGACAGGTCGCCTGGACTTCGCTTGGAGCAGACCAGAGGCCATGGGGCCTCTCCCTGTGGTTCACACACACCAGTCTCGCTCGTGTCCGGACATGGGCCTCCTCCGTGGTTCGCCTCACTCCCAGATCCACTCTCCCGAGTCCTGGCACAGAGCTGCCTGGTGGCCCAGTCCACCGGCCGGCTGCTCGTCTGGCCCCCTCCTGCTCTCCCGGGGTCTCCGAGACCCCACGCCCACTTGCTCACCAGACATCGGTCCCTGCAGGTCTCTGCCTGGGGCAGCTGGACAGCCCACCGCAAATTAGCATTTCCCTGTGTGGGACTCTCACACACTGGGAGATAAAAGGCTCAGGGAAAACACAGGCTTCGCTTAATAAGCACTAATCAGGGAGAAGGACGGGGAATGACCCCGGCTCATTATCGCTTTAAGGAGCAGGGCCTGCGGGACCTGGTGGGACGAGGTGTCTGCTGGTATCCAGAACCCTTTGGAGAGGCGTCTGGGGTGACTGGGGGGGAACATTCACAAACCACATCTATTTTGAGCATGAACTCTTGCTGCTTCCTTACAGGCGGGAACAAAGGCCTGCAGGTCCTCCGGAGAACACAATAAACAGAGAGCAAAGCAAACACGCCGCCCGCTGGGTCCCGAGGTGGAGCGCCCCAGGTGGCGGCCCTTTGTCATGCTAATGTCCAGGCAGAGTTCCAGGGTTTCCACCTGAGGCCCGCCCCCACCCGGGGCTGGGGGGCCGGTGCTGTCAGAGCCACCAACCTGCAGCTCCCGGGAGACCATCCTGGGAGGGGACCGGCTCATCAAAGCACCTGGCGCGTCCGCCGGTGTGACCATCTGCTTGTCACACGTGAAGAACTGTGATTTCTGAGATCTTCACGCAGTGTCCAAGTGCAGGAAGGGCGGCTCCCCTGTGGGGCCCCCGGGTGGTCATGCCTGCTGATGCCCCCGCCTCGCGTCCCAGGTCCGCATTTTTCATTTCCAGTTAAATAAATAACAGAAACACAGCCCCGACCCCTCAGTGCACAGCCTGCTGAGGAGCGTTTTGGCCCCGAGGAGGCTGCCTAGGTGCAGGCTCAGAGGTTGAGCTGGGGCTCGGAGAAGTGACCCCCTCGGGGGCGGGGCGTCCGGAGAACACAGGACTTGCAGCACCTTGGAAACATGTGTGGCAGCACTTTGGAAATACGCGTGGCACACTGGTCCTTATCATGCATCCGGTCCCACCTCCCCTCACATCCCCCCCCACCGCCCTTAGGTCAGGGCCCTGAGTCTGCGGGCCCCCTCTCCCCCCCTCCGGGTCTCCAGCTGAGTTGCTTCCACAGCTCTGCTCCTTCTCCCTGTGTCTGTCCATCTATCCATCCGCTGAGGAAGGAAGGGCCCCCGTGGCTGCACCCTGCGTGCCCCCGCACAGGACAAGTGTCTGGCTGGAAAGCATGAGTCCTGAGAAAGCATTTGAGCAACGAGTGAATAAATTAACAAGTGCATTTTGCAAATAAAGTTTTATACAAATAAGACAAACTGTCCCCCCCACCCTGAGTTCACCCACAGCGATGGGAAGTGACTCGGAACTCCATCCCTCACGACCGGACCCCGTGTGCACCCCTGCCGTCTGCTGCCGGGAGAGCCAGCCTGGGGCCCGCCTGCCGCTCCCCCACGCCCGAGCCGTGTCCGCAGTCCGGTGACGACCCTCCTGCCGGGCGTGAGGTGGGGCCTCGCTGGGCTCTCCACGCACCCTTCCCCGACCATCCGTGCGGTGGGGCACCTTTCCACGGGCTCCAGGGGAATCTGAACCGCACTTTTGGGAGATTACTATTCAGGTATTTGCTCTTCTGAAAATCAGGCGTTTTTGTTGTTGTTGTTGGGCTATAAACGTCCTTCGTGGGATCTAGACGCCAACCCTTCCTTAAATGTGTGACTCCAATTGTCCCCGCCATCCCGCGGGCCTTTGTCCCCCCAGCAGCGCCCCGGGACGCGAGGGTCTCCTTCCGGCCGGTCCGACGGCCCGGTTCTCAACTCCTCTTCCCCGGGCGCTCGGCCGCCGTGAGTCCAGCGGCCCCTCCGCTCTGCGTTTCCTCGTGGGGCTTTTGGGGTTTCGGGTCTCACGCCTGGTCTCACACCCACCTGAGTTAGTTTTCGTTTGTGTCGTGGCTCCAGAGCCCCCTCTGCCCCCTTCGTCAGCGTGGGGCTGTCCCGTCCCCCAGCACCGCCTGCTTCAGAGACTGTCCTTCCCCTCCGGGGGACCCCGGCCCCTGTCGGAGGTCGCGGGGCCCCACACTCGAGGGTTCATTTCTGGGTTTTCCGTGCCCGTCCCCGGGCCTGCAGGCCTGTTGCTCCGTCCGCACCGCGCTGTCCAGGTGACCGCAGCTTCCTCGTCAGCCGTGAAATCAGAAAGCGTGGAGCCTCCGCCCTCGCGCTGCTCTGTCAGGT
Source organism: Anoura caudifer (assembly GCA_004027475.1). Lineage (NCBI taxonomy): Eukaryota > Metazoa > Chordata > Mammalia > Chiroptera > Phyllostomidae > Anoura > Anoura caudifer. The sequence goes on from PVKU01001471.1 coordinate 254,071, forward strand.
TGTTTTGGGGGTTCCTTGAGGCTCCCCGTGACTTTCAGGGTGGACTTTTCTGTTTTTAGAAAAGTCGCCACTGGGATTTGGAAAGCCGGCCTCGTGCGGGGGAGGCTCACGGAGCGGGTGCCCGGGGTGGGGGCTGCGCCCCGCTCCCCGCCTGCGGACGTCCCTGCCCTTCCCGTCAGAGGCCCCCAGACACGCGGACCCGACCCACACTCACCCATGTGTTGCTCTTGTTTTTGTTGTTGCTCCGTTTGATTTATGCAGAGTCCCTTCAACACGCCTTCAACCACCATCTGGAACTGCAGTTAAAAGACATTTAAAAAGGTCTTTCAAATTATTGTGTCTGTAACCCCCGAAGAGCGTCCTGGTGGATCAATGGTGTTTCATCTGTTTTTAATACCACAACACAAATAGAAGTTAATACCCTTTAGCGCACCACTCGAGAGAAATTACTCACAGGCCGTGTAAACCAGGGGGAGCCCCCCTTCGCCCAGCAGGGCCCACGCTCGGGGTCAAGGCTCGGTGGGCTGCGAGGCCGTGGGAAGATGGTCCCCTGCGTCCCAGGGGAGGCTGTGGCCATGGGAGGTCCTGGGGAACCATTGGAGTTGACTGCACAGCAGCGCCCGGGGCGACACTCGGGATCCCGCCAGCCACGGGGGCTTCTGTCACAGGACAGGAGGCCCCGGCTCTCAGGGCCTCAGTTCCCAGAGGCTCGGAGGGACAGAGGCTGCTGCCTGGGAGGGACAGAGGACCTGTTCTCTCCAGCTTCTCGGGACGCGCGTCCTCTCGGGCAGCTGCAGGTGGTCCCGGCTGGCCCTGGGAGCCTCCCTGTGTCCGGGGACCGGCCAGGGACATCAGGGCGGCAGGGGACAGCCTGCAGGAGCACGCACGCCCTGTGGGAAAAACCGGCTGCTCACTGGGACCTGTGGGGACAGAGAGGCGGGCAGAGGACGGAGGTGCGGCCACTGAGTTCTCCCCGTGCTGTTCTCAGCCCAGTCGGAAGGCCGTGGGGTTAGAGCAGACACAGGGGTGGGTGCCCCGAGGCCATGGGGCCAGTACCGACCTGCGCAGCCCAGGGTGGGGGCACGAGGAGAGTGTGGTCGCGACTGTGAGAGGCTCGGGTCCTCTGCCCGTGCGGCTGCAGGCCTCTCTGGGGAAAGTGGACACGGGGAAGGAGGTCACTCCCTGAGGATGTGCGGGCCCAGGGTTCGAGGACTCACACCTCCGAGCCCACCTGCTGGCCCCTCCAGACGCAGGCGAAGGTGGGCTCTGAAGACATGGAAACAGCCGAGAGAGCGGCGAGGGCCACCTCCCTCTCACGGTGGCAGCCCTGGTCTGTGAGGCAGCCCATGGCCGGGGAGGAGGCAGGCAGGCCCCGCCCAGCAAGGCTGCCCCCCCCCCCCCGGGGCCCCAGCTCTGCGACCGTGACTGGGCCTGAGGCCCACCGGGCAGAGGCCTCACTGCAGCCTCCGGTCTCCCGGACCCCGGGTCCGCCGGCCTTGTCGGGGGATCGCCCGCCCGGGAGCCTGCAGGAGACTCCACGACAAGACCAACTCCGCCCTGCTGCCTGGAGCCCCTGCCACGCCCTCCAACCAACCGGTCGGTCCCTGGTCTCTCTCTAGCCTCCGAGGGCCCCTTCCCGCACGGGGCGGGCATGGGACTTGGACACACGTGAGGCCCCTGCCCAGTGGCTCCCCTGGCCCATGGGCCCTGCCAGGATGCCCCAGCGGGCGCTCTGCCAGGGCCCAGCAGCCAGGGGCCCGTCGGGGCTTTGCTTGGACATGCGACCTCATGTGACCCTTACACCTAGTCGCAGGGAGACAGGGACTGGGTGGGATTCGCGGCCTCGTTCGGCGTCAGAGCCAATGGAGGGCCCAGCTGCCGCGCTTTGAATCTGTGATGTTGTTTCGGCTTCAGCAGAGGCCTGTGCTACCCTGGGCCCCGGGCCTGGGGGGCTCTGCGCTGCCCCCGACCTGGCCCTCTGCTCCCAGGGGACAGAGGCGGTCACTCGATACTTCTCGATTAGCTGATTTCACAGAGGCCAGAACCGAGCCGTGAAGGAGGTGACCTGTGTCCTCCAGCCCGGACGCTCCCTGGACAAGGCGCTGGGCTGGCGGGCAGCCCCCACAGCCCCCAGGCCGGACGCCAGGCAGGCCTCCCTCCCCCTCCAGTGAGCTTGCAGGTCCCCAGGTCCCCCTGGGGGTGGGGGGTGAGGCCTTGCCGGCTGTGGGGACATCCTGGGACCCGTTGGTCGGTAGCTGTCAGGCGGGAAGGACCAGCTCAGCTGCTGCGGCCGCCGGCCCCTGGGCTGCCAGGGCGCGCCCTCCACCCTGCACAGCTGCCGGCCTTTGATCTAAATCCCTCCTGGACACAGCCGCCACTTGCGACAGCTTCTTACCGGTGTCGTGTTCCCTGGCGGTCAGTCGCTGTGTCCTCGCTCCCGCCAGGGCGCCGGGGGCCCCCTGAGTGACGACAACACGTGGGCGTTTGCTTGTCATCCCCGCGGGAAGCCTGACCCGCCCCGCCCCCTGTGCTGAGTGCTGATGGGTTCCCCAGCGGTGGCCACAACTCACCGCTGTCAGCCCGGCCCCCCCTGCCCCTCCCCTGGCCACTCTTGGTCTCCTGGGCAGAGCAGAGCCCTGGGCCAGGGGCCCCAGGGGGTGCAGAATGATGGGGCAGGCGAGTGAGCTGGGGTCGGGGCAGGGGCTGCCTGGGCCAGGCTCCGCCTCAGTGCTTGCCTCCGGAACATTCCGTGGTCCCACGCAGCACTCGGTCAACGCCTATTGCCCTGGAAACCGCACAGGCGGAGGGAGTGAAGGCAGCCTTGGGTGCCGCCTGCAAGGAGCAGGACCAGCCTGCCCGCCCGCCCCTGGACAGGCCCCAGAAAAGGTCCGGATGTCTGTCTGTCTCTCTGTCTCCCTTCCTCCTTCAAGTCCCAGGTCTGAGCACGCCACTCCAGCCGATTCGGCTCAGACACAACGCGGAGTATGGACAAGCCAGCGGGCCAGGCCTGGGAGCCTGCCCGTCCTGAGTTCTGTGGCGCAGCCATGGCCGTGGCTGTGGGGGGCTGCTCCTTCCTGCTCGGGCCACATCCTCGTCCCCTCCCTGAGCCCCACTCCGGCCCTTCCTCGCCCAGCCCCCGGTCGTCTGTGGGTGACAGAGCGGAGCTGCCCACTGTCGTCCCCAGGAGCACGTCTCCGTCGGCTTGTTCGGGGTGGACCCGTGACCGATTGTTCCTGGGTGGATGGCCCTGGAATGTGGGCCGGAGGGACGAGAGGGCGTGAGGCTCACACGCACACCTGTGTTGCAGGAGCCTCACTGCGTTTGCGGTGAGGCCAGCGCTGGCTGTGGCCCCCAGCCGGTGGCTGCCCCGGCACAGAAGGGCCTGAGTCCCCGGCAAGATGACGCCCCCGGAGACACGCAGCCGGGTCGCGGTGTCTCCCTGTGGCTCCCTGCCGGTCGTCTGCTGGAGCCCAGGCTGGCTTCTGGGAGCAGCCCCAGCCACCTTCCCGCAGAGGCCGCGTCTGGAGCCCGCACCGCACCCCGGCCGGGGGAGCGGGCCCCTGGCCTCGAGTGGAGGGGCTGGCTTTCCTGGCCCGAGAGCTGCGTCCGAGGAAGGGGCCCGAGGTGGCTGCCCAACCTCAATTATCCTCAGAAGGCGTCAGTGTTCTGCATCTATTTCTTCTCCAAAGTGTATTCTCTTATTGTCTCCTAATTAAAAACATCTATTTCTGTCCAGAAGGCAAAGACACCCAGATTTTTATTTTTCTTCTTAAAACACCCTTTCAAGGTGGGGAGGCGGCCCCCTCCTGAGTCTCCAGGCCGGACAGCGGGCCGCCTCCCCGCAGGGTGGCCTCTCAGCTCGCTGGGCCACACTTTTCTGCAACACGGCGCGGACAGCAGAGCAAACGTGGGGTGAAGTGGCCGAGCAGCCCGTCTTGGGCGCAGGCTCCGGGCGGGCGGCAGGGAGGGCGTCCAGGAGCCCAGGGCCCCGGCTGCCCGTGGGTCTCTCCGTGGCACCGCCTCATCAGGATGGGACGTGGGGGCCAGTGGCCTGGGAGGCCCTGTGTAACACTGTGCGGGTGCCTGGGACCGAGGACACGGCCCCGAGGGGTGGCTGTGGGTGCAGAGCCGGAGAGGGACAGGCCAGAGCGTGGGAGACCCAGCTGAGAAGGAGACGCCAGTCTCCGAGCGACGCTCCGGGGCTGAGTGAGCTGAGGGCCTGGCGTTCGCCACGCAAGGCGCTGGGCTCCCTGTCAATCCCCCGCCCGTCCCGTATCTGACCATCACGCTACGTTAGGGTTTTGATGAAAACTTACAATAGATTGAAGTTAAAACTAAAATAGATGCTGAGAAATGACGATCCAGTCACGGAGTCGAAACGAAGCTCACGCTGATAGCAACTTGGACGTGACAGCCCGTGGCTCCTGCCCTGAGTGCACGGTGACTACTGTTGGGCACATCTGGGGTGGGGGGGACGTAGGCTCCAGGAGGGGTGGGGGGACAGACGCCCCCCAGCGGGGTCGGCTCAGACCTGCCCTCGGAGGGCTCTCTGCCACCTGCCCCCACGCGGCCGGCCCTGAGCTCTGTCTGCCCGGGAGTCTGCTGGGCGGTCCCAGATCCCCCGCCCCCAACACGGCCTCTTAGAAACCTGGCTGCCGACCTGCCTCTCCGGGGCTGGGGGAGGGCAGGGGCCCCAGGGACGGGAAGGGGGGCCGGGACTCCCGGTGCAGCGCACGGGTTTGGCCCCTTTGTTGCACTTGGCATCGCCGACCCTATTCTCTGCAACTCCGCTAATCAGAGGGACAATGGCTTCAGGAAGGAGGGAGGGCGGGTGCTGAGGCCAGGCCAGGGCAGGGGACACGGAAAGCGACGTGGGGACCGGTGGACGGCTGCCACGCACAGGGACAAGCGAGCCCCGTGCCGCTACGAGTGAAAGACATCCCCGTCTCGGCCCCGTCCCAGCACCCTGGGGGACACCCCCAGGCCTCCGGCAGGAGAGGACGGGAGGGGACAGGACCCTCACAGGGCATCGGTTCCCACTAAAAATAATGCTGCGGAACTGGACGGTCTTACTTGCCGAGTTCATGGACAGAACGGTGCTGCTAAGTGTCTGCTGTGCCCCGGGTCTGCCGGCAGGCAGGTGCGCAGGCCTTGCCGGGCAGGTTCTTCTCCCCCCACCACGCCAGAGGTGGGCAAGTGCCGGGGTGTGAGAAATGAGAGCATGGATGCTCCCTGCCTCGGCGAGCGCTTGGCGGGACAGCCCAAGACGGCCTGGACCCAGGAAGGAGGCCAGGGACACGCTGGGAGCCACGAATGCTGGGGACCAGGCATGAGATGAGCGCAGGGAGGAGGCCGTCCTTGGCCACAGCCCCGTGGCTGCTCAGGCCCGTGGGGTGCAGGCCCAGGATGGCGGATGCCGGTCACAGCCTGCTTTGTGAGTGACGGGAGGCGGGCACAGCCTGCACCTGGGCCGCACGCTCTCTCTGCGGCTGCTCTTGGGGGCAGCACAGGTGGAGATGCAACACTGACAGGCCAAAGCCAAGGTGTTTGCCGCTGGGCCCTCGAGGGGGAGCGTGCGGGACCCCAAAGAAGACCAGGGGACCCAGATTCTGGGCCAGGAGGGGGTGTGAGGGTCTCGGCACACCATGGCGGCGCTGGCCCAGCACCGCTCGGTGGCTGGGCTGCCTCGGCCGCACCTGCAGGCTGGAGAAAGAGGAGACCTGAGATTCTGTTCACGCACCAACAGCGAAAGAAACACCTGGAGTCAGAACGGCGGCTGCTGCACAGACGGGGCGTCCAGTGAGTCTCTGGCTGGTTCTGCGTCTCAGGGTCACGTGTGGTGACTCTTCACCGGGACCGGCAGGGAGTGGACCACATGGCCTCGAGGGGCTCGGGAGGCGGGAAGGAGGGTGTGGCCCCCCATCCCCAGCCCGACAACAGCCAGGGAGGCGGACGGGGCTCAGAGCCTGCCTCCCAGCTCCCGCTCCCCGGGGAGGTGAGGTCAGAGTTCAGAGGGGGGAGAGTGGGAGCTCGTCTGCGAGGGAGGGGGCTGCCCTGCAGAGAGAAGTTGCTAGAAGGAGCTGGGGGGCCTGGTGACACAACAATGGGACGCGCTGCTCATCTGTGCGGACACCCCAGAGAGCTCGGCGCGGACAGGCCGGGCGGGTGCCGCGGGACACAGGCTCCCAGACCGGTCTGTGTTCCAGGAAGGGTGCCCAGCCCTGTGCTACCCAGGCCCGGTGCCTCCCGCAGCCGCCCCAGGGCCTAGGTGAGCAGGGGCTGCAGGAGGGGCCTGTCTGCACACCCCCACCAGGCCAGGCCACCTGCTAGGAGCTCCCAGGTCAGGGCGGCCTGCCCTGCCGGGGAAGTGGAGGGTGTCGGTGACCAGCAGCCTGAGAAGTCAGCTCAGGATCCTTCACGCTTGTCCTCCGGGAGCACGCTGATAACCACGCCGGCGCAGCGGGACCAGGGCCTCTCTGGGGACGGGGCGGGTGGCGGAGGAGCGCGTGGCTCTCTGCCCAGGGTCGGAAGCTCCTGGACGGAGAGGAAGCGCAGTGTCCGAGCGGGGCTGCAGGGCAGCACTCCAGGGCAGCTCCGAGCTGCTGCACGGAGACAGATTGGAGCCCGAGGTCGGCCAGGGGCTGGGGGCCCCGGGGAGGGGAGAGTCCAAGCCCCGGCCGACCGGCCTCACAGGGCAGCTTGCAGGCAGGAGGGGCCCAGGGCCCAGCAGAGGTGAGGAGGCTGGTGCAGGGTGACCAGCCTCATGTCCCCGCAGGCAGCCTGGGGCCAGCTGGGAGTCAGGGGCCCTTCGGGAGGAAGAGAGCTCAGACCAGGCTCCGGCCCTTGTGTGAGAGGCCAAGACCACGGCTGCTCGCCGGCTCGGGCACCGAGGGGTTGGCTGGGCATCTGCAGGCAAGGATGCATGCTGGTCTCCAGACTCCCGGGAGGCCACTGGTCCCCAGCCCCCAGCCCCTGGGCTGTCTGCACCTCTCTCCGTCCTGAGCAAACTCCTAAGGACTTCCGGTCAGCGGTGACGTGTGAGTGCAGGGCCGAGTCCTGTCCCTGGTCACCTGCGGAGGGACGGCAGTGGCCTACCCTGACCTCGACACACCTGAGAACTCCCTGGGCCATGTGGTCGCAGCCGGAATCCCGGCAGGTGAAACAGGACGCTGGTGTGAGTGGGCTCATTCAGCCGTGGTGCCTCCTCTCCCTCCAACCTCAGGGCCCACGGCAGGCGGGTGGTGGGTCCCACGGCACCCAGACTTCAGACAGAGCCGGGTGCCACCCCCCATCCTCCAGGCTCTGCAGACTCGGGACTCCTCCTCTGCTCTGTGCCTGGCTGCTGGGCAGCATGCCCTGGAGCGCACTGACCACCCAGGCTGAGGCAAATAAGGGATGGACCCGGCTGTGTCACCATCCCCTGCAGACGCAGGGCCTCCGTGGGGGGCCCACGTGGCCAGGAGGCTTCACAGGGCCGCTCTCCAGATGGGGCCCCCGCCCTCCATTCCCACTGTGCCTGTCCAAGCAGCAGCCCTGGCCAGGCGCATGCCCAGCATGCCGGCGGGGTCCAGCAGTGCAAGCCTTTTGCTGGGGTCCAGCTTCTGGCTGGGGCCACCCCCTCAGGTGACAAACCCCAAGTGTTTCCTAGAAAGGAAGCACTCACCAGGGACAGCTGGAGTGGCCAGGGCTCAGACCTGGGGCCGGGAAGCCATGTCCCTCCCCCCAAGTCCGTTCCCAGACCTGGACTCCGAACCACCCTTGGGGTCGGGACACCCGGAGCAGCCGGGCACTGCCGTCAGCGTCCAGAGCCCATCAGGGCATCCTCGGTGCAGGTCTCATGGCCCAAGCCCAGCCTCCACGCCGGCTGCACTGCTGGGCCTCAGGCTCGGAGAGGTGGTGCTTCCACGCCCGGATCTCCCAGGACGGAGTTGCCACCCTCTTCCCGGAAGCGGCCCGGGGTCAAGTGACAGTCAGACCTTGCCTTTGTGACGTGCCTCCCCTCCGACCGACAGCAGCCCGCCCTCTGTCCCCAGTTCTCCTGCATCCCAGAGGTTCCGCCCTGATGGCGGAGGGGGGTGGCAGCACCTTGTGCGGCACCAGATGCCAGGTGCCAGCAGGTGCGTCACCGGAGAGGGGTCCAGCTCACAGCAGAGCGGGAGCCGCTCCCCAACCCAGACAAGTCCTGGCTACCCGCTCAGCCGGGGCCGCCGGGCCAGCCCAGGTCAGCGCGGAGAGCCGGCACGGGGGGCCCCCACCGAGCCAAGCAGGGCGCTCTCCTGACGGTGCCACCACGCTGCGGGGGAGGGTGGCGAGCTGGTGGCCTGGCATCGTGTTGGGGGCCCCGATGGTGAGCCCGCGGGGCAGAGGCAGGCACCGGAAGCCCCAGGCTAAGGGGCTGCGGGGTTGCCGGGCCACGTGTCAACCCAGCCTCCGTCTCTGGGAGCGCCTCCAGGGCTCTGAGGCAGCGGGGCGCGCGGCGCAGAGCGCAAGAGGCCCATTAATCACTCGCTGCCGCCCCGCGAGAGCAGGCAGATGGCTTCGAACAACAAAACCTCATTAACCAGAGAGAACCCACGTTCCCACAGAGGAGGGGCCGCGCTCGCACGGGACGGCGTGGCAAGTCGGCAGTGGTGAGACAAAGCCCCGCAGCCGCGCGTCAGGGTCTGTTGTCAAACCTGACAAAGGGCAGAAGCGCAGAGCAGAGCGGAGTGAGGCTGCTCTTCAGGCCGAGGGTCCAACGGCCCAGGTCTCCCCTTCCTGGTCCCTCAAAGGTCCTTGCAGGGCGGAGCCCCGCCGCGCCACTGGCCTGGCCTCGGTGTCCCAGCAGCGAGCACCGGCCGGGCAGCTGGCCAGTCCTGACGCACAGCCAGGTGCTGGCGTCCCCCAACCCCGACAGTGGTGCAGACAAGCAGCGCTCAGTCACCCCACGGGGGGAGGGTTCAGGTCCCCGGAGCCCCTGTTCCACCAGCTCCTTGTTTGTCACCCGTCCCCGCAGGGCACGCCACCCCGTCCTAACTGGGGACACTGTGGGGCGCTGTGAAGAGGGCAGGTCAGCAACAGGCAGGCGGTGACAAGGGCTGAGACACGCAGAGGTCCTGTCCCTGTTCAGGTTCACGGCGGGACCGTCACCACCCCTGCGTCACCCTCCTGAGGGCGCGAGTCCCCAGGTGTCCGAGCTTCCATCATGCCACCAGGAAAGCAGCCCTCCATCTGCACGGGCGGGGCGGGGCGGGGTGGGCGTGCCGCGGTCTGTGTGGAGAACAACACGGGCGCAGGCTCCGTGCCCCACACACTCACTAGCATGAGCCCCCCTTCGCCCCACCTTGTGCCAACAAAGCCGGGGAGTTTATCTCTGAAGGTCCATTTTCACGTGGTTTTGCTCCCGTTCCAGGTCTCCTGGTGAAGGGACCGCACACACGCCACACAGCCGCCTGCTGAGTGGGGGGAGCACCGACCGGTCCCGTCGGAAATGCCACCTGCGCCCCGGGCGGTAAACAGCCTGCAGCCCCCTGGGAGTCTCCTGCTCACCGGGTGCTGCTGGTGAGGTTGGAGGAAACTCCGAGACCACCCCCCGCAAGGGCTCAGAGTTGGCGTACCGCTGTGGTGGCCCCGGCGACCCGGGTGGGGGTGGGTTGGAGACTTCGCGTAATTTAACATGTGACCTTCGCCGGTTCTTTACATCTTTAAAGAACTGAGGTGTGCCGGTCAGCTCTCGGGCTGACAACCAGCAGGGAGAGCCGCGGTTGCCGCATTGCCCGGGGAACGGCCGGCCCGGCACCATGCCAGGCCAGGCGGGGGCACCAATCCAGGTTCTTGAGCAGCACCCCAAGTTCTCATCCCGCCCCCCAACTCCCAGCCCCGTCAGGGTGTAACTGAGGGCTGACAGGCATGGGCGGTGAAGGGCAGTGTCTGACCAGCGTCGCCAGTGGCAGTGACCGCCTGGAACCGCCGCCCACATAGCAGACCCGCGCACCCTGCTGGCTCACGTGGGGTGAAAATCCAGTCCGGGCTGTGCAAGGCCACCGCTGGGTCCTCACGACGTGGCATCTGGGGACCAGAGGGAGACAGGGTCAGGGGCCCCATAGAGCTGCTATCCCTGCAACTGGGCCTCCTAGGGGCTGCCAGGCCAGCAGCCCAGGCTCAGCCTCCCGAGCAGATATCTCCCATCGTGTGGCCATCGGCCGAAGTCACAGGTTCTGGAGCCCAGAGCTGCCGGGGGCAGGAGGCCGGGCCCGGAGTCACACCCCCGGCAAAACCTCTGTTCTGCCAATGGGCTCTTGGGGCAGTCGGACGGGACGTGGAGGGCAGGTGCTGAGCAGGGCTGTCTAGCCACCTGGGAATCGCTGCCACGGAACGGGAAGAAAATCGCCCCTGGGGCCTTGGGGTGCAGGGTGTGCGCCCCTGGCAAGGACAGGCCAAGCCAGGGCAGCAGGGCTGTGCCAGCCCCTCAGCGGGCACTGCGCCTGGGAACCGACACCGGGGCCTCTGGCATCCGAGTTGCAGCTCCGCTGAGAGACGGCCGAGGCCTCGGGATCCCCCAAGTCGGCCGCCCTTCTGGACACGCAGCCTCCCCTCGCCTGCCAGGCAGCAGGCACGCCTGAGAGCCTGCTGCCTCCACCTCCTGCGATTCTGGGTGGGGGAGGCACGCAGGACCCAGCAACCAGCATGGACAGTGGGGGCACTTTTTATTCAAACTGAGTTTTTCTCAACAAATGTCAGAAAAGCGTGGGGAGCGAACATCCACATGGTCACAGATGAGGGGCCCCCGTCGCTCCCCCTGAAGGGGGGCCGAGGCCCCGCCACCATGGCACCCCCTGCCTGCCTGCCTCCCCGGGACACTGAGAGCCGCGCCCCTCCGGGGGAAGGCGCCCGGCACGCCGAACGCCACCGCGGGGACATGGCAGGACCGCACGCCTTGAACCGGCAGTTTGGGCTCCTGGGCCCCGAGGTCCAGCTGCGATTTCTTCTTCTTCTTCTTTTCTAAACCTGGAGCAGGTTACACGCAACCGCGTTTCTCGTCCTGGTTAATTATTTCTCCTCGTTTCCTGCTCATCAATCCGCTGGGTTTGCCTCCGGACCCGACATTAATTCCGATGATTTGGATGGATGATGACAGGGTTCCGGTGGCTCTTCACACCGAACCGATCACTTGAAGTTCAAAAGCGGCCTCGCTGCGCAAAGAGGCCTTTGTCTCGGCCTTTCAGAGCTGCACTTGGAGTGGGCACTCAATAAACTTTTGCCAAATTGATTTAAATTGAATTCCTTTTAATTGAACCCCGTTAATGGTCTTCAGGACACACACAAGATGCGTCCAATTAAGCTGCTCAGAACCCCCCCCCCCCCTGCACTTGGCAGATGTCTGGGGCCCGGGGCCCTGAGGGTTCGCAGACGCGCCCTGTGGGCCCACGGGAGTGGGCTCCTTTGTTCGGAGCCTCCGCGCCAGCCCCGCCGCGTGGGTGTCCAGCGCGGGGGCCGGGTGGTAGGCTAATGATTCCAGCAGCCTCAGGCGACTGGCTCAGAGCCCTGGAAGGGCTGACCTCCCAGGCAGCATCTTGAATTTTCCCCCAAGGCAGAGAGGTCAGCGATTGGGCCTGAAGATTAATTACACGTCACTCCCTCCAAGTCCCCGGCTCCTGACATTCAGTCGCCCGGTCTGCTGGGTGCAGAGGTGCCTGGCCCTGGCTCGTCTGCACCCAGGGATGCTCGGGCCCCGAGCCCCGGGGGCCTGACCCACCCGGGTCCCCTTTCTGCCACACACAGCCCAGCGCGGTCAGCTTCTCTTCTGTGTTAACGTCTTTCCCAGAAACGCCTTTTCTGAGGTCTAATGGGCTTTGCAGCTGAGGCTGCCCGAGGGGGGCATCGCTCACCGCTGGCCTGTCACACCGTGTCAGGTGGTGTGACCCAGCCCTGCACACGTGCAGCGGAGCAGCTCTGAGGGGAGAGACCTGAGCGCAGGGGGGTGGCGGCGGTGGGCGTGGGGCTCTGAACTCCTGCAGAGCTGGGGATCGGGGGCAGGGAAGGATGCGCCCTCCTGTGTGAAGCTGGCACCAGAAACAGGCCCTCGGCCGCAAGGTGAGCCCCGGAACTGTCCCCCGCACGGTCACCACTCACCAGGATCAGGGGGGATGACCGCTCTAGACCTGCCTTCAGAGGTGACCAATAATCAGATTGCTCTTCACGGCTGCCGATCTGATCATAGAGTTGGAATCTTAGAAACTGAGTATGTGGAGCCTCTTCCTCGGTGGGCAGGGACCTGTCGTGGCACGTCGGAGACCAGAGGGGGTATTTCTGAGAGCCTTCCACCCCGAGGGGCTGTCACACTCTGGCTGGATCTTCCGAACCACCTTCAGGCCAGAGTTTTCCTCCGGGGCACCAGGGGTGGGGGGCACCCCAAAGCCACAGCCATGGGCAGCGAATCTGAGGCTGGGCCCGGGATCTTCAGAACCTTTTTCAGGGAAATCCACAGAACAGAAAATCAGCTGCTCTTAAGGGAACAGTTCGGTGGCATTCCCCTCGTCCCCAGCGCCGGGCATCGGCCACCTCTGCCCAGTTCCGAGGCCTTTCCCTCGCCCAGCAGTGCCCCCCACGCAGCCCCTCTGCCCCCCACGCAGCTCTTCCTCAGCCCAGCCGCCCAGCTCTGGCTCCCAGGGCCCTACAGAGAGAGACTGAGGGTCCTGGTACTCACAGCGCAAGTTCAAAGAACAGATTACCTACAATATCTTTTCTTTCTAAAACACGTCCACCTGAACTAATAATTCCAAATCTCCGGCTGGCCCGACTCCCACCAAACACAGGAGGCGGGAGGGTGAGCAGAAGGAAGGTTCAGGAAGGTCCAGGGGACACGTGGGAGGAAGGGCTGCCCGACGGCAGCAGGCTGGACGGGCACTGAGTCCCGGGCGCTCAGGCCAGACCACGGGCCCGGAAGCCCTGCAGGACAGTGGGACCGGTCCCACTGACCACCGACAGCAGCCACCGCTGGAGCTGGAGAGCCAGTTCCTCCTCACAGCCACCTGGTGAGACAGCAGGTGCCGCTGTCACCAGCCTGTCCCCGGGGGACTCGAGACCCAGGAGGAGTTGAGCTTGTCTGAGAAGCAGCAGCAGCAGCGAGCACGGGGCCCAGCGGCCCAGCTCTGGACCTGGCTCTGCTGCTCAGGATGCTGGACGGAGATTGAGGGGCTGGAGGTGCCTCGGGCTGGCCCAGCAGCCACGGGGGGAGGGCGTGGGACTGGGACCAGCCGAGAGGTGTGGCAGCTGCCCCTGAGGAAGGTGTCAGGTGCTGGGCAAGTTCAGGACCTGCCAGGAGACACACCTGAGCCACCCATGGATGGGAGCCCCACCCCCTAGTCCTACCCACCGCCCTTCGGAAGCTGACCGGTACCCTGGCCACCAGAATTCCGGAGAACGTTTCGCTAAAACGGACGGAGGGAAACGTCACGTGACAATGATGGAACAGGCCTCCCAGGCCGAGGCGGGGCCGGCCCGGGCTCTCAGGCAGAGGGTTCCGTTCTCTCAAACTGGGACACACTCGGGTTCCACTGCCTCTGGGTCTCAGACCCGGAAATCGGGCCGTGACTGGCCACACGCCCACGGGACGTCCGGGTGTGAACTCGACGGCACCACCCACAAAACACCCCAGTGTCAGCCCCCACGCCGGAAGCACCTGGCCAGGGGGAGGGACTCAGTTACAAACTAGAAGGGTCAGCTCCTAACCAAGGGACACAGGACTGGGTTCGCTCCCCCTGGTTTTGGGAGAGATCTTTCCGAAACGTGGGCGCTGCGCCCTGGGTGCTGCTGCGGGAGCTTCCTGGAGACCCCAGGGCCACTGCAAAATGGGGTCTGGACTGCGAGGGACCCTCAGGACAGCAGAGGCCTGGCTCTGTCCTGCACCCCCTGCCATCCACTCGGTCCAGGAGAGGGCTGCATGGGCCCCTCCCGCCGGGGGGCCTTCGGGGAATGTGCGGGCAGCAGCCTGCCGCCACCTCACCACCCACAGCCTGTGCTCGCCGGTGGGACCAGAGGGGCTGGTCCCGAGAGCCACAAACTGCCCTCCTGGGGAACCCCCAGGCCTAGTCCGGGGTGGGGGGAAAGCCAGCGGCTGCCCTGCTCCCCCAGGGTCCCCACCAGTGAACTTGCCTCTCGACAGCCCCGCCCACCACCCGACACCTTTAACCAGCACCCCCCTCCCCCAACACGCCTCTCGCTTTGCAAGATACACATTAACATTCGGTGAAACGCTTGTGTTCTTTTAAAAACAGTTGTAAAAATTCCTGTCTATAAATATTTTTAAATCTAACAAGTACTATTGAGTGAGTTTTTTAACAGCTTTATTGAGACGTAATTTACATGCTGTAATGCTCACCCACTTACGATGCTCACAGTTCAGTGGCTTTTGCACGAGAAGTGTGCAGCCGCCAGCTGAGAATTTCCATCCCCCCTGGAAAGAAATCCTGCCCCCGTGAGCCCCCACCCCTGGCAACCACCCAGCTCCTCTGGGTCTCCGCACGTCTGCCCCTCTGAACACCATGCACCGGCGGAACAACCTGCCACACGGCCTCGTGAGGTGTTACTCGACGTTTCTGAGGTCTGCCCCGCTGCAGCCGGCTTCGGCGCGTCCAGCCTCTTTCTTGCAGGACAGTGTCCCTCGGGGAGCGTGAGCCCCGTTGGTTTCCAGCCACCCAGCAGCTGATGGTGGGGAGCCCTGCATTTGCCACGGCTTGAGGGGGGCCGTGAGGCAGGCGAGCCAGCCGGGGCCGCGGCTGTGGGTCCGGCACCGCAGGGGGAGGCAGGAGCTGAACGCCCAGCAGCGCGGACGGTGGTGGGGATTCTCGCTGAGGAGCAGAGTTAAGAAAGAATCTGGCCCAGATAATAAAGATTCAACCCTGGAGCCCATCGGGCACCCAAGGAGATCTCTGAAAATTCGAGTATTTCTCTTCTGCTCGGCCACCCAAGGTCTGGAACAGCAACCCAGACACCCAGCGATGACGACGGGACCACAGACAGAACAGGCAGAATTGGGGTTCAGTCAGTGTGCATCAGACACCCCAGGGCGACACGCTCACGGGAGACACGCAGCGGGAGAAGCCGTGTTCCTGGGCCATGCGTGGACAGATGGAGAACACGGCTTCATGAGACCGCAGGTGCTGCAGGCCTTCTGGGTGAGCAGCTTCTGGGTGAGCAGCTTCTGGGTGAGCAGCGGGGACGATACTCACCTGCGAGACCCTCCCCAGCTGCTCAGGCCCCTGACGCTGCGCGACCACCTCAGCACCCGGTGGATTCGAACAACCGCGCGGATGCTTCTCGCTGACGTGCAGGTTCCAAGGGCTCAGTGGGGACAGCGTACCTCTGTCCTCTGTCCTTGGCTGGCGCCGCTGGGAGCCTGGAGCCAAAGCTGAAGCTGCCCGCGGGCTCCCTCAGGTGTGGAGGCTTCCAGGCATTTCTCCGTTTACGTGACTGTTCCGCGGGGGCTCTGGACACGGGAGCTCCTGGCCTTGTCACACACCAGGCAGAGAGCTTGCTGGGAGAGGCTGCTTCCTCCCGGTGCACGGGGGTGGCTCCGCCCAGTTCTGCCGGGTTCTGATTACAAGGACGCAGCCCCTGGGGCCGGCTGGGGCAGGGCAGGCGTCAGGCTCCGCGCTGGGCGGTGGGGGCATCCCAGGAGGTCCTGGGGGAGCTTTAGAGCCCCGGCCAGCTCTGCGCCCCCCCACCCCCACCTCACCTGCACCCGTGTGAACACGCTGCTGTTTTTCGTGAGTGCTCGTTGGGACAGGGCGGCTGGAATAAAAAGAGGGTGGATTGGCCGCAGGGCGTGCAGACCTGGAGGAACCCGGACTCACCGGATCGGGATGACCGTGAAGGTCCGAGGTCGTTCCAGTCGCCGAGGGGGAGGACACAGGGAGTAGAAGGGGCGGAGCCAGTGTGGCCCGGGCTCCTGGGGAGGCATGTGGGCTGGCTGCCTTCCCACCAGCAGCAGGACACAGTCCCCGTCCTGGGCTGGACGTTTTCACGCCAGCGGGGATGAGAGAACACCCCCCCCCCCCGCGGTGGGGCTCCTGGAAGCAGCACTGGACACGGGTGGCGGGGACGCTGTGTCTGGCCGCGGCGTCGGCAGTGTGGAGAGAGGGCAGCAGCCCTTCAGCTGCCAGAAGATGCTGGGTTCGAGTAAAATCGGCCTCTTCGCTCTCTTCTCTCAGCTTTTCTCTCCTATGGGTCTATTTGTACCCTCGATTTGCTCCTGGGCCGCCTGGTCTGTGTTTCACGGTTACAGGTGGCTCTGAGGGTCCCCGTGCTCACCCTTCACGTGTCCCGGCCGCCCCAGCCGGGGCGGTGCAGGGGTCACGGGGAGGAAGAGCGCGGGGCCGATGGCCTCCCTCCTGCTGCGCCCAGCCGCCCTCACAGGTCTCGCCTGGGCCTGGGCGGTCAGCCCCGAAAGCAGCCGGTCACCGTCCTGGGCTCGGCTTCATCACAGACACACTGCAGACAGGACCATGCACACGCACACACGTGTGTGCAGAGATGCACACGTGCACACAGATGGGCACACGTGCAGACACACACCGGTGCACACGCTTGTATGCATGTGCACACATGCAGACAGACACACATCTGTGGGTTCCTGGGCAGGACCCTGACTAATTCGGGGTGAGAAGAAATACTTTGCATCGCCTAATACCGTGTGGCTTTAAAATTCCTTAAAGACTAAATTAACATTGAATTGATTTTAAATTAGTTTTAAATTTAATTTTACATTTTCCTTTAAAGCGTAAACTGAGCCCTGGCCTGCGTGGCTCAGTTGGTCGGGCCAACACCGCCGGCTCGCACCGGGTCAGGGCCCGGGTGGGCGGTGGGCGGGCCCCCTGCCCGCCGCGCGGAAGGCAGCTGGTCGATGGCTCCCTCTCTCTCTCCCTTCCCTTCTCTCTCAAAAAAAGCAAATAAATGAAAAATAAAAACAAAACAAAAATTAAATTACGTTGTACATCTGAAACTAATACGATTTTATATGTCAATTATACCTCAATTAAACATGTAAATCAAGTTCCTTTTTGTGCTTACTTTAAAACTGGGAACAGCTGTGAAACTGTGTGGCTCGCTCTCCCCGGAGCGGCCGAGCCCACCCGACTCCAGCAGAGGGTCCTGGGGGGCAGGGCGCCCAGGCCAGGCCTTAGGACAGAAGTGGAGGGCGGAGGGGGGTGGCGGCCGCCGTGATGCGGCGACGGGACCACAGGAGCAGGCGCCCGGCTGGAGGGCAAAGTGCCAGGACCGCCCCCCAGTTTCTTCCCCCAGCTTGACGCGCGGACCCCCTGACCTCCCGCGAGTGGCGCGGCTCACACGCAGAACATCCCCCGCCTCGTCCCGCACCTTTTCCTCCGGACACTCGCGGACGTCTCCAAGGCCTCCGGCGCCCCGCGAGCCGGTCCCCGACGCAGCTCAGAGGCCTTTTCTGGAGATCGGAGCTGCGCGATCACAGCGGTGGCCCCCGGGGGCTTTGGGGGCCGCTGCTGCTTCAGCAAGCCTGTCTCTTCAACAGAGAAGCAACCTACACCCAGACTTGGCGAGGTTTCGCCCCCACCCGAGCTCCCGCCAGTGACCCAGGTGTCCGGCTCGGCCCAGCAGGTGCAGACGTCTCCGGCCCGAGTCACTCGGCCAGAAGAATTTCGTCTCAGCATCGTCTTCCCTCCTGCTGCTCGCTGTCCTTCGGGTGCCACGGAAAGAGCAAGCGGGCGGGACAGCGGCGTCCAACCCACAGGACGAGTGCGGGCTGCAGGCTGCGGGCCGGAGCGCCTGCGCGGAGGGCGCCCCGGGGACCCGAGGGGGCGGCGCTGATGGGCTCCTCCCGGAGCGTGGCACGCTTTCTGAAAGGAAATAAAATCTAGGCAATTTCCACAGGGCTGCTAGGAAGTCCGCCCACGTCCCTCCCCGCCTGGTGCTGCTCCTCTCTGGCCCGTGAGCCCTCCACCCACCTTTCCCCCTCCCTCTCCCTCGCCGTCTGCACCCCGCTCCCCACTGCTCCGAAAGGTGAACCTGCACTGGGAAGGCCGCCGCCCGCCCAGCACGCACCGGGGCCCCAACGCTGCCGGGAGTGGGGCCCCTCTGGGAAGCTGCACTGGGGACGACTCTGGGCTGTAAATCAGCCCCCGGCCTGCGGCCCGGCCCCTCTGCTTCCTCCGGAGGCTCGGGGTGCCGACGGTTACGAGGCCCCTCCTGTCGTCGGCTGTGATTTGCAGACTCCCCGCTCTCTCCTACCAGGGTGCCCGCCGGCCTCCACCTTCTTCCTGTTCCTTCTGGGGTCCCGACCCCACCCCCTTGCTTTTCGTGGGGGTTTCCTTTGGAAAAACGACCCGGGTGTATGGGTCTGGAAGAGTCATCTGCAGCTGGGTGATCCGCAGCAGATGCTCCGCACAGGCCCCTGCTCCCTGGGGACAGCCACGTGACTCTCCCCAGAGTGAGCGCGGGGGTGGGTGGGCCCTCCAAACAGCAGCCCCAGGGACCCCTGCGGGGGTGGGAGGTGGGCAGCCCAGCATAGGTGCTGCCCGGTCCTCCATGTGGCTGCATGTGGTCACTGAGCACAGCCTGGATCGGATGGCCGGCAGGGCTCAGCCACTCTCCTGCTCTGGCCCCGTGTTGGGGTCCCCTGCCTCCCTCCAAATTCAGTGTTGAAGCCCCAACGGCCCACCCCTCTGCCTGTGGCCTTGTTTGGAAACCGGGTCACTGCACCAGATGATTAGGGGAGGGGACACTGTGCAGCAAGGCCTCGTCCACCACGACGGGACACGAACAGGCAGAGGGACACCCTGTGGACCCCGATGTCACGTTGAGCCAGCCCAGCCCCTCCTGGAAGCCGCATGGCATGGGCGGCCGGGCGGCCCTTGCTCTCTTGGCCGCCACCAGGGCCGTGCAGGTGTGGGTGACCACTCACAGCGGGAACCCTGGAAATGGCCTGTGGCACCAATGTGGCCACCGCTGGGACGATAGTGGTGCCGATGAGGGTACCCCCGGCCCTGCCACCCCCGGCCGGCCCGCTCACACCCCCTGTCCCACTCACACACCCCTGTCCTGCTCACACCCCTCCTGGCCCGCTCACACCCGGCTGGGCGCACCACGCTCTAGGGGGTGTGACCAGCCGAGCAGGTCTGTGGCTGTGACGCCTGTCGAGAACAGGCGGCGGGATGGGGGCCCAGGGCCCCACACAGGAGCGTTGGCGCTGGACCGGCATCTCCCGAAAGGAGCACGAGGGAGGAGTCCAGGGCCCGGGAGCCCGGCCCTGTCTCAGACACACGCGTGTCACTGGGCAGAGGACACCGTCAGAAGAAGGTGGTCCAGGTCGGGCCAGAGCAGGTGCCCTGGGACCCTGACACCACACTGAAGACTCGGGCAGGGTGCAGGGCCCGCGGCGGGAGGCGGCTTTCTTGCCAGAGCCTTTGTCCGGAGATCAGGGCGACACCGGGGACGGCCTGCCGGTGCTGACGAACAGGAAAGGGCGGCCTTTCTTCTGGGCCGCGGCCGGCAGGGGGGAGGCTGCCCCCAGCACTCGCCACACTTCCCTTCTCTGTTGTCTGGGAGGCTGCGCCCTGCCCCCAGGACCTTCCCGGGAAGGTGCTCAGAGCCCCTCGAACGCGGCTCCGCAGAGACCCCGCAGCGGGCCGGCCCGGCTCCACAGTCTCAGCGCAGCACCCAGCCCTGCCAGGAGAGGGCCGCGCCGTCCAGGCCCCGCTGGGCCCCGTGCTGCTAGGGGCCGCAGGCGCTCCCTCACAACGCCCACGCAGCCTCGGACCACGCCAGGAGACGGACCTTAGGTCCACGTGGGCGGGTCCCCTGCCTGTCACCCAGAGTGGAGACTCAGCCCAGAGGTCCTTCATCTCTGTTGTCGGCTCCTCCCACCATTTCGGACGTTGAGCACCAGGCAGGCTGTGCGGGGAACCGGCCTTGGTTGGGGTGCTGGGCCACGGCCCTGTGACCCCTGAGACGTGGGGGGGGGGGCCACATCAGGCCAGGGGCTGCATGCTGGCCAAGCCCGTGGAGCACTGAGTGCCCTGCACGTGGCTGTAGCCCAGGAGTTGCCGCCTGCCCCGTGGGGCTGGTCTGTGGCCTGGCAGGGGCGCAGAGGGGGCGCTGCCTCGTGGTCCCTGGGGGTCTGCACACACAGACCTGTGGTGTCCCCGGTGGCCACGGGGACTTGCCCAGCTCTTAGGTCCCACGTGACGGCTTCCAGAAAAGACTCGACTGCCTCCGGGGCTGCTCAGACGGGAAGCGAGCGGGGGGGGGGGGGGGGGTTCAAACCAGCAGTAGGGGCTGCGCCTCCTGGCGGCTCCCATGGGGCCTCTTACCTGCTCACCCACGGGCTCCGCAGCCACGGGGCACCAGAGCTGCCCACCCGCTGCCCGGCGCTTCACCTGGACAGCCACCTGGTTGTCATGGGCTTGTGCCCAGAGGAGACTCCCCGGGGAGAGCCCTCAGATGCCCCGGTCATGGGCACTCAGTCCTGGCCCTCCCTGCACGTGGGGGCTGGGCCTGGAGGCCCATGGCCCTGCCTCCGCCCTGCCTGCCCCATGTGGGCGCCGTGGGCCATCCCCATGCATCAGCTGTCCCTCTGCCTCGAACCTCCAGCCACGATGTGGGGCACCCATGAGACCTGCCTCATGGTCTGAGAAGCACCCAGCCTCAGGTTGCGCTTCCTGGTCCCATGAGCACGTCCAGGCAGGTCTCCGTCCCTATGCAGGTGAACAGACACTGTCCAGCCCAGAGGGCGGTCACGTCCCGGCTGGCAGTGACCCACAGCTCAGGGCGCAGACCCGAGTCTGTCATTCGGTTCCCCAGAAGCGAGGGCTGTGGGTGCCGGCCCTTCCCTGCAGGGCCCCGTGTCCCGACCCCTGCCTCCCCATCCCCCACCCCGTGAGTGGGGGTGGGAGGGTGCAGGGTCACTGGAGAGAGAGGCAGTGAGGCTCACGGCACAGGGACCTCAGAGAGGGCGGAGCTGCTCTCTCCGCTGGTCCTGGGACACAGGGACACCTTCCCACTGAGCACAGCAAGGAGGGGAGCGTGTGGCCTGGACACGTCTCACTTCCTGCCTCGGTTTCCCCATCTGTATAGTGTGGAGGGTGAATGAAGACAGGGCCTGGGCTCAGGGCCACCTGCCCACCCAGGGGACCCTTGTCTAGGACGCGCCCCACGGCCCAGCGCTCACGGCTGTGATGCAGACCAGGCCTGTGCAGGGAGGCCAAGCTGAGGGCGAGAGAACAGGGCCCTGCGTGAGCCGCGGCAGGTTCTCAGGGTCAAATGTCAGGGGCTGTGGGTGTTTTACAAACGAGGACAAATCTACCTCACGGGACGGGGGTGGGTGACCCGCCACAGGGCAGATGGCACCTGCTCATTCATCTCTGTCCAGTCTGCTTGCAGCCGGCAGGGTGCAGCCACGGTGCCCCCCACCCCCGCTTCCCATTAGGCCCTCCGTCCACCCCCCCCCCCGCCTGTCCTCATGTCCTGTCTGCGTCTAGCCCAGCTCTGGTGAGGCGGACACCCCGCACTTCCACAGGGACTCCCAGAGAGCTTGTCACCTCCTGAGTAACGGATGCACTGCCGGGCTGGCCGGGCCGGCCTCCTGGTGCTGAAAAGAGGCTGCAGCTTCCTGGGCAGTCCTTCCCTGTCCTTCTCTCCCCCGTCTCTGGGTGCCTAGGCCCGGGCGCTGCCCTGCTCCTGGGGGTGGCCGGCGGTCCTATAACCTCCGGCTCAGATGGGACATTTCAGTGTTCATGCTGCTCCCTCCCTGGCTGACCAGCCAGCACTTGTCCAGAAAGCAGCTGTGCAGGGTGGGCAGGGGTGGTCAGCGGGGCCGCTCGGCCCCCCACCCCCGTGCTCAGGCACCCAGAGGCTGGTCTGGGAGGGCCAGGCTCCAGGAAGGCAACCACCTGGCCCGTCGTTCAGGAAGTCCCACATCCTGCCCTCCCTTCCCGCTCCATAAACTCCCTGCTTCTCGTCCTCTGGCAGATCCGCTGCCCCCACCGCCTCCTCTGTCTGGGAGATGGTGGGGGCCCCGGAGGCTGCAGGGCACAAGCCGGAGACCCATCGGCCCAGTGTGGCCACGGACGTGCCCCTCGCTCTGTCTGTCTGCACGGCGTCCAGAGGCCTGCTGGGCCCCGAGCTCGGCCGGGCCCCTCTGCCTTGCAGCAACGACAGGGCTCTGCTTCGGTCAACCAAACAGCAGCTCAGCCGAGGAAAACCAGGACGCGGCACTGTCTGCCGGCTGGACGTCCCCACGGCTGGAGCTGAGGACGGTCCCTGCGCCCCCCTCACATCCTTGAGGCCTACGACCCCTCCAGGGGTCACCCATGAAAACCACGGCTTCACGAAGCCCCTCTGTGTCCCCGGGCTTCAGAAACAAAGAGAAAACTGCCTTTGCAACGTCCCTTCTGGGGCTCGGGTGTGTCAGGAATTTGTGGTTACGGTGGCCGGGTCCGGGCTCAGCACGTCACACCCAGCAGAACCCACTGTGTTTAATGATTCCCACAGCGAGGCCCTCAGATTTGCCGCGAGAGGAGGGGGCCGCACCCCTCAGGATTCGAGGTGACGATGGCCTCTGCGGAGGCCACCACCGGGTCACGGTACCCAGCAGACTTCCTTTCGGCAGGAAACGAACGAGCTTCCCTTCCCGTCGGAGCCGCAGGGCGTCTGTGTATCTCTGCGATGCGTCGAGTTGCCAGGCAACAGCGCCCTCCGTGGACAGGAGGGGACCGCGCGCGCGCCCCAAGCGCAGCAGAGCTGCGAAAGCGAAAGCACCGGCCGAGGCAAACCTGTGGGTGCCCTTGACTCTCGCTGGAGGGCACAGCGGGTGACAGAAGGGGCCCTTGGGAAGCGGCCCCGCCCCCCGCAGCCCTGCTCGGTCCACCACGGCGGACTCATCCTCCCCCACCCCTCCTCCGCAGGAACGGGCCTCTCGCACCTCCGGAGGCCGCGCGGCCGTTTACCAGGGCAGAGGACGGCCTTCCTTCCACGCCCCCGAGTAAGAGAAGCGAAGAGCGGAGGGGTGCAGGTCAGGAAGCCACCGCCACACACGCGGGCACACCAGTCACACGTGAGCAAGCGCATACACGGACACGCGGGCGTGCATGCCTGCACACGGTCGCTGGAGCTTGCTCTCCGTGGCCCTTCACTGCCTGCACCCGTGTCCCCCGGGGGGACTCAGCTTCCCTGCGGGCGGGTGCGCGGCCACACCCGGCCAGCGGACGAGACGACTCCTGTGGATCCTGGGGCAGAGTCTGCGGGATGCTGCCTGCAGGACGAAGGCGCACGCACACCCAGCCAATCGCCCCCCGGAAGCCCCGTCTCCCAGCCCCACCGCGTCGGGGCTTCGACCCGCGGACCTCTTGCCCTGACCTGGCTCCGGCTCCCGTTCCCCGTGTCGGCCGGTGGCACTCACCACCCTGTGCCCCGGCCCCACAGAGGCCTGAGAATCATGCCCCCCACTCATGACACCTCTGCCAGGAGAGGCTGGAACGGACGAGGGATGGTGCCGGGAAGACCCCCGATGGCGGAAAGAGACGCAGTAGGCTTTCAGGCACGCAGCGAGGTGCGGGAGAAAGAAGAGGGGTGTGCACGTCCTTGTGAACCCCACTGGGCCCTCCTGCAGGGCAGGCTCACGGCCCGGAGCAGGGCTGGAAGCTCCTCCCTGCACGGGGAGCCCCGCCCACTTTTCTAGCCTTTCACCAAAGGGGCGTGAGGAGCAAGGGCGCGCTGCAGAGTCGCGCCTCCTCCTGCACACGCACGCTGCGGATTTCCTCGTGACCACAGCTCACTGGGCTAGGAAATTAGCCGGGAGGGCCCCTCGCTGGCGGCGTTATTTATTAACACCGTTTTCCGGGAACGCGAGGAGGAGGAGGTGTGAGGACCGCTACGTGGAGAGAGCCGGGGTCGTGCGGGCTGTGGCTGCTATTAGCCACCATCGGTCATTAGAAGGGACATCTGAACAGGGTGCATGGTGTGGGGCCTCGGGGGACGAGCCCCAATAAACCAGGTGTCAGGACGTGGCCTGGAAGCCGCGGCCGGCAAGCCCACCCACTGGTGGCCCGGGGCCTGTATGCAGCTTTCCCCGGCCCTGGTGCAGCAGGGAGCTGGGACCTGGTGGGACCGGGGCAGGGTGCCTGTGCCCTGGGACAGCTGTGCTCGCCCGGGGGCCTCGTGTGTTTGTCCCCAACCGCCCACCCTGCCGCCATGTTGCAAGCTACTGCCTCGAGGAGGCACGGAATTTCTTTTGAAATTAAAGTACACAAAACGTTGCTACGTGAGTGTGAAGAGGAAGAAGAATTGTTCCTTTGAGACCAGCCTGGATCTCTGAATGACCTTTCAGAAATGAGTGTGTAAAAAACAAACCAGACGCAGGCGCGGCGCCGTAAGCTGGTGCGGCCGCCCCCACTTTAGTGCCAGTGACGCTGGAGCCCTGCGGACGCGGTCGGTGCTGGGACCGCGCCGTGAGGCCCCACTGGACCATGGGAGGGCATGAGCTCCTCTGAAAAGATTTGGAAATAAACATGGATGTTTTCAGAGAAATTAAAATGTTACATGAAGCAAGAGTTGGACTCCCCGCCCCCTGTATCAACTGGCCAGAATCAAACCCCAGTGCGCGTGTGGCTGCCCAGGGGGCGGGGCCCAGGGACCGGCCACTGAGCAGAAGAGCCACCTGGGACCCAAGTAATTTCCTGACCCTGACACTGCGGGGTGACCGCCTGGGTCCTGGGAGCACTTCCTGTTTGCTGAGCCCTGGAAAGGGCTTTGTTCCTCCTTCCCAGGCGGCCGTGGCTGGGAACGGGGACGGCGGGACAGGAGCAGCAGCTTGACTGATGACCCTTGGTGACAGATTAAACAGACATGTAAAAATTAGCCGTAAGATAAACTTCCTGGGCCCCGGCGAGGCCCCCCCACGCTGCCTGCCCCTGCCTTCCTGCCACAGCCCTGTTCCCATCACTGACCCCAGAGCCGCCTCCTCACCAGGGCAGCGGTGCCCAGGGAGCCTGTGGGAGGGTGGTGGTGGGCGCAGGGAGCCCTGGGGCCCGTCACCTCCCTCAGACCTGCCTCTGCACCTCCTCAGTGTGATGCTGGCCCAGCTGGACTCTCTGAGCCTCAGTTTCCCCTCTGCAAAGGGGCTGCGGCCTTCCTGCCCTGCACGCCCCCTGGGCAGGGCAGGGCAGGCGGTGTGGTGTTGGGTGCCGGCTGCCCCGCTGCCTGCCTCCCGAGTGCACCTGTTGGTTTCCGCGGCCCTCGCAGAACCGGCACAGAAAAAACACTCAGCGGCGGCAGCAGGTCCTGGGGCCACCCCTGTGCCTGCCTGTCCCACCTCCTCGTGTCCCTGGGGTGGGACTGGCTGGTGCTGCCTTCTCCATGGTGCTTCACGTGCACCGGGCGCTCTGCTGGGCACTTCGGGTGCAGCCTCAGCTCGCTCTGGCCTCCAGGGCCCCACCCCCCTACCCCCCCACCCCCGCCGCGCTGGCTCCACGACCTGCAGCTGCGTCTGCTCTCGCCACCAGCGCCCACGAACTGAGGAAGGGCCCGTCTTGTTTGTGTTTACTGGTCATTTCTAACTGGGGCGTCACTGACCCGGAACACCGTCCCCGGGGCGACCGGACAATTTTGGGAATGGTCGCTGCCTGCGTCTGGGTAGCTGGATGTCTCGTCTGTAAGGTGTGACAAGTTGGCCAGTTAAGGTCCCGCTGGCTGCACGTAGCAGCCAGGATGTGCCGCGGGTGCAGCCCTCCGAATGTCTATGGGCTGCCCCCCTGGGGGCGCCGACTGTCGCTCCGGGTGGGAGCTGCTCAGCAGACGGTGGGGGCACCGCCGGCCGTGGCTGGCGGGTCCCTGCAGCCCAGGCCCTTCCGGGCGCACACGGGCCATTGGTCCCGTTTCCTCTGAGACGCAGGGACAGTTCCCAGGAGAGGGAGCCTTTCCTGGGGCCGTAAATTTGACGCTGCAGCACAGCGCTGGCCGGAAGGGCGAGCCGTGAAATCAGAGGCTCCGCCGGGAGGCCTGCTCCTGACCTCACTTGGCCCCTCTTCCTGGGGTCAGGAGGAGGGGCGGGCGGCGGACACCTGGCTCTTCCCTTCGCGGTCCCCACCAGACACTTTCCTGCTGGGACCGTGGGATGGACGTCTGCAGGTCTGTGCGTGGGGGAGGCGGCCATGCGTGCGCACACTCACCCACACTCTGAGCATGTCTGACCCTGAAGCCTGGGCCCACACCAGTGCCCCGGGACGAGCTAATTTGCCAAATCCCTCACGGGGCGCCGTGACTGGGACCTGGCGGGCGATGAGTGAGGTGCATCCCTGCCCGGCTGGCTCCAAGCGCCAGTGGACCCTGCATCCAAAGCACAGCTCACAGCGGCGAGCGGATGTCCTGCCAGGCGTGAGGGCCTGCACAGAGCACACGGAGGGAGCTGATTCGAAGATAAGACCACGCGACAGCACACGACAACTGTCTGCACGATCTGTGAGCACACGCGAGGCGGGCGCGGCTTTTCCGGGGTCTCCGAGTTGAGACCTGTGGGCCCCAACAAAGGTCGTGATGACAGCTACCAACTCTGATAACGAGGCGGAAACCGAGAGCCGGACGGAGAAACCTCAGCGGGGCCACGCCCGCCGGGCCCCTCGTTCCCGGCCAGACTCGACTTCCCGTCGGCCCCCACACGGCGGCTCTGGCATCTTCCCGCCAGAACCTCTCCTCTGGATCTCGCAGTGACTTTAACTGTGTTTCTGGGCAGGGCTCTCCTCCGGGCCATCGGGGAATTCCAACAGCGACGGCAAATGTTTACCTTGTGTTCAGTGTGTGGTTGCCAAAGCCAAACTCACCATTTTAAAATCCCCAATCCATTCTCCTCTTCAACCAGGAGATGAGGCATTTCAGGGCAGAGCAGCGCTGGGCGCTGAGGGGCGAGGGGTAAGCAGCCAGATCCGGGCTCCACGAGCCTGCCCCGGACCTCGGCCGGGCGGTGAGCGGGACAGGCAGGCATTGCCCACGTGCAAACAGCCACCCTTGCTGAGCGTCCTGGAAACCGTCCTGGGCGGGTTCTTGCTGCCCGGCCCTCTGCTCCCTCACAGGGAGAGGCCTCGGGTGGCCGGAGCGGAGGACAGTGACGCCCACTCAGGAGCACGCGGCTGGGAGAGGAGAGGATGCTGGGTGGACACGAGGACACACTCGAACTCCGACTCAGCGGCTGTGATGTGCCAAGTGCCCTGCGGGAGAAACACGCAGAAAGAGCCCTTCCTTACAGAATGTACATGTGTGCACACGCACCGCACGAGGTGGTGTCTGGAACCTTCTCCAGCCCGCGGCATTTCTCTGGTTGTTTGCTCCTCTCTGTCCTCAGCTCTTGTCGCCACGGCCCCCTGGGGAGCCCAGGTCGGGTCAGGTGCCCGAGGGTCTGCCAGCTTGTGAGGCGACTGCTGCCCAGGGTTCTCATGGGAGGCACACACCTGCTTGTGCACACGTGTCCACAGCATGCACATGTGTGGGTGCACACACACATGTATGCATGCGCATGCACAACTACATGTACACGTGTGCACCAAGCACACACACAGCTCTCTCTTGCTGCTGATCTCTGGCCTCTCTCCCCTTGGATCGCGTCTGAGGACTTGGTGTTCTCACGTGATCCAACGGTCCTCACGAGGGTCCGACACGGGGTGGCTTGCTGAGACACGCGGGGGTGCGAGGTTGGGTGTGCGCTGCCCACGTTCCTCTCACTGAGACGGATGGGAATCGGGTCCCTCCATGGCTGGCGATGTCTAGAGAGATGTAGGTTAAACCCTGGGTTTTGTGTTTTGAAATTTTTTTCCTGTTCATCCGGAAGAGCAGCAAAAAGGTGGCTTTCATGAGTGACGACCTGCCTGCTGTTACCATTAAAAGCAGCCGGCACCTGTGCTCCGTGGCGCTCGCGCGCGGCTAGGGGAGCTGCCGGCACCCAGCTCCCTCCTGGTCGGCGGCACCTGCGCGCCCGTCGGTGCTGCGGCTCCTGCGTGGCTGAGTGCGGGCGGACCTCAGCTTCCCCGTGGGGTCCGGCGGTCCCTCACCGAGTCCGCTTACGAGGCCAGTGGGGCAGGAACCCTGCCATCCCGAGAGCGACGTCAGCCCCGAGTTCTCGGACCCGGAGGAGGTGTGAAGCAGTGACCCGGCCCACCGAGCTCCTGGGTCACCCAGCAAATCACCTCCGGTTCTTCTTTACCAGCACCAGGGTGGATTAACGCTTAATGCCACTGGGTGCTCAGCGGCTGTTTTCAGCGCCCCAAGGACCCGCCAGAACCCAGCAGCAGCAGCCCCTGTTTCGGAACAGGAAGTGCTCAGGCGAGTAATTCAGGTGGCAAAGCGAGGCAGCAAGTGGAACCCTCCCCCGCACACGGCGGGTGGAGGCCCAGCCCACTTCCCACCGGGCAGCAGCTGCTCCCCAGGGCCAGGCAGGCTGGGAAGCCCTCGGGCAGGCTGCCAGCGGAACGGGGGTGTCACGTCCCCACAGGAAAGGGGACCTGATCTGCCCTGTCACACATTCGCTCCGAAATGACTCAGGACAACTTCCTGAGACGCTGCAGCCGACCGCAAGCCGTGCCAGCACCCAGCCTGCCCGACGCCCACCCGTGAGGCCGAGCCCCTGGTGGGGGTCATGTCACCCCCTCCCCTGTGGGCTCTGCCGTGGCTGCTTGGCAGCGGCAGGGGCCCCGCCACGGCCCAACACGAAGGCGCGTCAGGGACAGGCTCACCTGGCCAACCCTGTGCTGCGGGCTGCCCTGCCCACGGTCAGGGCCTCCCCACCCGTTCTGACCACCGACAAGCGACTATCAGACTCGAGTTTGCACAGAGACGCTAACAAAGCCGTCAGGCACGGAACAGGAAGGAAAATCACCCGAAGCCAGCCCCGTGGCAGCCCAGTCACGGCCGTGGTGGCCGGCAGGTACGGTCTGTCCCCACGCACGTGGCTCTGGGCGGCAGGAGCGCCCTGCCAGCCACCGGTGGTCACGGCCGCGGTCGGGCTCCACGCGGCTCCCTGCCCCCTGCTCCAGACTCCCACCCATCCCTGATGCTCCCTCCTGCTGAGGAGCCACACACTGTCCCGCGTGTGCACGTGCATGCGTGTGCATGCACGGCGCAGACAGGGTGCGTGTGCCAGTGTTTAAAACGCAGAATCGCATTACACGGTGTTTACGTCCCCCGCACTGAAGACCTGGGCCCTCTGACCCGGAGCGGCACCACTGCAGAGCCCCCGCGCGTGTCCGTGGGGGCCCTGTCTCTTCCTAGGAGCACCTCAGGAAGCAAGCGCGAAGCAGCCAGAAAATCCCCGTGTGCGACTCTCCTGGAATCGTGGGCCCACAGGGGCACCGCGGAGGGCGACGCCGCCGCAGAAAGAGGAACCGGCCTGCGTGCGCGCCTCTGGCGGGAGCGCGCGGTCCCGCTGCACCGGCGCCGTGGAGCTCACCTGAGTCTGACGGATCCCACGGTCGGCTTCAGGGCCGCACCGTGGGACCCAGGCCGCCCCGTGGGACCGAGGACTCACTTCCCCACTGGCGCGCGGCCAAGGCCTGTCACCGGTTTCCTCGGCCGGGACCCACTGCGCGCGGGGCCTGAGTCATCCTCTGATCACATCTTGGCGTGTTTGTCTTGGTTCCCAGCCCGTTTGGGTGGCAACCAAGATAAGTAGCAACTTGGCTGGCGCGGCTAACGATCACACGCATTTCCAGGCGTTTCTGCTGAGGGATGGACCGTGGGTCCAGGGCCCAGCACCCCGCCCTGTCCTCACTCAGAGAAGTGCAGATGGGAAGCACGTTGGCCGCGGGGCCTGGCCGCTGGAGCTCAGCGCTGGTCCCATAGCCTGGCTCCCACGGGGGTGCTCGGTGTGCCAGGTGGCACCTTCCACTCACGCTGGGGACGAGGGCGCGAACAAGCGAAGAGTGAGGCCCTCCTGTCACAAGCTGCGGTGGGACACGCAGATCACTACAAACTCAGTCACCAAAGCCAGCTGCCCCCCCCCCCCGGGGGGTGTGGCCAGGCTCTGCCTGCAGGACTCACGCTGCTCCTGGGGTGCGGGACCCACAGGGCTTCCTGTCGCTGGCAGAACTCATGTCCTCCAGGTTGCGGGACTGAGGGTCCCATTCTCCTCCTTCCTGCCACCAGAGCACACTGCCCGGTGCCCGGAGGCCGCTGCGGCTCCTGGCCGGGAGGGCATCGCAGCAGGAGTGTGCTGTCCGTCACCAGGCCAGCGGGTCTCAGACCCCCCTCAGCCGCCAGCCAGAGGGACTCTGCTCCGGGCGGGGGGTGGGCAGCGATCAGGGCGGGCCCCGGGGATCACGTCCCCGTTCCAGGGTTAGCTGGTTTGGACAGAAGCCCCAAGCAGAGCCCTGTCAGCAGCAGGTGCGCTCTCCCCAACCAGGGGATGGGCCCCCGAGTTCTGTCCCCCACAGTTAGGGAGTGCTTTCACAAGCTCACGCGCCCCAGGTGGGACCCCACTGCTGCTCCCGGGCCTGCCCTTCTCTGCCCCCCACCCCACGGCCAGGCCAGGGGCACGGCCGCAGGGATCGATTGGCAGAATCCACAGCTTCAGAAATCCACGGCCGCTCAGCTGGGACACCCACACGAGGGGCGTCCCCTGTCCCCCCCACCGAGAACTCTGACCCCACCCTGACCCCCGGATCTTGGCAAGAACTCTGACCCCACCCTGACCCCCGGATCTTGGCAGGTCACAGCAGGGACTGGGCTGTCCCCATCCGTGGCTCTGACAGACCATGATGGCCTCGCGCGATGATGCCAAGGCCACCTGTGCGAGGAGCAGCCCGAGCTGCCACCGGGCACGTCAGGGTCACAGTGCTGAGCAGAGGTCCTGGAGGAGGAAGGGCCCAGGGGTCCCACACAAGGCCAGGGACACAGAGGTCAGCCAGGGCGTCCTCTGTCCAGGGACTGAGGAGGGGGAAAGACCATGGTCAAGGGAGTCCCGAGGAAGGCCAGCGGGGCAGGCCAGCGGGGACACCGCGAATCCTGACGAGAAGCCAGAGCCACTGAGAGGACAGGGTGCCACTCCCCCCACCCAGGACCCTCGGTGTCCACGCCGGCCCCGGCAGCCCCGAGACTGGCAGGCGCAGCTGCGGGCCGCCCCCCGGGGGGCCGCCACCCCGCCTGGGCCGAGCTGCCTCCCTTGGCCGGGGAAGGATTTACGGCGGGCTGGCCGGATGCGCTGGCGAGCCCCGTGAAACATCACTCACTGCGGCAGCGAGCTGAGCGGCGGAGCTTCCTGAGCGCGTCCTGTCGGAGCGGGGCGTTCACGGTATTCACCCCGAGAACATCGGGGAGCACAGAGCTTCCAGAGGTGTGCGCCTTTCGGCCCCTGCACCCCCGGGGGCGGTGGGGGCTCTTGTTCTCGCCCCACACGGCTTCCCAGCCCTCCTGCGCCCCTCGGTCCCACCACGCAGACGCCTGTGCTCCCAGGAGCACGCCCTGACCTTGGGGTGGTGTGAAGGCGGCCACGGCCCACGAGGCCGACACCGGGGGGAGTCAGGTCACTCCTGGCCCCAACCCCCTCCCCAGCCGCCCCAGCGTGTGACTGCGTACTTGAGTGCCAGCCTCGGGATTCGCTCAGAGGGGCCTTTTCTTATCTGTCTCCATATGCCCAGGGCCTGGCACCCACGAGGCAGGTGACAAATGGCAGCTGAGTTAATGAGAGCTGTCCACACACACCTGGGGGTGGAGGCACCAGGAGGTATTTGTAGGTCAGAGGTAATTCGAGGCTACTTCTGAGAGCGGCGTGCCCATCTGCGAACTGGGAACCGGAGGAGAGAAAGGCGCAGAAGGAGCGTGCAGGTGCTGGCCTCCCCGCCCCACATGGGGGTGGCAGCCTGGGCCAGAGCCCCCCTCCCCCATGCCCCCGGAATCACCGCCACTCCACACGGGAAATGCTGGGGCTCAGAGTGCAAAGTCACCGGGTGCCAAGTGGCTTCTCCATGAGATTCCTCGGGTGAAGGGAAACGACCCAGGGCCAGGGGGGGACACGGGTCACGTTTCCTGGGAAGGGGGTGGTCCGGCCAGAAAGGAAAAGTGGCTCTCGACTGGCAAGGTGGCTCTGAGAGCAACTCCTTGTGGCCTTGAGAAGTCGAGCGGACTTGAGAGTCTGCCCCGAGCGGGGCCCTGGTCTGAGGCCAGCCGAGGGCCGGGCAGCCTGGCCGGCGTCCCCGGACCCCCTCTGTGGGGCTCATTTTCCGCTCAGTTCTGCGTGTTGATGTTCTTCCGTGAGGAGCAGCTCACTCCAGCAGAAACCGAGCTTTTTGGGAACAAAGGGTCAGAGCGGGGGCGGGGGCACCCTGCTGCAGTGACAAGGGCCCAGGCCGAGGGCGGAGCCATCCCTGCGAGGGACACCTCAGGACCTCGCCTCAGGGAGGGGCTGGGCCACGCCACTGGCCCAGGACCACCAGGCCAGCGCCTGCCCCCAGCGAGCGTGCCCCAGGCCAGACACTGTCCCCGGGGCCAGGACAAGTGAGCACAGGAACACAGGCAGCCACCAAATGGGGGCTTGCTGCAGTGTGTCTGTTTTTCATTTCGTTTTTCCTAGTAGCCCATCTTCACCGTCCTTCCCGAAGGTGCACAACACGTTGAAGACGTGGTTTTGAAAAGCACTCCGTCTTCGCCGCAGTTGCTAGGAGGGGCCTGAGTGAAGCAGCAGGAAACCTTGGCCGAAAGCAAAGCCCGGCCCCCGGGTCTGGCGGGTTTCCCGGGAACCCTGAAGCACCCACGGCTCCGGGAATCCGCTTCCCCGTCCTCTGGGCTCATTCGCGGGTCCCAAGCGGCTTTCGGAGTCGGCTCGAATGCACCCCACCCTCAGCCTCGCCGCGGCGGGGGACAGCTCTCGCCCAGATTTCCGTTTCCAGGCGCAACTCAGATGAGGCCCAACACCCGATCTTTGCCTCAGCCGCTGTGTGGGCCGCTCTGGGTGGTTACGGGTTTTATTTTTTATAAAGTGCTTAATCTGGTTAAATTAAAACAAATTTAAAATGTAGTTTTACTTAAATAAGTTTGAATCAAAATTGGATAATAAATATAATTAACTGATTTGCGTTTCTTCTATTTTTAGGTCATTTTGAACCTTGAGAAGAAATGCATACTTTAAAACACAGTGTGTTTAAAATTTTGCTTCTTTATGTTTAATTTATTTTTTTGAAGTTTATTCAAATCCGGACTTTATAAATGCAGTTACATTTTGGGTCCTAACTAGGTCGTTAATGTCAATAGAAGGTAAATGACATGGAAATCTTGATTTTTAAACAACAGTCTCTTCACAGGGCAGCAGAACTGGGGGTTGGCGCCCGTAGGTGAGCACAATCGAAACCGAGGTCTGCTGTCTTCGACGACTTCTCGGCTTCCATCCGTGGCCACCCTGACCTTGCACATTTCTCATCGTCTCTGTGAGTGTGCAGTGTCCAGTGGGGAGGGGCAGGAGCAGCGATTTCATGGCGTGTTTGCTCGGCTCCTGACCCCGAGGTGTTCGGAGGGGCCGCAGGCCTACAGGCCGGGCACCTGGACGCCAGGACAAACCTTCTCAGGACCTTGTCCCGCCTTCTGGGCCCGGGCACATCCGCTGGTCCGTCTCCACAGTGCTGGGGGGTGGGGGGGGTGCGCCTGGGATGACAGAAAACTCTGAGAAGTTGGGGACAGAAGCGCTGGTGACTGGTCCCCGCCCCTGCCCGCCCCCCGCCGCTTCCCCTGCCCGGCCAGCTTTCAAGCCTTGAGGAAAGTGGAAGGCACAGAGCAGGGGCTGGTGAAAGTGACCGCAAAGTCCAGTTAGAGGAGCCCCGTCCCACGGAGCCGGCGAGTGGGAATAACGAGGGTTGTGTTCGTGACCTGGGAGTGGACGGCTTTGAAGCGACTCCGCAGAGAAGAATCACGAAGAATCTGTGTCCGTTGTGCTGTGAACGAGGCGGCTGTAAGTAAAAGGAGAAAACCCCACAAAATGAAGTCGGGGTCGGCCCCCAGTGCCCGTGTGTGTGTGCCCGTCAGCACCTGGCCCCCTGGTGGGTCCAGACACATGCGCCTGACCGCACTGGCCGGATTGAACCAGTGGTCGGATGGGAAACGGCTCGCCGGGCACAGAGAGGAGCTGGTCAGCGTCCAGCGACCTGCTCTGCCGGTCGGATGGGAGGGAAGCCTTGACCTACAGCCTCTGCCGGTTTCTGCGGCATCAGTGGCCCCCGAGGAGGCGAGGTCGGCCTCCTCCGTGAAGTCTCTGAGCTGTGCAGCCGGGGCGGACGCACGAGGCCCGGCCTGGTGAGCAGGTGTGGCCAGTGCAGCACCACTGGTCACGTGCGTGATGGCGGGAGACCCAGGGCGGGTGCTCCTGGGCGGCAGTTCCTGGCTGCGTGCGCTGGGGCCTCGGGAAGCCACTGGAGGGCTGCAGGCCGTGGCCGCCACACGGTCTGGGCAGCAATGCCCCTCCCAGCGGGGACGTGGCCGGGCCTCTCGGGCCAGGGTCCTGGGGCTCAGCGCGTAGGATCAGACAGGGGCCCGTCACACACACGGAGCACATCTCCTGCCCTCTCGTACTCGCCACGGCGGTTCACCACCACCAGCTCACGTTCTTCCAGAACCTGCTGTGTGACGGCGCAGGCCGGCCTTGCTCTGAGAACTCACCAAGTCCAGGCGCGCCGCCGCCCCGAGTCCGAGACGCCGGGCACGCCGCACCGACCAGGCCCCTAGCCGTGTGTGCGTGAGTTGGATGGTGTAGGTTTCCTCCTGGGCTTACGGGCGGCTATTTGTTATCCTCGGGGGTAAATGAGATGAAACGCGTACTTCAGAAACGTCCAGACTGTTTTGTGGGAGGAAGCTGAACTTGCTTTCTTTTCATGCTTAAACCAGTGGGACCTGAGAAGGGACTGGGGCCGAGGGCGCGGGGGCGGGGCAGAGTGGACGGCGGGGAGGCGGGACACCCATGAGGGTCCCCGAGGAGGCGCAGGCAGATGGTGACGCACAGCAGGGCTCCCGGGGCCCTCGCCGCCGCGGTCTCGGTGCAGGCTGCACCCGCCACCTCGAGAGGCGGAGGGCTGTGCGTCCAGCTGCACGGGGGCCCCCCGGTCCCCCAGGCCTGCGCCTCGGGGCGTCCGAGATGAACAGCGGGACGCGCCAGCCCCCGGCTTACCTACCGGGCGGACGTTGTACACAGACACCCGGCTCCTGCAGCCTCGGCCTCCGGGGCTCGCTCTGCGGCATCATTAACTTGTCACACGCAACCAAGACAAACGCTGCACAGTGGGCCCGTGTTTATGAAGTCGAAACATGGCTTGTGGGGAATTCCTCGGCGATGTTTGCACGTGGTGTAAATATTTTAAGATTGCGCCAGGCACGGGAGTGTCTGTGTATGTGACCCAGAGCTCTCTTTTATCCGGTTGGAGGGGGCAGCATGAGGCAGCGGATGTCAACTGTCCAAACAAACATTTGTTTCCTCCTCCAGCTGGGTGGACGGCCCCGCTCCCTCCCGGGCTGGGTGCCGCGGGGCTGGGGTGGGGGCTGCGTGCGGTGGGGTAGGGGGCGGCGTGGCCACGTGTGGTGTGGGGAGAGGTGTGTGGTGAGCGGCCCCCGGCTGCTGGAACCGTGAGGATGTCAAGGGTCTGCGTGGAGCCCTGGAAAGCTGGGAGGCCCCTCAGCAGAGGAGGCACTGAGCTTGGGAGGAGGCTGCGTTGCCTGGGTCCGGGGACACCCATGCTCAGGCTGCGGGACCACCCTGAGCTGCTGCTGGTGCTGAGTGACCGGTCTTTACCTCCGGCCTCTGGTTTCCTCATCTCTGTGTCCCCTGAACCCAGAGGGTGCCAGTTCCGTCACGGGAGTTCTGGGGCAGCAGGCCCGGCCAGGACATGGGGTCCAGGGGTGCGTGAGCCTCGCACCCAGCACACCCGGTGCTTCACGAAGCCCAACTCTGCCAGGACAAGAGCTCACTACACAGCAGAGTTCGAGCACCAGGGTCGGTGAGGCCCTGCACGCACAGCGCACAGAGGGAGGCCGTGGGGGGGTGCGTGGAGGACCCACCTGCAGCACCCAGACTTGAGAGGGGCGGGTGCGGGTCTACAGAGGGGCGGCCGCTGGCCCCTTCCTGCCCTGGGGCTCTGACTCGAGAAGCTGAGATGCGCGGCATCTGGAGCTCCACAGCCACACCCCCGAGACCCGCTCCGAGGCATCGGCAGCTGCAAAGGCTCCCCAGGCGGGCGGAGGAGGGCGGGGTGGGGCTGCAGCACCAGCCAGCGTGTGAAATGGAAAGGTCCGGAAGGCAGTGTCTGGGCGGAGAGAAGCCGGCGGCCGGGAGCTGGGAGGGCGGCGGTGCAGGTGAGCTCTCAGCCCCGCACCCGCCTGCCACGACGTCCTCGCACACGCGGACCGAGGGGACAACCTCGGCGGACTCGATCGCGTGAAGAGCTGACCGATCTTGTGCCACGGCCTGGTCATCTCCCTTTTGTTCTCCCGACTAAGACGGCGCCACACTCCCCGGTTGGAGCAGTCTCCTGGGCCGGTGCTCGGCCACAGGCCCACCAGGCTGGCGGCAGCTCCCCGAGCACGTCCCGCGGGGGCAGAAGGAACCCCTGCCTCCTGTCCCTGCAGCTTCTGCGCTCAGAGAACTTGGCGGAAGCACTCGGCTGCCCACCCCGCCCCCGCAGGCTGTCCCCGGCGGGACCTGGCTCCCCCGAGCCCACATTCTCCGAGGGTTTGGTCACGCACTTCACCCCATCACCCATTTGTCAGGTTCTAACACGCAACACCGTGTCCCAGCTTCCCTGTGACCAAGAGACAGTCATCTGCTCCCACCCCGAGGACAGGCCTGCGTCATCTTTCCCGGCGGCTCAGACATGGAGTCAGCAGGTCTGCGCTGGGACGCCGCTGACACGCCAGCCCCACTCGGCCTGCAGGGTGATGCAGCTTCCCTGGGCCTCGGTTTCCCCATCTGCTAAGTGGGCACACTGCAGCCGGCAGCGTGCGGGTGTCCTGAGTCGGCCTACGGCCCACACCACTGGCGTCCCTGGGCCCAGGGGCACTGTCCTCGGGCTGAGCACCTGCTGAGCCCCGGTCACGGCCGTCTGCTCCCAGGTGCATGTGAGACGCAGGGAGAGCGTGGGGAGGGGACCAGGAAGCACCTGTGAGCGGAATTTCAACTCACCACGAGGGCGCCGAGAACACCCAAGAAGCCCAGCCCCCTGGGACCCCTGTGCTGGGGACGTCGGTCAGCCTCCTTCCCTGGAAGGGGACCGTGAGCTCCGAGGGAAGCCCCCCAGGGGCAGAGGGACGGCCGTGTGCTGCCCGCAGGACAGAAGCCACAGCGAAGCTGGGCCGGGTCGTCAGGACACACTGTGGGCCTGTGCACCCAGCGGCCGCCAGGGGAGCTGCTGAGCTGGTCCACCTCCCTGTGGTCGTTTGGTCTGAGCGCCGAGGGCGCGAGGGTGGACCGGCACCCGGGGAAAAGCTCATGATGAAGCTAAGTGGCCGCTGGGAGTTGAAAACGAGGTGTGACTCCCCAGGACTGGACATGGTGGTCCGTGAACCGAGGCTCCGAAACGCCCACATGCTCGCGGCGGAGGAGTCTGCAGGGCTGCCCGAGTCAGCTCTGCGGAGGCGCCGCACCCCCGATGCCGCCGGCTCAGGCCGGTCTCTTCACACCGGCCTTGTCGCTTGGCGCCGTTTCCTGCCCGTGAGGGACGCCTGGACTGAAAACAGCAACCTGTGTGTGTGAGCCGCCACTCCCGGGCGGCACATGCTTGCCACGCGCAGCTCAGCCCACCGCACCTGCGGCAGACGCGCTGATCCGTGCCGGCCGTCTCCACAGGGGGGCCTGAGTCTCCTCTCACTGCCGAGTGGAAGCTGGGACAGCAGAAGGACCTCACTGGCCACTCCTGGAGGAGAAGCTGGAGTCACCCATGCCCGAGGCACACGGAGAAGACAGGCCAGGCTCAGGGAGGCTCTGAGGGCGAGACCCGCCTGCAGTTCCCCTGTGAGCCCGGAGGGGCCCTTTCCACCCGGAGAGCAGCTGTGTGTTACCTCCCGGGACGGGGCAGGGGGGCCTCACTCTCCACCCATTCTGTCCCCGCAGAGAGCTCAGGCAGGCAGCCCTGTGGGCAAATGCAGCCCCTCGCCTGCAGGGAGTGCACCTGGGCAGAGCTGCGCTGTGGGTCCCGCTGCCTGCAGGCTCCCTGCCCCTGGACAGCGGGCTGCGGAGCCTGCGGAACCGGGAAGACCTGCTCTCTGGCCCGCGTGGAAACCCTGAGCTCCACCGTTGGGAGCAACCCTGAGTCACTCGGGCATCGGGAGCTCGCCCGGCCAGGTCTCCTGGATGCCGTCAGGGCCCGGCACTGGCTCAGGGAAGACGCCGGGGCCCCGAGGGTGGGGAGGCTGGACTGCTGCCACCGCCTCTGGTCCCTGCACATGTCTGCCCTTGGTGACTTCTCCAGGTGACACCGCAGGACGGGACACCCCCTCGTATCCCTGAAACTCGACCTTGAGCACTGAGCAGTGGGGCCTACCTGCCAATCTGTGCCTGGGGGGCGGGGGCTGAGATGCAGGGCAGAGCCAGCCCGGCTCTTCAGCAAAGGCTTCTGGAAGGACCGCTGCCCGAAGGGCCCTTCTCTGGCCCCTGAGGCAGGCGGGGCACCTTCCGGGCAGGTGGCAAGTGCCGGCTTGTGCCCACAGCTCCTGCCGGCTCACGTGGTCAGCAGGCACCTGGCCCGCAGGTCCCAGGACAGCGTCTGGAGGGGTCGGGCACCAGCACTCGACCGGGCTCATGTCCCTGCGTCACAGCGGGAGGCCAGGAGAGCACAGATGTGCTGACCCACGCGGACGACCAGGCGCCCCCACAGCCGCGGAAACCCTGCGTCGACTCACTTCCCACGGTGCGCCCTCACGTCCGCCGGCCCCACCCCTGGGCGCACCCTGGCGCTCTCTCCAGGAGACGCCAGTCTGACCTGGAAAGGTGACCTCGGGATGCAGGGACTCTGGGTGCCAGCCCCCTCCTGACCTTCTGGCCCTGAGAAAAGCTCGAAGTCCAGCTGCCAGGGGCCACCCAGGCACTTCCAGGATGGCTGCTCCCCTCCTGTCCTCCGCAGGAGGGTGGGGGCCAGAGCCTGCGCCAGGGGACGCGTGCCTGTCGGACGTTAACCCCGCACCTCCCAGGGACAGCTGGGCGGCCGGGGCGCGCTCGACGGGGCAGGCGCTGACCCAGCGTCTGGGACGGAAGGAGACCTGTGAATGCCGCAGCCATTTCTCAGGCATGTGCTGCAGGCGAAGCCGGTGATGCCCAGAGCGTGTGGCCAGAGGCCGGACCTGCGCCCGGCAGCCCCGGCTCGGGATCCGGGCAGATGAGACTGTGACTGTTCCCTCGGTTCCCGCTGGCCGCCGCCGAGAAACGGTAGCCGAACAGGCACAGAAAACCTGCACTGTGTTGGTGCCCGCAAGTCACACAGCAACCGGGGACGTGTCCTTGTCACGTGGGCTTTTGCTGTCGCCAAAAACAGGGGAAAGAAGTCCAGCGTGGAGGCACGACCGTTTCCTCGGACCGAGCGGCCGGGTGTGGGGCTCCGGTCCCGTAACGTCCTCGCCCGGTCGCACGCGTGATTCGGACCGGAGACACGCGGAGCCGGGTCGCCGGCTGTGCAGGCACCTGGGTGTGACACGGGGCCGGGCTGCACCGCGAGCATCTGCGCCCCATACTGGAACCCGCCCCGGGACAGAGGAGGCACTGCACTTGGCGTTTCTGCCCGCGCCGGCGGCGCCAGCCCGGCTGTGAGCACGGTGGCCTGCGGGGCAGTTGTCCCAGGGCACCTTCCTCCCCGAAGCCGGGACCAGCGCAGACGGGCAGCCCGTGCGCCACGCTGGGCGGTGGGGCCTCCACGCCCAGACTCGTCACTGTCAGCCACGGGGGCCACGCTCGCCCTCCCTGCACCTCGGTGTCCTTGCCTGTGATGCAAGCGGAAGAGCCCCTCTGGCTCCCCAGGGGTAGGGGGAGGGGACCAAGCAAGCGAGGATTCCCCAGGCAAGGCCCGTGCTCAGTGGGGTCGGCTCCGCCCTGCTGGGTGGGGAAAGGGGGTGGCCCTACTTGCGGCTGAGGCAGCCGTGCACCAGAGGGGCCTCCAGGAAAACCCCGATGGTTCACGTGTGCATGTGTGCGCACATGGCACGTGTGTGATGCATGTGTGCGCACATGGCACGTGTGTGATGCATGTGTGCACGTGTGCGGGTTTAGAGAGGCAGGGGCGAAGGTGCAGGCCCCGGGGCAGGAGGCTGCAGGCCCAGCGAGAGCAGGTCGAGCAGGCGGACCCCTCGGCTGGTGTCTGAGGCTGGCTGGAGGGGCGTTCCCTCCCCCCACCCCCGGGGGTGTTGTCATCCACCCATGGGACACGGCCACCATGCCACGGGAGGGCACTTGCTGTGTGTCCAGTCCTCCAGGAAGGGCTGGGGCAGAAACACAGACTGGAGCCTCGGGCCGGCAGCTCTGCACTGACAGTCTGGGGGCGACTGGGACGACCGGAAGGGCCCACCGACACCGGAGAGGGTGTCCACAGTGGCATATGGGGAAACACAATGTGAGGTACGTGCAGAAGGCGGCGTTGGGGACCAGCAGAGCAGAGGGTTCCGGAAGCTGGAAGAGGGGCGTCGTCCCTGACAGCGAAGGCACATCAAAGCCACAGCGGCTGAGACGCCGTGGGTCCTGCCGGGGGTGGGTCAGGGTGGCCTTGGGGACAGCGGTGGAGCTGGGCCATGGGGGAGGGGAGCAGAAAGAGCCAACACAGGCCCTTCAGGGAGAGGAGGCCCCTGCCCGTCTGTGCAGGGGGAGGAAAGGCCGCAGACGAGGGTGGGACCAACGCAGGACGGGGGACACGGCTTCCTGTGAGGGGAGGGGCCGAGGGGCTTCACCGCATCTGTGTGTAGTCGGCCCCGCGCCCCCTTGGAAACCTTCCTCCCTGTGGCGGCTGCATCCGCGTTACGAGAAAAACAACCTCGTTTCTCTAATAAAGCTGTTGAAGGGACAGAAACTGCCGAGGACGGAGGGACCTGTTACCCGAATGCAGCGCCTGGCAGGTATTCAGGGTCCGGTCACACCCGCCCGCACGGGAAGGGCCTTACGGGATCGCGGGGGCCGCGACACGTGTTCCGGGGACACGACGTGAAGGAGAACCTGTGAGTGGGATGCGTGGATGAGGCCCCACCCCGTGATCCCTGGGATTGGCTGTAAGACCTGCCCCTGCCCCAGCGTGGGGGGCGCCGGGGGCTGGGAGGCGGGCTCACGGTGTTGGGGGCATGTACGACCCGGTTCCACCACAGGCCTAAGAAGAGAGGGCTGACCGCTGCCTCCTCGCCCGGCCTCTGTGTGGTCTTGGTGCCCAGGGCCCGTGCTCTCTGGTTCTCTCTCCTCACTGACGAGCCCCCAGGATCCCCTCCCTGCCCCCCTCCAGGGCCCCGGAGGCACACCTGGCCCCAGGGGGGGGGTGCAGCATGAGCTCCTGCAGCAGGAAGCCTCCCCACCCCAGACCCCGGCCCCTCTCCCGGCCCAGAGGCAGCACAGGAGGCGGTGGTCACCCGGGCAGGGCCAGCCGGGCGTGGAGGGTGGCCGTCACAGCCGGGGGCCTGCGATCGGACAGGAGCGCGAGCGGGGACGTGGGGGAGGCGAGGGGGGAGGTGAGGGGCAGCGTGGGAGCCTCGGCGCCAGGACCGACACATTTTAATGAGCTCAGCTGTGCTCTTTGTGCCCGAGATCAATAGGCAGCAGCGTGAATGGCCATTGACGAGCAAAGGTAACAGCTGTTGAATGCGGTGGCCTGAGCGCGCCTGCCCCATCGGGCGCGGCTTGCTGCTGTTGGAGAGATTTGTCACACATGACAAAGTGACATCACAAGGCCCAGCCTGCAGGGGGACCGGCCTGCCCAGAGGCCAGAGCACGGAGCTGTGGGCGGGCCGGTCCGGAAACCAGATGAGGGTCTTTAAATCCCGCCCCGTGGATGCTGGGAAGCCGGCGTGTGCCCGGCGGTGCTCAGAGCTGGCAGGGTCGCGTGGCCCAGGGAGCGGCCGCGATGTGGAGGAAGCACTTCCCTGGGAGGCCTGGGTGGAGGTGGTCTGACTCCATGAGTGACAACCGCCCAGCCTCCCGCCCGGCGCCCCTCCGAGCTGCGGTCCCTACGGGCAAACACCGTCCGCCCTCTGCCCTTGAAAACGTGGAGAAAAGAATGGCCCCCTGCACAGACTGGCTTTGGGTCGGAGCCGCAGGGGAGGAGGGGCGGCGGCTCAGACCTTGCGGCTGCACCTGGTGCTGAGCCCCAGCCGGGCAGGTGTTCCTGCTCCTTAGTGAGCAGGTGCAGCGCGGGGCTGGAAGGCCGGGCCTGCTCCCAGCCAGGACCAGGCAGCGGTCAGAGCTGCTGTCCAGTGGGGGATGTGGTGCTGAGAGGTGGGGCTGACCGAGGACGACAGACTTGGGGCGGCGGCGGGAGGCCCGGGCCGGGCAGGGACAGGAGTCAGCTACGGAGGTCTCGCTTCTGAACTCCTCACGGAGACAGTGAGACGCTGTGTGTGTGTCAAATGCCAAGGGCACACCTGCCAGAAGAAGGGGCCGGCGGGCTGGGAGGGTGGCTGGGGAAGCTGGGAGCATCCTTCCCTCTTGTTTGGGTTCCCTTCTGTCGGCTCCTGTGTGTTCACCGTGGGCTCGGCTTCCGGGAGGGAGACTGAGCCACACCAGCTGCCCACGGGAGATGCAGCCACAGCTGCGCTCCCCGCACCGGGCACGCAGGAACGGCGGGCCGGGCCACCTGAGCTGCTGTGGTCTCTGCCAGCCCCGCAGCCCTGCCTGCCTCCCGCACGCTGCCTTCTCTCCCCGCATCCACTTCTGGCAGGGCCTCGGCGTCCAGAGGTCTGGCCCCTGCACGGGTCTCTCTGTGCCTCCTTTTCATCTCCGCGGTTTTAGACACTTGATCCCTGGGTACTGCTCCCGGGCCTCTGGGGGGTCTGTCCAGGAAAAGTGTCCCCTGGGCTGGGCTGCCCGTGCCCACAGGGTCCCAGCTGTTCCTGCTCAGGTGTCCCGGGTGGCCTGCAGCCCCAGGCATTTAACGATCTAATTACACCCTGCCGACAGGCGCGCAGACTCCAGGGTTGGCAGGGTGATCTCCCTCTTCTGAGTCAGGCAACATCCGACGGGCTCTCCCCGGGGGGGCGGGCGACGACAGTCCCTTCCCTCTGCCAGCGAGAGGCTGGAGGCGCGGACACAGGAGCTGGCAGAGCGCCGGGGTCTCAGGTGGGCCTCGGAGGTGTCAGGGATGTGGGAGCTGTCCTCGGGGACCCACCCGGCACAACCATCAGCCAGACGGGTCGGCCTCTGGCAGGCGGGTCGGCCTCATGGTGATGGGCGCCCGGACAGAGGGTGAGCAAACTGGCCGCGGACGGCTCAGAGCATCTGGGCCTCCGGCCAAGGAGGCTGGGGTCCTTGTTGTCACAGGGAGATGGACGCCGCTGGGCCAGGTGTTCCAGCCCCCTGCCCGGGGCACCCCGGCGTGCGGGAGGCAGGCTGCCAGATGGCAGGGCCGTCAGCGGGTCCGCCCTCACACCGAGTCCCTTCTCAGAGGCGGGCACCCTCAGGAGGGTCCATGCGGAGGAGGGTCCATGATGGTGCGGGTAGGTCTGCCCCCGACTGAGTCCACGCGCAGGGCCTGTGACCGGGGTCCGTGCAGGCTGGAAGGGGCTGCCACGCGGCCGTTCAGCTCTTCCGCCGCTTCCCTGTCAGCACGCTCGGCCCCGTCTCGCACGTCCACGCTGCGCAGCGGCTTCGGTCCTTGAGCCTCGGGGACCAGCCCCCGCCCGCCCCACTCTGTTCCCCTGCAGCCCCCTGGCCGCGCTCAGCCTTCACGGATCGCAGAGAGCGAGCACCCAGCTCGCGGTTGGGCGTTGGCGCGAGGGAATGCGGCAGCCGCTGTGACCCTCCACCCAGGCCACGACACTTTCGGCGCATCGGCCACACGGCCGTCTCCCTCTCGTGTCCCTCGGGGGCGGCTCCCCAGGAGGAGGGGCCTCGCTTCGCCTGCCCGCCTGGCCGACCATGGCGGTTCCGGTGTCTGGGTTACAGTGGGAGACGTGAGGTTCTTTCTCTCGCTTGAACTCGCAGAAGCCGCAGCCGGGTGACTGCTGACGGACGGGCCCGATGCCAGTCTCGTCGGGTCTCGGGGACCCGGGAGGCCTGAGGGAGGGAGAGCGGTGGCTGGTCCGTGGGGTGGTGGGCACGGCCTCAACACTTACCGGTTGACGTGAATGGGGGCGGGGAGCGATACCCCCAAGCCGTCAGAGCAGTGACATCCAAAATCGCTGACCGCAGACAACCCTAACAAAGGCAGCAATCGGGAAGTGTGAGATGCTGAGGAGTTCCCACCATGGACAGAGCCGCGCACGAGGCAGACCTGCTGGACACGTGGTTGCCGGGGTCGCCGCGGCCACCGGTTTGCCAAAGTGCAATGGAGC
This sequence comes from Anoura caudifer, assembly GCA_004027475.1. Taxonomy (NCBI): domain Eukaryota; kingdom Metazoa; phylum Chordata; class Mammalia; order Chiroptera; family Phyllostomidae; genus Anoura; species Anoura caudifer. The sequence continues at coordinate 298,528 of PVKU01001471.1, forward strand.
CCAGCGCGGGGCAGGCGCTGGGTCGTGGGCCCGGCAGACGCAACCCCTCTGGGTTCCCCCTCTGGACCTGGGGCCACTCTCCAGTCCTCGGGGCCGGGGGTGGGGTGGGGACTGCGGACTGTTTTCACACGGAGGGGGGGCAGCCCCTCCTAAGTCCCCAGTGGCAGCGCCGGGCGCGGGCTGCGACCCCAGCAGAGCCGGCCCACGAGAAAGGCAACAAGAACAGAAAAAGATGGAGAAAAATTCTGTTTGGACAAGGTAACCAAGAATGCTGCAACTGGAAATTCTAGGGGATTTTTTAAAAATTTCATCATAATTTAAAGCTCATCTTGTTCCAACTCATGTTTGCATTTGAGTTACAAGTGGGATGGGCCTCATGTTTGTCCTGGAAAGTCCACTCCGGCCTGCCCACCGGGATACAGAGGCCTGCAGGGCCCTCATTTGCC